>JANCRA010000128.1:917500-1343611 GCA_024362935.1 Setophaga petechia
CTGTGCCCTTAAGCATATTAAAAATACCAAGTTTAAAATGTTAAATGCAGATGAGGCTCAGTAAGATTTGTTTTCTAATGTGTTTTCTAATGAGATTTCTGTGATTTTCATCTTTCTCTTTGTGAGGTTTTCACAGAAACTTGATTTTCTTTCATTTTGCTATTGGAAGAGGAAGAAATATTTTTACGAGAGAGAAGTGCTGGATGTCTTCAGTGCCTGCAATGTTTCCCAGGAGCAGAGTGTGGGTGCCAGCTGCTGGCACTGCCAGGGGTGGAGTGGGCAGGGCTGAATCACAAATTCAGAGAAATGTTTGGGTTGGAAAAGACCTTTGGAGGCCATGCCCAGCACTGCCAGGGCACAGTGACCATCCCCAGGGCACACTGACCATCCCCAGGGCAGTGTGTCCATCCCAGGGCACAGTGACCATCCCCAGGGCACAGTGACCATCCCCAGGGCACACTGACCATCCCCAGGGCACAGTGACCATCCCTGCCCAGGGCACAGTGACCATCCCTGCCCAGGGCACACTGACCATCCCCAGGGCACAGTGACCATCCCTGCCCAGGGCACACTGACCATCCCCAGGGCACAGTGACCATCCCTGCCCAGGGCACAGTGACCATCCCTGCCCAGGGCACAGTGACCATCCCTGCCCAGGGCACAGTGACCATCCCCAGGGCACACTGACCATCCCTGCCCAGGGCACAGTGACCATCCCTGCCCAGGGCACACTGACCATCCCCAGGGCACAGTGACCATCCCCAGGGCACACTGACCATCCCCAGGGCACACTGACCATCCCCAGGGCAGTGTGTCCATCCCAGGGCACAGTGACCATCCCCAGGGCACAGTGACCATCCCTGCCCAGGGCACACTGACCATCCCCAGGGCACAGTGACCATCCCCAGGGCACACTGACCATCCCCAGGGCACAGTGACCATCCCCAGGGCACACTGACCATCCCCAGGACACACTGACCATCCCCAGGACACACTGACCATCCCCAGGGCACACTGACCATCCCTGCCCAGGGCACAGTGACCATCCCTGCCCAGGACACACTCACCATCCCTAGGGCAGCTCCTGTCCTTCCCAGGACACAGTGACCATCCCCCGGTCAGTGTGTCCATCCCAGGTCAGTGTGTCCTTCCAAGGACACAGTGACCATCCCCAGGACACAGTGACCATCCCTGCAGGTCAGTGTGTCCTGCCCGGGTCAGTGTGTCCATCCCATGTCAGTGTGTCCTGTCCATGTCAGTGTGTCCTGCCCGGGTCAGTGTGTCCTGTCCATGTCAGTGTGTCCATCCCAGGGCAGTGTGTCCTGTCCATGTCAGTGTGTCCATCCCCGGTCAGTGTGTCCATCCCAGGGCAGTGTGTCCTGTCCCTGTCAGTGTGTCCATCCCAGGGCAGTGTGTCCTGTCCCTGTCAGTGTGTCCTGCCCCAGCTGGGGCTCCTCTCCATGAGGAATTCCCCTCCATGGCTTGGGAAGAGCAGAGCTCAGAGCAGGCTTGTGCTGGGTGTGCCCAACCAGTGCTGAGGATTTCTGTCTGGTTTTTTCTGCAGAACCTTTGGCTCTCCCCTGACAGCCTGCAAACCTCTCCTCTGCTCTGCTCTGCTTCCCTCGGTCACACTTGGGGCGTGGCTGGGAGCAAAAACAAACAAATGAAAATTGCCACTTTGGAACTCCCGTGAAGTTCATTGAGACTTCTGGCTTTGGCAGGGTGATGGTGCCACAATTCATTTAATCCATTTAGCCAGCTCAGTTATTAATTAGTCGGTCTTGGGAAAGTCTAATGACAGGTTCATATTAACAGCAAAAGCACTCGACTCTCACAGTGGCATAAAATGAGAATATAAAGGAGAATCAGAAGAGACATTATCCATGGGAAATCAAAGCTCCCAGCAGAAACAAGAGCAGAATCCGTGCAAACGCTCAGAGGAAGATGTGAGACAGTCCAATATTTAAACCACATAATATTCATTATAAGAGCAAGTTCAATGATACATTAAAAGTCATTGGACAGAACAGAAAACACACCCAGTGGCAGTGGGAGGAAGAAGGCTCTGAGGGATTTGAGGCAGACAGAGGGAATGCAGAGGGTCTGTGCTGCTGTCCCTCCTTGTCCTGCTGCCCTGTGCTGGGCACAGCCCTGCCCTCCCTGGGACCCTGCCCAGAGCCCTGGAGTGCAGCTGTGGGTGCGACCACCCAGCCTGGCACAGCCCTGGCAGCAAACACAGCTCAGAGCATCCCTGGCAGCAAACAAACACAGCTCAGAGCATCCCTGGGCAGCAAACACAGCTCCA
Organism: Setophaga petechia; assembly: GCA_024362935.1. Lineage (NCBI taxonomy): Eukaryota > Metazoa > Chordata > Aves > Passeriformes > Parulidae > Setophaga > Setophaga petechia. The sequence goes on from JANCRA010000128.1 coordinate 919,806, forward strand.
GAGCATCCCTGGCAGCAAACACAGCTCCAGAGCATCCCTGGCAGCAAACAAACACAGCTCAGAGCATCCCTGGAGCAAACACAGCTCAGAGCATCCCTGGCAGCAAACAGAGCTCAGAGCATCCCTGGCAGCAAACACAGCTCAGAGCATCCCTGGGGCAAACACAGCTCAGAGCATCCCTGGCAGCAAAGAGCTCCAGAGCATCCCTGGCAGCAAACACAGCTCCAGAGCATCCCTGGTGCAAACACAGCTCCAGAGCATCCCTGGAGCAAACAAACACAGCTCAGAGCATCCCTGGGGCAAACACAGCTCAGAGCATCCCTGGCAGCAAACACAGCTCCAGAACATCCCTGGCAGCAAACACAGCTCAGAGCATCCCTGGGGCAAACACAGCTCAGAGCATCCCTGGCAGCAAACACAGCTCCAGAGCATCCCTGGCAGCAAACACAGCTCAGAGCATCCCTGGCAGCAAACAAACACAGCTCCAGAGCATCCCCAGCAGCAAACACAGCTCCAGAGCATCCCTGGGCAGCAAACAAACACAGCTCCAGAGCATCCCTGGAGCAAACACAGCTCCAGAGCATCCCTGGGCAGCAAACAAACACAGCTCCAGAGCATCCCTGGAGCAAACACAGCTCCAGAGCATCCCTGGCAGCAAACACAGCTCCAGAGCATCCCTGGCTGCAAACAAACACAGCTCCAGAGCATCCCTGGCAGCAAACACAGCTCCAGAACATCCCTGGCTGCAAACACAGCTCCAGAGCATCCCTGGGCAGCAAACAAACACAGCTCCAGAGCATCCCTGGCAGCAAACACAGCTCCAGAGCATCCCTGGCAGCAAACACAGCTCCAGAGCATCCCTGGCAGCAAACACAGCTCCAGAGCATCCCTGGCTGCAAACAAACACAGCTCCAGAGCATCCCTGGGCAGCAAACAAACACAGCTCCAGAGCATCCCTGGCAGCAAACAAACACAGCTCCAGAGCATCCCTGGCAGCAAACACAGCTCCAGAGCATCCCTGGTAGCAAACAAACACAGCTCCAGAGCATCCCTGGCAGCAAACACAGCTCCAGAGCATCCCTCTGGGAGGGGGCAGCAGCCCTTGGGTCACCAGGGGCTCCAAACTCAGCAGTTTCCATTTGGAAAAGAAGGAAATTGTTGCCACGAAAAATAAAGGATGGGGGAGTGAACTGCATCAGTGTGAAAATCTGAAAAACTCCCTGTAAAGAGAAGACTCCTTTCACCAGAGCTTTCAAATTGGAGTCTTTTGATGTCTCCTTCAAACCAAGCCATCTGGCTTTTCCAAAACATGTATTACCATGGGCAGTATTATTTTCAAGTTTAATGAGTTTAGGTCCCTGAGACCTCCCTGCTCATTTTCCTGCTCAGCCCCTCGTGCTGGTTCTCAGCTCTGGGAAAGCTTTGCCTCCATCCAGGCGGGCACCAGCAGCTCCTCCAGCCCCGTGGGCACCAGCAGTGAAATCCCAGGGTCCTGCAGGGACAGCCAGGCCTGCAGGGTGAGTGTGGGATGCACAGGGCAGGAGCCCTTTCCCCTTCTAATGCCTTTATTGAAAATTATCAGCTCAGGTGGGGAGAACCGACGGGTCCTGCTCAAAGGGCTGCTGCTCCCAGGAGTGAGGAGGAGGAGGAGGAGGAGGAGGAGCAGTGTGGCTTTGTCCTCTGGTCTGTGGGCAGAGCTGGGGGTTCTGTCCTCATGAGAGCATCAGGAAATCCCTTGTTTTTCTGGTCAACATTCGAGGTCCTCTGTCCAGCCAACATCTTTTTATGTTAGGCAGAGGGGTTAAAGGGGTCTTGGTGGATACTGGATTCTGTTCCTCACGTCTAGACATCACTTTGATCCATCAATTTTGTGTTGGCTCGTTGTTTTCAGGGGTTTTTGTTAGTTTTGGTGAGGGGTTTCTTCGTTTGCATGGCAGCTCTGATGTCCCCTCCTCTTCACCGTCCGAGCGCCATCCTCCAGGAAGCAGCCGGGTGCTGACAAAAGGGGGAATTCTAACCACCAACGACAGGTAATTAACGAAAAACTATTAACAACAGGTGATTACAATAACAAACAGAACTCCACCCTGGCAGCAGCGGGCCCAACCTGTGAACTCTGCAACCTTTTAAAGAAACGGGCGATTTTCTACTCATAACAGGGTGGATCTCATCCCACAGGTGAGACCCTGATGGAGAGCATCTCCATCTACTGCTCCTCATGGAGAGCATCCCCATCCACTGCTCCTCATGGAGAGCACCTCCATCCACTGCTCCTCATGGAGAGCATCCCCATCCACTGCTCCCCATGGAGAGCATCCCCATCCACTGCTCCTCATGGAGAGCATCCCCATCCACTGCTCCTCATGGAGAGCACCTCCATCCACTGCTCCTCATGGAGAGCACCTCCATCCACTGCTGCTCATGGAGAGCATCCCCATCCACTGCTCCCCATGGAGAGCATCCCCATCCACTGCTGCTCATGGAGAGCATCCCCATCCACTGCTCCTCATGGAGAGCATCCCCATCCACTGCTCCTCATGGAGAGCATCCCCATCCACTGCTCCTCATGGAGAGCACATCCCCATCCACTGCTCCTCATGGAGAGCACCTCCATCCACTGCTCCTTGGGGAGAGCATCCCCATCCACTGCTCCTCATGGAGAGCATCCCCATCCACTGCTCCTCATGGAGAGCATCTCCATCCACTGCTCCTCATGGAGAGCATCCCCATCCACTGCTCCTCATGGAGAGCATCCCCATCCACTGCTCCTCATGGAGAGCACATCCCCATCCACTGCTCCTCATGGAGAGCACCTCCATCCACTGCTCCTCCTGCACACGGGGCTCCAGCACTCCCAGCAGCTGTGCCCACCGGGGTTTCTCCTTGCTCCTGCCAGGATTTGCTGCCAGCAGTGGGCAGTGATTCCATCACGGTGCTGTCTGCCCAACAAAGCACTTTGTGCCCCCAGAGAGGAGAAGGATCAAACCCTTCCTGAGCAGAGCCTCCAGCCTGGCCAAGCGTGCAGGGGTTTGGTGTCCATGGAGGCACTCTGGGGTTCTGCATGGACCCTGATTGGGTAAAGCTGTTTGTGTACCTGTGTACGCAGGTCCCTAATGATCTGTTTAATTAATGACCACCGCTGTGCTCCTCCTCTGTGCTGGCCACACCATCTCCCCCCGGGTGCTGGCCGGGCCCAGGCACTGTCCCCCTGCAGACCCAGTGCCCAGCTCGCCCTGTGAGGGGCAGGGCAATGGGTGACACCGGTGTGTGCCCAGCAGGGGTGTGCCAGGAGCTGCCAGGACTCCAGAATGGGCTTTTCCTTTTAACTAAGAAAACCATTAAGGCTGTTTGCCTTGAGCTCTGCTTAATGGACTGCAGGGATTATTTATTTATTTTTAAATGAACACGCTTTATTTCCCCAAAGTGCCGCTGTTGACTTTCTCTAAGTGCTGCCATCTGGCTCCCCTGACTCAAAGGGAGACAGAGGTAGCGTGGCAATAAATAAGAAACCAAACAAATAAACAAATAAAAAATCCTGGTTCCTTGCGATTGGAGCGTCACCCGAACACTTGTAGGGTTGTGTTAAATTCTGTAATTGTCTCGCTGATGATTTTGAAAGGAGCAATGCTGTTGTGCTGGCAGCCCGTAGCACTGATTGGAAATTACCACATCAATCTCCTCGACTCAGGGTCTCTCCCCTCCATTCTTTCTGCTCCGCTGGAGATTCCCCTCTCGCTGGGAGGGCCATCACCAGCCCAGGAATGTTCATCCTGCCTTTATTTCCCTTTGCAGAGCCTCGAGGCTCAGAGCCGCAGCCTCACCTGGCTTTCCTTTCTCTTCCTGCCCCTTCCAAGGGAGCATTTCCCAACAAAGAACCCCCCACCACAGGACCCCTCACCCCCAGGACACGGTGAGGCTGTTCCCAGGGGCAGCAGGAAATGCTCAGCAGCCTCAGCAGCTCCTGGCCCCGGCAGAGCCCTGGGGCCACTCAGGGATGGGGATGGGTCTGTCCCCACTGTTGGGGATGGGTCTGAGGAGGGATCTGTGCCCGGGGATGAGGAGGGGTCTGTGCCCAGGGATGAGGGGGGGTCTGTCCCCAGGATGAGGAGGGGTCTGTCCCCAGGGATGAGGAGGGGTCTGTCCCCAGGATGAGGAGGGGTCTGTCCCCAGGCCCAGGGTGGGTCTGTGCCCAGGGTGGCCCACAGCCACATCCTGCTTGCCCACCTTTCCCACCTCCTGGGTGTCACACACATCTTCTATGGAAAATCCTTTCCTTAGAGTTTTTCCTGCTGAGAAGCTGAGAGGCCTCAGGAACAAAAGCAAACATTGATTATCTGCTGCTGTGGAATGCAACAGGTGCATCTGGGATTGGCCCATGTTGGATGTTTGTAATTAATGGCCAATCACAGTGAACTGGCTCAGAGTCTAAGCCACAAACCTTTATCATCATTCTTAGCTATTCTATTCTTAGCCAGCCTTCTGATGAAATCCTTTCTTCTATTCTTTTAGTAATCTATATCATAAAATAATCAATCAGCCTTGTGAGCCATGGAGTCAGACCCTTGTCCCTTCCCTCACCCTGGGCCCTGTGAACATGGGCACACTGGGCTGTGCCAGGGCAGCGGTGCCAGGGCAGCGGTGCCAGGGCAGGGCTGTGCCCGCCCCAGCTCAGCTCAGAGGGCAGAGGTGACCCCGGGGCTGGGGCTGGCTCAGAGCTCCTGCCCAGCACAAACACACCCAGCAGCCACTGTGCCAGGAGCACACCGAGGAATTCTGTCACTTCAGAGCCAAAGCTCAGTGCCTGTCCCCCAGGGCAGGAGTGCAGGCCGTGGAACCTGCAGGCAAGGGCAGTGCTGTGAACGGCCAGGAGACACACAGAGCCTGGGGAAGGTGCAGCACAGGGATGCTGCCAATCCACCACGCTCCCTCCAGCTGCAAAGCTCTGCCCATTCTTACTGCTGTGACAGGTAATTGTGTGAGAGGCACCTGTGGAACCAATTGGGAGCACACGGGGCACAGCCAGGGGCACAGCCAGGGGCACAGCCAGGGACACAGCCAGGGGCACAGCCAGGGACACAGCCAGGGACACAGCCAGGGGCACAGCCAGGGGCACAGCCAGGGACACAGCCAGGGACACAGCCAGGGGCACGGCCAGGGACACGGCCAGGGACACGGCCAGGGGCACAGCCAGGGGCACAGCCAGGGACACAGCCAGGGACACAGCCAGGGGCACAGCCAGGGGCACAGCCAGGGACACAGCCAGGGACTGCCAGGGACACAGCCAGGGACACAGCCAGGGGCACAGCCAGGGACACAGCCAGGAGACAGCCAGGGGCACAGCCAGGGGCACAGCCAGGGACACAGCCAGGGGCACAGCCAGGGGCACAGCCAGGGACACAGCCAGGGACACAGCCAGGGACAGCAGCCAGGGGCACAACCAGGGACAGCAGCCAGGGACTGCCAGGCACCTTCTGAGGGGGCACCCCTGGGAACGGCCTCGGGCTCAAGGACACGGGGACACAGCGCCCTGGTGTCCTGTCCAGGAGCTGAGGGGACAAAAGCACCTTGGTCTCCATATCTGGGAGCTGTGGGGGACAAAAAGCACCATCATCCTCCTCTCTGGGGGCTGAGGGGGACAAAAGCACCATCATCTGCCTCTGGGGGCTGAGGGGACAAAAGCACCATCATCCCCCTCTCCCGAAGTTGTGGGGGACAAAAGCACCATGATCTCCATGTCTGGGAGCTGAGGGGAGAAAAACATCATGGTGTCTCTCTCTGGGGGCTGAGAGGGACAAAAGCACCATCATCCTCCTCTCTGGGAGCTGAGGGGACAAAAGCACCATCATCTGCTTCTCTGGGAACTGAGGGGACAAAAGCACCATCATCCTCCTCTCTGGGAGCTGTGGGGGACAAAAGCACCATCATCTGCCTCTCTGGGAGCTGTGGGGGACAAAAGCACCATCATCCTCCTCTCTGGGAGCTGTGGGGGACAAAACCACCATCATCTGCCTCTCTGGGAGCTGTGGGGGACAAAAGCACCATCATCCTCCTCTCTGGGAGCTGTGGAAGCCGGGCTGTCCCCGATGCTCTGTGCAGGGATGGGGTGATGCCCACACAGCCCTGGCACTGCTGCCCCCATTGCAGCAGCCCTCCATGGCAGCACAGCCTCTGCCCAGCACTCTGCCCTGGGCAGCTGCAGAGCCCTGGCCAAAGCTCTGGGGCTGCTGCAAGGCTGGGGCACACTGCCCTTGGTGCCAAGGGGACACTGCTGCCTGCTGGAGCTGTGTTGGCACCTGCAGGCAGCCCTGGGCACAGGGACAGCCCCAGCCAGGGCTGGCACAGGTGGCAGGGGCATCTGAGGGATTCTGGGTGTGGCTGGTGGCACCAAGGCGTCCCCACAGCTGCAGTGCCAGGCCCTTCCGTGCCATGGTGCAGCACAGCTGGCACTGCCCTGTGCTCTGTGTGTGCCACACTCCCTGCCAGCAGTGCCCTGCCCAGGGAGGTGGGTGCTGCCAGCCCCTGCTCTGCTCCCTGTCCTTGTCCTCCCCACCCAGGGCCTGGCATTCCAGCAGAGCCTGGTGTTCATCAGTTCCACAAATCCCCAATTGCAGAGGGGCTGCAGCTGGCCCTGCCCCACCCTCTGCCCTCAGGGGTGCCATCCTGAGCTGCTCCCTGACCAAGGGCTGTTCCTCCTGCAGACACCACTCCCAGGGCCCCTCACCCCTTTTGAAATCCCCCCAAGTTAATTGGTGCCCACTGAGAGGATTGGTGTCTTTAATGGGACACAAATCTTCCCCCAGGAAAAGCCATTTCACGGCTGAGGACGTTTCACAAGGAGACCTAAACAAGGAAATCACTTAATTGATGAACAAGCTGTACATCTAGCAGAGGGCTGTGTCTCAGGAGATGGCAGCAGTTGGTGTGCCAGGAGCAGTGCCCTCGCAGCCTGCTTGGCACACAGGGGAGCTGTGCCAGCCCTGCATGGCAGCACAGCCTGTGCCCAGCACCCAGAGCTCAGCACAGCCCTGGGGGCTGCTGCTCCCATAAACCCAGCCCCTCCACTCTGCCACTGCAAATAAATCATGGCAGAAGTAAAATAAACATTTCCCCATCGCTTCACTTTCCTGTAGGGCAGGTGAGCAAAGCTTTACAGGTTGTCAGAAGCACCATAAAGTCCTCTTCAACCCACCTGGCAGTGCCACTTGCTAAATCATCAGCTGAGATTGCTCTGGAGCCTTCACTGTGCCACAGCACTCGGCTGCTGAGAGTCCTGTGGCCACAGCTGGGTGTGCAGGGGGCAGGGTCACCCACCCTGAGATTCACAGCTGGAGACAGGGGCACACACAGCTGGGTGTGCAGGGGGCAGGGTCACCCTCCCCTAGATTTACAGCCAGGGACAGGGGGCACACACAGCTGGGTGTGCAGGGGGGCAGGGTCACCCCATGGAGATTTACAGCCAGGGACAGGGGGCACACACAGCTGGGTGTGCAGGGGGCAGGATCATCCACCCTGAGATTCCTGAGATTTTCAGCCAGGGACAGGGGACAGACACAGCTGGGCGTGCAGGGGGCAGGATCATCCACCCTGAGATTCCTGAGATTTTCAGCCAGGGACAGGGGGCACACACAGCTGGGTGTGCAGGGGACAGGATCATCCACCCTGAGATTCCTGAGATTTTCAGCCAGGGACAGGGGGCACACACAGCTGGGCGTGCAGGGGGCAGGATCATCCACCCTGAGATTTACAGCCAGAGACACGGGGCACACACAGCTGGGTGTTAAGGGGAGCAGGGTCACCCACCCTGAGATTCACAGGCAGACACAGTTGTGTGTTCAGGGGCCAGGGTCACCCTCCCCTAGATTCACAGCCAGGGACAGGGGGCACACACAGCTGCGTGTTCAGGGGGGCAGGATCACCTGTTATAAGTAGAAGAGTTGTCCATTTTTTAAAAAGGTTGCAGAGTTCACAAGACAAACCAATTGCTGCCAGGTTGGAGCTCTAACTATTTGTTGTTAATATTTCATGTTGTTAATAGTTTTGCTTTAATTATCTCTTGCTGATGGTTAGAAATCCCCCTCTGTCACCCTGTATCACCCTGCTGCCTCCTGGAAGGTGACACCTGGACTGTGAGGAGGAGAGGACGTTGGGGTTGGCAGGCAAATGAGGAAACCACTCACCAAATCTAGCAGGAAAAACCCCTAAAACAATGACCCACCATGGAATTAAGAGAGCTAAGTGATGTGCAGACATGAGGAACAGAATCCAGTGTTTGCTAAGAGCCTTTTTACCTTTCACCCTAAACCTAAAAGATGTCAGCTGGACAGAGGACCTCAAATGTCAAAATGAGAACTGGGAATCTCCTGATGCTCTCATGTGAGAGCGACCCGTCGGTTCTCCCCACCCGAGCTGATTTTTGATAAAGGCATTAAAAAGGAGAAAGATCTCCTGCCCATGTTTATTTCACCCCATGGAGATGTACAGCTGGGCACAGGGGGCACACACAGCTGTGTGTTCAGGGGGCAGGGTCACCCCATGGAGATGTACAGCTGGGCACAGGGGGCACACACAGCTGTGTGTTCAGGAGAGCAGGATCACCCCATGGAGATGTACAGCTGGGCACAGGGGGCACACACAGCTGTGTGTTCAGGGGAGCAGGGTCACCCCATGGAGATGTACAGCTGGGCACAGGGGGCAGGCACAGCTGGGTGTTCAGGGGAGCAGGGTCACCCCATGGAGATGTACAGCTGGGCACAGGGGGCAGGCACAGCTGTGTGTTCAGGGGGCAGGGTCACCCCATGGAGATGTACAGCTGGGTACAGGGGGCAGGCACAGCTGGGTGTTCAGGGGGCAGGGTCACCCCATGGAGATGTACAGCTGGGCACAGGGGCAGGCACTGCCACGTGCCCACCTGGGCTGTGAGAGCACGGCCTCCTCCTCCTGCCATTGCACAGACAGGGGCCAGGGATCCTTCCCTCCTGTGTCTGGGGGGTTCCTGGGGATCTCTGGCATTTCCAGAGCAGGGTCCTGGTGTTTCCTGCTGATGAGATGGGTTCAGCATTGCCTGCCCCAGTCTGGGGGTGCTCTGCAAACACTCAGCCCTGCTGTCTTACAGCTCAAGAGTCCTATTACCATCAAAGTGCAAGGATTCCACATCACCAGAGTTTCACACCTTCTCAGTGTTCATCGTAGGCAGCTCCTCCAAGCACTGACTGTTCCTGGTCCTGGCAGTAACCACCAGACTGGTGTAACTCCAGTTCCCCCCAGTCCACTCTTTTACACCACTGCTCTCACTGGCTGCAGCTGTGGGCTGCTACCATCAACCAGCTCCCAGTGTTCAGGAACTGGTGCAGCTGCAGCTCCTTGGGGTGAGATCACATCCCACAGCACCTTCATGTGCCCATCCTGTATCCCCTGCACGCCCCAGCTGCCCGAGCACCTTCCTCAAAGGAGACCCCAGGGGTTCCTGGGAGCCCTCTCTGCTTTCCTCTGTCAGTGGCTCTGAACCCCCCAGCCCTGCTGCTCTGCCCCTCTGCTCAGGGTTCCTGGGATCACTCTCTGCTTTCCTCTCCTCCTGGAGGGGCTGGAGCCCCCAGCCCTGCTGCTCTGCTCAGGATTCCTGGGAGCACTCTCTGCTTTCCTCTGTCAGTGGCTCTGAACCCCCCAGCCCTGCTGCTCTGCCCAGGATTCCTGGGAGCACTCTCTGCTTTCCTCTGTCAGTGGCTCTGAACCCCCCAGCCCTGCTGCTCTGCCCAGGGTTCCTGGGAGCACTCTCTGCTTTCCTCCTTCTGTCAGGGCTGGAGCCCCCAGCCCTGCTGCTCTGCCCCTCTCCTCAGGGATCCTGGGATCACTCTCTGCTTTCCTCTCCTCCTGGAGGGGCTGGAGCCCCCAGCCCTGCTGCTCTGCCCAGGGTTCCTGGGAGCACTCTCTGCTTTCCTCCTTCCCTGCCAGGGGCTGGAGCTGGGCACAGAGCTGGGCTGGAGCTGGGCACAGAGCCCCCAGCCCTGCTGCTCTGCCCCTCTCCCCAGGGACCCCCAGCAGGCTCAGCCCTGCCTGCTCTGGCTTTGGGGATGAGAGGGGCTCAGCTTTCCCTGAGTGCTCCTGCAGGATGGGTGCAGTAAATCAGGGTGCTCCCACCTCGGGGAGAAATGATCATCTGATTCCACTGACATCAGGGACAGGAATGAGAAATGATCATCTGATTCCACTGACATCAGGGACAGGAATGTGCTTTTTGTGAACGGAGTGACAAAGCCATTCCTTGTCCCTTCAAAAAGGAAAGAAGCTCACAAGTTTTTCTGTACAATTAGGTGAAAAAGACACTTCCTGGGACATTAAGGGCTTCACCTCGAACCTAAGGATAGCAAATGGGACAAAAACCAAAAAGTCCTGCCTAAACAATTTAATTAAAAAAAAGAAAACAAAATAACTAGTCCCTTTTGTAAAGTGTTTTACTAAGAGCAAAAACATCTTACACCTGGCTCGGGGTTTTTTTGTTTGTTTGTTATTTTGCCTTTTATTAAACTTTTTTGTTTCTAATGCTGCAACAGAAACCGTTTTGCTAATTTTATACCTCTAAGGGTAGCTGAGCTATCTTGGGTGTGTTACAGACCTCCAAAATCTTATAAAACCTAGCTCCTACAACAATCAGACAGTTAATTAATTACTTTATCATACTGTATTACTCTATACTGTATTACATTATATTACACTGAATCCACACAAGAACTCAGCTGCACTCAGCTGAACCTTGTGAGTGCTGGCCTGTGACAGTCTGCACACACACCTGGCCCTGGCAGGCCAAGGAACCAAAACCCCATCACTGTGGGTAAACAATCTCCACATTGCATTTTCTGTGGCACAAACACAGCACAGTGGATGAGACAAGAGCTGGTTTTCCTTTCTCTGAGCTTCCTCGCTGCAGTTCCCAGGAAATGCCCCTGGGAAGCTGGGCCTGGCTTGGCTGTGGGAAGGGAAATGAATGCAGCCACGGAGGGGATGGGATGGGATGGGATGGGATGGGATGGGATGGGATGGGGTGGGATGGGATGGGATGGGATGGGATGGGATGGGATGGGATGGGATGGGATGGGATGGGATGGGATGGGATGGGGTGGGATGGGATGGGATGGGATGGGATGGGATGGGATGGGATGGGATGGGATGGGATGGGATGGGGTGGGATGGAATGGGATGGAATGGGATGGGTGGAGGCTGGAGCTGGGCACAGAGCTGGGCATAGAGCTGGGCACAGAGCTGGGCAGAGCTGGGCACAGAGCTGGGCAGGACTGGGCAGGGCTGGGCACAGAGCTGGGCACAGAGCTGGGCAGGGCTGGGCACAGAACTGGGCAGGGCTGGGCACAGGGCTGGGCACAGAGCTGGGCACAGAGCTGGGCACAGAGCTGGGCAGGGCTGGGCACAGAGCTGGGCAGGGCTGGGCACAGGGCTGGGCCCAGAGCTGGGCAGGGCTGGGCACAGAACTGGGCAGGGCTGGGCACAGGGCTGGGCACAGAGCTGGGCAGGGCTGGGCACAGGGCTGGGCACAGAGCTGGGCACAGAGCAGGGCAGGGCTGGGCAGGGCTGGGCACAGAGCTGGACACAGAGCAGGGCAGGGCTGGGCACAGAGCTGGGCACAGAGCTGGGCACAGAGCTGGGCACAGAGCTGGGCAGGGCTGGGCAGAGCTGGGCAGGGCTGTCTGACACGGAGCCCATCCCTTGGCAGCACAGCAATGCTCCTGCCCCAGGCTGTCTCTGACTCCTTCCAGCTCTCCATCTCCTCCTGGTCCCGGGCAGGTTTTGGAGGCTCTTGCAGCAAATCAAAGGGTGAAATCTCCCTGCCCATCCTCCCTGCCCTTGGGTGTGCACAGACCAGAGCTGGCCAAGCTCCTGCAGCAGAGGTGCCAGTGCTGCTCACAGGAGCCCCTTTTCCACCATTTCCCACCCATTTCACCAACTCCTGCAGCAGAGGTGCCAGCACTGCTCACAGGAGCCCCTTTTCCACCATTTCCCACCATTTCCCACCATTTCCCACCATTTCCCACCCATTTCACCAACTCCTGCTGCAGAGGTGCCAGCACTGCTCACAGGAGCCCCTTTTCCACCATTTTTGGGGAGGATCTGTGACCCCCACAGCTGTTCTGGAGGTTCCTGTGCCCACCCCACGGTGCTGGGCACAAGGCTCTGGGGCTCTTCCCTCTGCTCTGTGAGCCCAGGGATCCCCTGGCCACAGACAACTGTTGGACCAACATCAACCCTCCTTGGGCAGGGAAATTAAAGTCTTGCCTGAGTTCAGGCCTCCAGCACAAATCACAGCATATTCTAACCTGCTGTACAATAGCAGTGGCTTTTGTCCTCACCTTTTATTGATTGTAAGGATTCATATTAAATGTAATAGTTGCAATAACTCACCAACAGGCTATTCATCTTGCACACAAAAATCTGCAAATAAAATGTAACCGTGCCATTTTGGCATTATTATTTCCATGTGAAAGAATCTGTCATATTCTTTTCATAGATTACATAGATTATTCCACATTTTCTCTTCCTTTTAATAGCTGTGCCGTGCAATAAGCCATGCTGGCTTGTTTGCTCACTTACACATTCTGCCATCACTTTTTAAATCAGTGTTTCTTAGAAATGCTTTTTCACGCTTTACAACCTCATCCAGGCAACCTTATCTTTAAACAAAGCACAAGCCAGAGGTAAAACACACATGATCTTCACCTTTACAAGGAGATTAAGCCCTGTGGCTGTTTTTTAACCTTTGGTTTTACACTGTGCTCTTTTTCACCAGGAGCTCTTGCAGTAATGGGCCCATCTCCGGAGAGACAGGAGAGGGATTGCCCTGAGCTGCGTGGCCTTGCAGCAGGAGATGGGATTTTGTACCGAAGGGCTGGAGGCATTTGTGCTCCACATTACAGAGAGAGGGATCCAGAGCTCTGCCACGGCCTCTGACATCCAGAGCTGTGCTGGGCACTCGGTGCAGGCACACACAGAAATGCACTTTATCAGCAGATAACACCCTGCCAGCCCCCAGAGAGCCCCACTGGAACTGATTAAAGCCTCTTGCCCATCAAAGCAAGGGGAGCAATGGGAGTAGGAGTCAGCGAGCAAAGGGCAGTGTTGTCACACACATCTTTTATGGAAAATCCTTTCCTTGGGATTTTTCCTCCTGAGAAGCTGAGAGGCCTCAGGAACAAAATGCAAACATTGATTATCTGCTGCTGTGGAATGCAACAGGTGCATCTGGGATTGGTCTCATGAGGTTGTCTCTAATTAATGGCCAATCACAGTCAGCTGGCTCGGACAGAGAGCTGAGCCACAAACCTTTGTTATCATTCCTTATTATTCTATCCTTAGCCAGCCTTCTGATGAAATCCTTTCTTCTATTCTTTTAGTATAGTTTTAATGTAATATATATCATAAAATAATAAATAAAATAATCAATCAGCCTCTGAACCATGGAGTCAGATCCTCGTCCCTTTCCTCACCCTGTGAGCAGGGGCACGATGGACAATGGAGGTGTTTGTGATCTTTGACCCTGGGAGTGGCTCAGCACAAAGGCTGTTTGCAGACACTTTTTAAATTTAAATCTCCTTTTAGAAGGGTTTCTTGAACACGTGCTCAGGCGCTTCATTTGGGTTTCTCTTTCATCTTTTCTGTTCTTCACCATTTTCTCCAAGTGCTCTGGGATTTAATTAGCAGCTGGGAAATTGCGGGAGCCTCCTGCCTCCCTGCAGCAGTGACCGGGGCTGTGCAGCCCCATCTGCCTCCTGAGTAACTCCTGAAGCTCCACGGGGCACACCAGGACTTCGGGTGAGTATCACAGCCTGATTTTCCCAAACTTGTCAGGCTCAGGTGGAAACCCTCCCCACCAGAATCTGGCACCCACATCTGCTCAGTCAGATGGGCTGTAGTGACAGATTTGGGAGCAATATTTACCTGTACAGATATAAACACTGGAATAAACACTGATTTTTACCTTTAGGTAAGGGTGCTTAGAGACATTCTTGTCAAAACAGTTTATTTCTTGAGGATATTTTCTGCTAATTCTTAGCAAGATTCACGTAAAGCTAACACAACTGAAGTGGTTTTGCTGTTTGGCAATTTGTAATTAAATCCTGAGCCTCCTCTGCTCCTCAGTGGATTGCCAGGAGCGTGCCTTGGAGCACGGAGGTGTCTCAGGTGTGTGAGCAGAGCTGGATCCCTTCCCACGGCGATCTCTGAGTCACCTGGACACACCTGGGCCGGGGGATGCTGCCGGGGGATGCTGCCGTGAGTGCACTCGGGGCAGAGCCCGGCTGTGCGCGGGGCTGGGGGCACCAGCACAGCCCCCTTCATTAGCCACGAGCGCTGAGCTGGGAAACACCTCCCGGTCCCCCTGCAGCAGGCCTAATTAAGCTCAGTTTCCTATTAGATCACTGTGATAGCTGCCACAGAACTGGGAAAAGCAATTAACTCCTTCCCAGCCCAGATGGGTGCAGTTCCATGGACAAAGGCAGCGTCAGACAAACGTCAGGGCTGGGCCTCAGGGGGTGTCTCGGTTTGGAAAGCCAGGAGGCTGCTGAGGAGGGCAGGAGCCTCCCCTGAAATGGAGAATGGGAACCCTCCCCACCCCTCCCAATTGCTGCAAATTTTAAATTAAGGGGCTCTCAGGCAAAAATATGGGAGCAGGAAATAACAGTTCTTTAATAGGGAAGAAAATAAAAGGATAAAATGAACAATGCAGTGCCCAAAGCAGCAGTGGCAGAGCCAGAGCCCAGGCTGGCACCCTGTGGGTCAGGCTGGTGGCAGCAGTGCCATTGGAATTGTGGCTCAGCCCTCCTGCAGGGGCAGGGCTGGTTCTGCTGGAGCAGGGATCCTGGAGAAGGGGGGAGTCTCCTCTGCAGATCCAGGGCAAGCAGAGGCAGCTGCTGCTCCTCTGGGCAATCCAGTGCAGGAGCCGTGCTGGTGCTGTCCAGGGCAGGCAGATCCATGAGCTCCATGGGCAGCCAGGTGGGTGTGACACAGCCTTGGGCGGGCACAGCCCATCCCTGAGCCCATCCCTGAGCCCATCCCTGAGCCCTGGTGCTGCCCAGGGTGCCTGGTCCATGTGCTCCATGGGCAGCCAGGTGAGCATGGCACACTCTGGCCGGGCACAGCCCATCCCTGAGCTCCTGATGCCCAGGTGAGAGGATCCATCTGCTCCATGGGCAGCCAGGGGAACATGGAGCCACAGCCCATCCCTGAGCTCCTGATGCCCAGGACAGGCAGGTCCATCAGCTCCGTGGGCAGCCAGGTCTCGGCAGTCTGAGATCCCCCCTGGGAAAGCAGAATCCCTTCCTTCCCTCCTTCCAGAGGAAGTACAGGGGCAGGAGTCGGGTGTGGGAGCTATGCAGAGGGTCTGGGGAGGGATGCTTTGGGAAGTGAGAATTGCTGGCTGCAGGAATTGTTTTCATGACATGTTTTTTTGTTCCATCCCCAAATAAGGATCCCCAGCACCGGAGCTCCACGGGCAGGGCCGTGGTGAGGGCTCAGCCTGGCTCAGGCCCTGGTTTGGGCAGCAGGGTCCAGCCAAGCCCTGCCCAGGGTTTGCAGCTTTGTGCAGGGCACGGCTGAGAGCTCTGGGTCTGTCCTGCAGAAGGGAAAGCCAATCCCTGCCCTTGGAGGAAAACAAGCAGGGCTGCCCTTTGCCTCCCAGCACAAACTCAGGGGAAATGGGAGTGTACCATGGGAAACCTCGAGAGCAGAAAATCTCCTTTCCTGCCTCCCTCATGCCCTCAGCAGGCAGTCTCCTCATCCTCACCCCTGATGTGGGTGCAGGGTGCCAGGGCCCTCCATGGCACAGCTTTATGGTTTCCACAGGACACTGATGTCCCAGTCCCCAGTGCCAAGGCAATCCTGTGGAATTACAATGAGAGGTCAGAAGTTTCCTGCTTGGATCTTTTATTTGCTAACAGAAACCCTTTCTGCAGGGAAGGAGCCATCAGCCTGCTGTCCTGTGGCACAGGAGGATGAACGCTGGGTTCTGCCCTGAGCCCATTACCTGGCAGGGCTTTGTGCCAGTGCCAACCACAGCAGGACTCAGGCAGGGCTTTGTGCCAGTGCCAACCCCACCAGGGCTCTGGCAGGGCTTTGTGCCAGCACCAACCACACCAGGGCTCTGGCAGGGCTTTGTGCCAGTGCCAACCACAGCAGGGCTCTGGCAGGGCTTTGTGCCAGTGCCAACTCCACCAGGGCTCGGGTAGGGCTTTGTGCCAGTGCCAACCCCACCAGGGCTCTGGCAGGGCTTTGTGCCAGTGCCAACTCCACCAGGGCTCGGGTAGGGCTTTGTGCCAGTGCCAACCCCACCAGGGCTCTGGCAGGGCTTTGTGCCAGTGCCAACTCCACCAGGGCTCGGGCAGGGCTTTGTGCCAGTGCCAACCCCACCAGGGCTCTGGCAGGGCTTTGTGCCAGTGCCAACTCCACCAGGGCTCGGGCAGGGCTTTGTGCCAGCACCAACCACACCAGGGCTCTGGCAGGGCTTTGTGCCAGTGCCAACCCCACCAGGGCTCGGGCAGGGCTTTGTGCCAGTGCCAACCACAGCAGGGCTCTGGCAGGGCTTTGTGCCAGTGCCAACCCCACCAGGGCTCGGGCAGGGCTTTGTGCCAGTGCCAACCACAGCAGGGCTCTGGCAGGGCTTTGTGCCAGTGCCAACCACAGCAGGGCTCTGGCAAGGAGCTCCTCAGGCAGCTGGGAGTCTCTGGGGCCCGGCTGTGCCCCCTCCTTCCCTCCATTCCCAGGGCACTGAGCCTCTCAGCAGAGCCGGATCTATTTCTGGCCCTAATCAAGACACCTGTTAATCACGCCTAAGTACCGCAGTTAAGATCTGACCGGATAAGCAGCAGGGATGGCAGGAGCCCCATTCTCAGGTTTGTTTATTTGGTTTGAGGTGTGGGTATCGCCGCAGTGTTTGCTCATTTTCACAGAATCCCAGACGTGCTGGGGCGGGCGGGACCCGCAGGACGGGGCAGTCCGGCCAGGACAGTTTGTGTGTCACACTCACCCCTGGGTTTGTGTGTCACACTCACCCCTGGGTTTGTGTGTCACACTCATCCCGGGGTTTGTGTGTCACACTCACCCCTGGGTTTGTGTGTCACACTCATCTCTGGGTTTGTGTGTCACCCTCACCCCTGGGTTTGTGTGTCACACTCATCCCTGGGTTTGTGTGTCACACTCATCCCGGGGTTTGTGTGTCACACTCACCTCTGGGTTTGTGTGTCACACTCACCCCTGGGTTTGTGTGTCACACTCACCCCTGGGTTTGTGTGTCACACTCACCCCTGGGTTTGTGTGTCACGCTCACCTCTGGGTTTGTGTCACACTCATCCCTGGGTTTGTGTGTCACACTCACCTCTGGGTTTGTGTGTCACGCTCACCCCTGGGTTTGTGTGTCACACTCACCCCTGGGTTTGTGTGTCACACTCACCCCTGGGTTTGTGTGTCACGCTCACCCCGGGGTGTCCCCTGGAGCTCAGCGGCCCTGGCAGCGCTGGGCAGTGCCTGCTGCTGGCACACAGTTCGTTAATGCTGTTTCACAGTGCTGGGCAGTGCCTGCTGCTGGCACACAGTTCATTAATGCTGTTTCACAGTGCTGGGCAGTGCCTGCTGCTGGCACACAGTTCATTAATGCTGTTTCACAGTGCTGGGCAGTGCCTGCTGCTGGCACACAGTTCATTAATGCTGTTTCACAGTGCTGGGCAGTGCCTGCTGCTGGCACTCAGTTCATCATTGCTGTTTCACAGTGCTGGGCAGTGCCTGCTGCTGGCACTCAGTTCATCATTGCTGTTTCACAGTGCTGGGCAGTGCCTGCTGCTGGCACTCAGTTCATTAATGCTGTTTCACAGTGCTGGGCAGTGCCTGCTGCTGGCACTCAGTTCATCATTGCTGTTTCACAGTGCTGGGCAGTGCCTGCTGCTGGCACACAGTTCATTAATGCTGTTTCACAGTGCTGGGCAGTGCCTGCTGCTGGCACACAGTTCATCATTGCTGTTTCACAGTGCCGGGTCACTGCAGCCTCAGGAGGCGGCTGCAGCGCTGCTGGGAGCAGAATTGCCTCTCGTTACAGCCCTGGGGTAATGGGAATGTAATTACCTCACTATAATTACCTCACCTGCAGCAGGGCCGGGGCCCCTCAGCCTCCCCGGACAGCTTCAACTGCAGCTGTGCCCCCAGGACAGGGACAGCCCCCGACAGGCTCTGTGACCCTCCCTGCTGGGCTGCAGAGGGCTGGCAGCACCTGCCTGTGACACAGGGGACACACAGGGGACACAGGTGACACCAGCCCTGCCAGCCCTGCAGAGCTGGCACACACCTGGCAGGACCTGCCTGTGACACAGGGGACACACAGGGGACACAGGTGACACCAGCCCTGCACAGCTGGCACACACCTGGCAGCACCTGCCTGTCACACAGGGGACACACAGGGGACAGCAGCCCTGCAGAGCTGGCACACACCTGGCAGGACCTGCCTGTGACAGAGGGGACAGAGGTAACACCAGCCCTGCCATACACCTGGCAGGACCTGCCTGTGACACAGGTGACACAGGTGACAGCAGCCCTGCCATACACCTGGCAGGACCTGCCTGTGACACAGGTGACACAGGTGACACAGGGGACACAGGTGACAGCAGCCCTGCCATACACCTGGCAGGACCTGCCTGTGACACAGGTGACACAGGTGACACAGGGGACACAGGTGACAGCAGCCCTGCCATACACCTGGCAGGACCTGCCTGTGACACAGGTGACACAGGTGACGCAGGTGACAGCAGCCCAGCCAGCCCTGCAGGGAGAGCAGATGCCCAAATCCAGGCTCTCCAGTGGAGCAGGATCATCACAGCTCCCACCGTGAGGACAAACACAAGGGAAAGGGAATGGGTGACCCAGGTGAGGCTTTACCTGCTCAGATAAGGTCCCCTGCACAACGGGCCATGGGCACCTCATTTATTGCCACCTGCAGGTACAGCTGAATTCTGTAAAAAGTAAAATTCAATGATGTATGTGATGATCCAGGTGATGTACGTGCACACCCAAGTGACACACGTGATTTAAAATGCTGAAGAGCCTCAGGGTAACAGGAAAACAAACCCAAAGCACCCCCCAGCAGCACGAGCAGAAACAAACTGAAAAATCCAAGGTAAACAAAGAGAAAAGGAACATTGTCTTTGCAACCTTGTAAAGCACAAAGCATTAGTAAATAGATGCTTAAGGGTATAAAACAGTAAAAAGGTACAAAAAGCACAGAGGCAATGGTTTTTTTACAACAGAGTAATTAATATTATTATTCTTCTGTTGGCCTCAGCTGAACTTTCAGAGATTCAGGCAAGGTCTCTCATGCTCCAAACAGGACTGCAGCATCCATCCTGCTGTTGTTCCCTGGCAGGCAATAAATACATCAACTTCCCTGAATCCCATCCCCACGTGATGAGCCACACTGTTATGACAGCACAGCATATGCCTGAGCACCTAAACACTTCCAGTGCCACCTGCTTTGGGATCCCTCTTCATTAAACGGGTTAGGAAGGAAATCAAGCACAGCTTCCTGCACACACAGCACCTCGGGGCTGGCAGCACTTTGGGGGGTCACAATCAGTGGGTTTTGTCATTCTGGTGCTCCCTGAGCTAAAAGGAGCAGTGAGGACCAGGGGGGTCAGCAGTGTGGGGAAAGGTCAGCAGGCAGCTGAAGGTCACAGGTGACACAGGCACAGAGGGGTCGGGTGGGGAGGAATCCCAGAGTCCAGCAGGAATCCCAGAGCTCAGCAGGAATCCCAGAGTCCAGCAGGAATCCCAGAGTCCAACAGGAATCCCAGAGCTCAGCAGGAATCCCAGAGTCCAGCAGGAACCCCAGAGTCCAGCAGGAATCCCAGAGTCCAACAGGAATCCCAGAGTCCAGCAGGAATCCCAGAGTCCAGAGGAATCCCAGAGTCCAGCAGGAATCCCAGAGATCAGCAGGAATCCCAGAGCTCAGCAGGAATCCCAGAGATCAGCAGGAATCCCAGAGTCCAGCAGGAATCCCAGAGCTCAGCAGGAATCCCAGAGATCAGCAGGAATCCCAGAGCTCAGCAGGAATCCCAGAGCTCAGCAGGAATCTCAGAGTCCAACAGGAATCCCAGAGCTCAGCAGGAATCCCAGAGCTCAGCAGGAATCCCAGAGTCCAGAGGAATCCCAGAGTCCAGCAGGAATCCCAGAGCTCAGCAGGAATCCCAGAGTCCAGCAGGAACCCCAGAGCTCAGCAGGAATCTCAGAGATCAGCAGGAATCCCAGAGTCCAACAGGAATCCCAGAGCTCAGCAGGAATCCCAGAGCTCAGCAGGAATGTCAGAGTCCAACAGGAATCCCAGAGATCAGCAGGAATGTCAGAGTCCAACAGGAATCCCAGAGATCAGCAGGAATCCCAGAGATCAGCAGGAATCCCAGAGTCCAGCAGGAATCCCAGAGCTCAGCAGGAATCCCAGAGCTCAGCAGGAATCCCAGAGTCCAGCAGGAATCCCAGAGCTCAGCAGGAATCCCAGAGCTCAGCAGGAATCCCAGAGTCCAGCAGGAATCCCAGAGCTCAGCAGGAATCCCAGAGCTCAGCAGGAATCCCAGAGCTCAGCAGGAATGTCAGAGTCCAACAGGAATCCCAGAGCTCAGCAGGAACCCCAGAGATCAGCAGGAATCCCAGAGTTCAATAGGAATCCCAGAGTTCAA
This sequence comes from Setophaga petechia, assembly GCA_024362935.1. Classification (NCBI taxonomy): domain Eukaryota; kingdom Metazoa; phylum Chordata; class Aves; order Passeriformes; family Parulidae; genus Setophaga; species Setophaga petechia. Next base: position 940,511 of record JANCRA010000128.1, read on the forward strand.
CAGGAATCCCAGAGTCCAGCAGGAACCCCAGAGATCAGCAGGAATCCCAGAGTTCAACAGGAATCCCAGAGTCCAGCAGGAACCCCAGAGATCAGCAGGAATCCCAGAGTTCAACAGGAATCCCAGAGCTCAGCAGGAACCCCAGAGATCAGCAGGAATCCCAGAGCTCAGCAGGAATCCCAGAGTCCAGCAGGAATCCCAGAGCTCAGCAGGAATCCCAGAGCTCAGCAGGAATCCCAGAGTCCAGCAGGAATCCCAGAGTCCAGCAGGAATCCCAGAGCCCAGCAGGAATCCCAGAGTCCAGCAGGAATCCCAGAGTCCAGCAGGAATCCCAGAATTGGAACAGTTCCTGCTCCACCCCCTGCCATGGCAGGGACACCTCCCACTGCCCCAATGTCCCCAGTGTCCAGCCTGGCCTGGGGCACTGCCAGGGATGCAGGGGCAGCCCCAGCTGCTCTGGGCACCTGTGCCAGGCCTGCCCACCGTGCCAGGGAACAATTCCATCCCAGTTCCCCATCCAGCCCTGCCCTGGCAGTGGAAGCTGCTGAGATCTCCTGACAGTCTCTCAGCAGGTTCCAGGGGAGCTGAGATGGACCCATCTCCTGTGCCCTGTCTGGCCCCAGGAGGGGCAGGTCCTGCACAGCTCAGGCAGGGCTGGCAGGGCTCTGGGCACATCACTGCCCCTCCTGCACCCCTGGCTGCTGAGGGATGGGCTGGGGTTACCCCGGAGCTCTCCAACACCTGCACAGGTGGGCACAGGTGGGCACAACATGGCACTGTCCCATTTCACTGGCAGGGATGTGTGTCCTTGGCTGGGCAGGTGGTGACAGCCACAATATTGCCTTTGTCTCTCAGCAGCCTCCCCTGCCCACAGCAGCCCTGGTGCCTGGCATTTGGGCATTTGGGCATTTGGGCACTTGGGCAATTGGGCATTGGGCAATTGGGCATTGGGCAATTGGGCATTTGGGAATTCGGGCAATTGGGCACTTGGGCATTTGGGCAATTGGGCACTTGGGCAATTGGGCACTTGGGCATTTGGGCAATTGGGCACTTGGGCAATTGGGCATTGGGCAATTGGGCAATTGGGCACTTGGGCAATTGGGCATTTGGGCATTTGGGCATTGGGCACTTGGGCATTTGGGCAATTGGGCACTTGGGCATTTGGGCATTTGGGCATTCGGGCAATTGGGCATTTGGGCATTTGGGCAATTGGGCAATTGGGCACTTGGGCATTGGGCAATTGGGCATTCGCGCAATTGGGCATTTGGACAATTGGGCATTTGGGCACTTGGGCACTTGGGCATTTGGGCGTTTGGGCACTTGGGCATTTGGGCATTGGGCGCTTGGGCATTTGGGCACTTGGGCAATTGGGCATTCGGGCAATTGGGCAATTGGGCATTTGGGCACTTGGGCATTTGGGCACTTGGGCATTTGGGCAATTGGGAATTCGGGCAATTGGGCACTTGGGCATCTGGGCACTTGGGCATTTGGGCACTTGGGCATTTGGGCACTTGGGCATTTGGCCATTTGCTCTCCCAGAGGTGACCCTGGGATCCCCAGTGGAGCAGGATCATCACAGCTGCCACCATGAGGAGAAACACAAGGCAAAGGAAATAGGTGGCCCCAGGTGTGGCTTTACCTGCTCAGATAAGGCTTAGACCTTAGGAGAGGAACTTGGAGCTTGACTTTCTCTTCACAGTGCCCAAACACTGCCTGTGTCACACACACTTCACTGAATCCCAGCCATCCTGAAAGTCATGCCAGCTTCCAGACCATTTGCTGAAGAGTTGCTGCTGAGCAAGTCATCCTCCAGCCTTACCTTTCAGGTGATAATTTCCTATTCTATTCTATTCTATTCTATTCTATTCTATTCTATTCTATTCTATTCTATTCTATTCCATTCCATTCCATTCCATTCCATTCCATTCCATTCCATGCTATTCATTTCATTTCCAAAAAATAAGGAACTTTCCATTTGTCCCCACTTTGTCTCACCTTTTTTTTTTTCAGTTAATCTCCTTGAAAACAGGCCAGAAAGTTTCCTCCAGAGCCTCCTGAGCCAAAGCAGAGCACACAGCTGAGGCAGGACACAGTTTCTCCAAATGAGTTAGAAAAATCAGACGATGAGAATTCACTACAAGAGAACTGGAGAGGGACTGTGGACAAGGGCCTGGAGTGACAAGACAAGGGACAATGGCTTCCCAGTGACAGAGGGAAGGGCTGGATGGGATGTGGGAGGAAACTCTCCTGTGTGAGGGGGTGAGGCCCTGGCACAGGCTGCCCAGAGTGGCCAGGGTGGGCAAAGAAAACCTTTCTTTATGCAGGGGTTACAGAGTGGCAGAATTCTGTTCAATTCAGCACAGCGAGATCAAGATTCAGTCAGCAGAGAGCGAGGCAAGTGAGGGACAGCCCAGTTTGTGCAGGGATTGCAATCTGGGCAGTGATTCCGACAGGTGCAGTGATTCCAGTCTGTGCAGTGATTCCAATCTGTGCAGTGATTCCAATCATCTGTGCAGTGATTCCAATCTGCAGTGATTCCAGTCTGTGCAGTGATTCCAGTTCGTGCAGTGATTGCAATCTGTGCAGTGATTCCAATCTGGGCAGTGATTCCAACCTGAGCAGTGATTCCAGTCTGTGCAGTGATTGCAATCTGTGCAGTGATTCCAGTTTGTGCAGTGATTCCAACCTGTGCAGTGATTGCAGTTTGTGCAGTGATTCCAACCTGTGCAGTGATTGCAATCTGTGCAGTGATTCCAATCTGGGCAGCTCCAGGTGCCACAGGTGCTGCTGCCTGCGCTGCCCCGTTCCCCCTGAGCCCTCCCTGCCATGCCCTGTGCATTTGTTCTCTCTCAGCCCTCCCTGCCGTGCCCTGTGCATTTGTCCCCTCTCACCCCTCCCTGCCATGCCCTGTGCATTTGTTCTCCCTGCCATACCCTGTGCATTTGTTCTCTCTGAGCCCTCCCTGCCGTGCCCTGTGCATTTGTCCCCTCTCAGCCCTCCCTGCCGTGCCCTGTGCATTTGTTCTCTCTGAGCCCTCCCTGCCATACCCTGTGCATTTGTTCTCCCTGCCGTGCCCTGTGCATTTGTTCTCCCTGAGCCCTCCCTGCCATACCCTGTGCATTTGTTCTCCCTGCCATACCCTGTGCATTTGTTCTCTCTGAGCCCTCCCTGCCGTGCCCTGTGCATTTGTCCCCTCTCAGCCCTCCCTGCCGTGCCCTGTGCATTTGTTCTCTCTGAGCCCTCCCTGCCGTGCCCTGTGCATTTGTTCTCCCTGCCGTGCCCTGTGCATTTGTTCTCCCTGAGCTCTCCCTGCCGTGCCCTGTGCATTTGTTCTCCCTGCCATACCCTGTGCATTTGTTCTCCCTGAGCCCTCCCTGCCATACCCTGTGCATTTGTTCTCCCTGAGCCCTCCCTGCCGTGCCCTGTGCATTTGTTCTCCCTGCCATGCCCTGTGCATTTGTTCTCCCTGAGCTCTCCCTGCCATGCCCTGTGCATTTGTTCTCCCTGCCATGCCCTGTGCATTTGTTCTCCCTGAGCCCTCCCTGCCATGCCCTGTGCATTTGTTCTCCCTGCCATGCCCTGTGCATTTGTTCTCCCTGCCATACCCTGTGTGTTTGTGCTGCTGCAGGGCCCTGAGCAGCCCCAGCGGTCCCTGCCAGAGCCGCCCCCTCCTCCCCGGTTGCTCTGCAGGGGCCCCCCCTGCTCTGCTCAGCGTGCCACGGCAGCCAGGGGCTCGTTATCCACCCTGCTCATTGCAGCTGTCCCTCACCGTCACCGGGAGCGCTCCAGCGCCCGTGGAGGCAGCTCTGACACTCGCCTGGGCCGGCTGAGTGAGTCAGTGCCGTGCTGAGCTCAGTGCTGAATATTTGATACCACCCCAGCAGCCTGGAGCCTGCTGATTTCTGCTGTGAGGACATGAAGAGATCTCAGAGCAGCTGATGGAGACACTGGATCAGACCCACCCTGTGCTGGTGTTTGCAGGGGTCTGAGGATGAGGGAGGAGATGAGGATCTGACTCCATGGTTCAGAAGGCTGATTGATTATTTTATGATATATATTACATTAAAGCTGTACTAAAAGAATAGAAGAAAGGATTTCATCAGAAGGCTGGCTAAGAACAGAATAGGAAGGGATGATAACAAAGGTTTGTGGCTTGGACAGAGAGTTTGAGCCACCTGGGCTGTGATTGGCCATTAATTAGAAACAACCTCATTAGACCAATCCCAGATGCACCTGTTGCATTCCACAGCAGCAGATAATCAATGGTTACATTTTGTTCCTGAGGCCTCTCAGCTTCTCAGGAGGAAAAGTCCTAAGGCAAGGATTTCCCATAAAACGTGTACAGCCCCAGCCCCAGCCCCAGCCCTGGGCACGTGGGGCAGCAGCTCGTGGGCAGGGCAGGGGCTGTGGGCATCCTGCAGACCCCGCTGCCATCCCCTCAGCCCTGCCCCCGTGGCTCTCCCCTCTGAGCTCCAGCAGCATCGGGGCAGTGCAAATGCCCTGCTGTGACATTTCCCTGCAGATTTTTGGTGCTGTGTTTTCAGAGCACAGTCCTGGTTGGCACTCCCTGCCAAAGGGAGATGGATACCCTGCCCCTGCTCTCTTCCTGCTGATATTTGAGGCAAACCCCAGACCAGAATCATCACCCACATTTGCCACCTTTGTTTCCAGAGTGTGGCAATGGGCAGATGCTCCACAGCCCAAGGACTCGCAGGCAGGGAGCACTGGAGGCAGGAGCTCGGTATTTGGGATGTCAGCAGCTTGTGAGGATGGAAAACAAGATGAACACCTGACCTCTGCATGTGGCACCGAGTTACCAAGGGTGCCATGATTTATTCCATCTGCTCTTGCTTCCTGCGGGTTGGTTGGTTGGTTGGTTTTCCCAGGCATTAACAGGATCATCTGAAGACTGAAAAGAAATCTGAAAATCCATTAAAAAGCCCTTCAAGGCAGTCTGAAATGCTTCAGCAGCTCTGCCTCAAGTTTCCAGCACGAGCTGGTGAACAGGCAGGCAAGGCACAGAGTTGTCACACACTGCTATCTACACATTAAATTACTCACCTTAATTGGCATCTAAAGCTTTGCAATATTTGTTAATTTTATAAGACTATTCTTTTGTTTTTCCTGCATGGAAGCAAACAGCATTGAAACATTAGAAAAGGAAATAAACAAAAAGATATGTTATGCTCCTTGTTGTAAGAATATTCACTGGAGACACACAAAGTTTTAATGTTAATGTCTCTGCATCACTACTCCCTGCATGCTAAAATAGGTTTGGAAATGCTTGAAAGGTTAAAGCTTTCACAAATGATGAAACCAGACCATTTTGGAGCTATAAATCCTGCTCATCTGGGAGAGTTGTTCTTGTGTAAAACCTCATGTTTTCTTGAGAGACTGAGCTGAATATTTATGCTTAGCACATCAAACACAAGGAAGGCACAGAGGTTCGCTTGTCTGCGGTGGGTATTTAAGAGTTTACTGTTGATAATTAAATCTAGAAATTAAAATTAGTCACTTATCCAAACTGGAGTGCCCAGTTTGTCATCACTCACCTTTCCAGCACAGCACTGGTGTCCTGGAGCCACAGCTTTGCAATGCAGCTGTTGGATGTTGGATGTTTGTAATTAATGGCCAATCACAGTCAGCTGGCTCGGACAGAGAGCTGAGACACAAACCTTTGTTATCATTCCTTCCTATTCTATTCTTAGCCAGCCTTCTGATGAAATCCTTTCTTCTATTCTTTTAGTATAGTTTTAGTGTAACATATATCATAAAATAATCAATCAGCCTTGTGAACCGTGGAGTCACATCCTCTTCCCTCATGCTCAGACCCCTGTGAGCAGTCACAGGTTTGCTCCCAGGTGAGGCTCCTGCACTCCCACCACCTCTCACCCCACAGCAGGACACAAATCACCTGTCCTGAGGAGAGTGAGGCCCAGCAAGGAGGGCAGGGGCCATGGTGGGGCTGGGAGCCAGCAAGAAAAGGGGCACAAGAACCCTGAGGAGTGAGAGAGGAGGTGTTTGGGATGGCCCCGGTGCCAGGCGTGCTGAGACACAGCCCTGGCCTTTGAGGAGTGCTTGGGGCTCTGCCAGTGGTGGGCAGCAAGTGGGCACGGTGGCATTTGGCACTAAAACATCTGCTGGGGCAGCAGACATGAGAGCCAGAGCACGGGGACACGCTCAGGGGGCTGCAGTGCCAGCTCTGCACAGCCAGCAGGGGCACAGGAGCTGCAGCAGTGCCAGCTCTGCACAGCCAGCAGGGGCACAGGAGCTGCACAGGAGCTGCAGTGCCAGCTCTGCACAGCCAGCAGGGGCACAGGAGCTGCACAGGAGCTGCAGCAGTGCCAGCTCTACAACACCCAGCAGGAGCACAGGGGCACACCAGCAGGAGCTGCAGTGCCAGCTCTGCACAGCCAGCAGGGGCACAGGAGCTGCAGCAGTGCCAGCTCTGCACACCCAGCAGGAGCTGCAGCAGTGCCAGCTCTGCACACCCAGCAGGGGCACAGGAGCTGCAGCAGTGCCAGCTCTGCACACCCAGCAGGGGCACAGGAGCTGCAGCAGTGCCAGCTCTGCACACCCAGCAGGGGCACAGGAGCTGCAGCAGTGCCAGCTCTGCACACACAGCAGGGGCACAGGAGCTGCAGCAGTGCCAGCTCTGCACACCCAGCAGGAGCTGCAGCAGTGCCAGCTCTGCACAGCCAGCAGGGGCACAGGAGCTGCACAGGAGCTGCAGCAGTGCCAGCTCTGCACAGCCAGCAGGGGCACAGGAGCTGCACAGGAGCTGCAGCAGTGCCAGCTCTGCACAGCCAGCAGGGGCACAGGGACACACCAGCAGCAGCTGCAGCAGTGCCAGCTCTGCACAGCCAGCAGGGGCACAGGAGCTGCCCAGGAGCTGCAGCAGTGCCAGCTCTGCACACACAGCAGGAGCTGCAGCAGTGCCAGCTCTGCACAGCCAGCAGGGGCACAGGGACACACCAGCAGCAGCTGCAGCAGTGCCAGCTCTACGCACCCAGCAGGGGCACAGGAGCTGCAGCAGTGCCCAGCACTGCACAGGAGCTGCCCAGGAGCTGCAGCAGTGCAATCTCTGCACACCCCACTGCCCCAGCAGCCCCCCAGGTCCTGCACAGCTCCTGCCTGGCACCTCCTGGCACACCAACCCAAGTCAGGCCGAAGTCAGCCCAGCAAGCCAGAAATGGAATGTGCTGGCAGGGCCTGGCTCTCAGCCTGGGCTGGGACACCTGGCAAAGGAGAATGGAGTCACTGGAGCTCCAGACCCCTCCTGGCTCTGTGTCTGCAGAGGGCAGGGAGCAGAGCTGGCCCGGGTCACACTGATCCCCCTCTGCAGCCTCAGCTGCACTGGTCCCTCCTGAGACACAGTGAAAAATCCCCCAGAGTAGAAATCCCTTTTGAATTAGGTTAAAAGTCTAGAAAGTTAAAATTCTGTAAGCCAAAGCTGAAGGGAAAACTGCAGGACAGAGATAATGAAGAGACTGATAAAGAAAAACAAAGACTAAAACAAGGCCAGGACAACCTGACCTAGGAATTCCTTTTGATAAAGAGGAACTAGCGAAAAATGTCTCTCGAAGTCCATAAAAATGAATATGTATGAGCCTATTGTGAAACTGTATGCATATGGATGTGGGAGGGAGATAAAAGGAGCCCTGAAGCTCTCAAGAGGAGCCCTGAAGTTCTCAAGAGGAGCCCTGAAGCTCTCAAGAGGAGCCCTGAAGTTCTCAAGAGGAGCCCTGAAGTTCTCAAGAGGAGCCCTGAAGCTCTCAAAAGGAGCCCTGAAGCTCTCAAGAGGAGCCCTGAAGCTCTCAAGAGGAGCCCTGAAGCTCTCAAAAGGAGCCCTGAAGCTCTCAAGAGGAGCCCTGAAGCTCTCAAGAGGAGCCCTGAAGTTCTCAAGAGGAGCCCTGAAGTTCTCAAGAGGGGCCCTGAAGCTCTCAAGAGGAGCCCTGAAGCTCTCAAGAGGAGCCCTGAAGCTCTCAAGAGGAGCCCTGAAGCTCTGGAGGTTCCTGTGTCCTTTCAGTACCTTTGGGGTACGTGTGCATCCAGCGCTGCAATAAACACAGACCGGTTCTGTACAACTTTGGAAAGTGTCTAGTTCTCTTCTTTTCTCCTCAAAACACTCCCCAGCACCTGGAGCTGTGCTCTGCAGCCCCCCAGACACCTCCACACTGGATTTACCGTGGTGCAAAGCCCCCGTGGCAGCATCCCCAGGAGCTCTGCACACCTCTGTGCCCCTCTCTGCAATGCAATCCCACCTGCCCTGTCATGCTCAAGTCCTGGGGTTTGTTTCCCAGGCTATACCAACACCTCAATGCTCACAAAAGCAATTCTGTAGCAACCTACTCTTGTCAAAATACATCTTGTGGAGTTTTCATTTCTTCTTAAATAAATAGCTTCCCCTTGCAGTGAAAGAAAATCCTGCAAGAGAAAAAATAAGAGAACAAATAAACAAAAAAAAAAAAAATCCCATCTTCTCCACAAACATCTCCACCAACCTCCATTTGTGGCTCGTTTGACTCTGATAAGCCAGAGCAGGATATATGGATTTATCGATTGGGTTGTTGCACTGGGATTTGTAAACATTTTTTGGCTCAGGGCAGGTTTTCAGCGTGTCCCTGGGACTTACCTGTCGCTTTCCAAAACCAGAGGAAAATGAATGAAGCCCTGGTTTGGAGCGTTCAACCTGCCTGGGATGCTGAACCTGCCTGGGATGCTGAACCTGCCTGGGATGCTGAACCTGCCTGGGATGCTGAACCTGCCGTGCTCAGCCGTGTCCCTGTGCCAGCTGGGGGGCTCTGGCTCACACGGTCTGGGGGCACACCCCAGCACACCCCAGCACACCCCAGCACACCCCAGCACCTGCCCCTCTTTGGCTCTGTGTGTCCTGCCCCTCATTCAGCCGAGCAGAACACGAGCAGAATACACCCATGAAAAGGCACCTGCACCCAGAATTGTCACACACATCTTCTATGGAAAATCCTTTCCTTGGGATTTTCCTCCTGAGGAGCTGAGAGGCCTCAGGAACAAAATGCAAACATTGATTATCTGCTGCTGTGGGATGCAACAGGTGCATCTGGGATTGGTCTCATCTTGGATGTTTCTAATTAATGGCCAATCACAGTCAGCTGGCTCAGACTCCCTGTCTGAGACACAAACCTTTATTATCATTCTTTCTTTTTCTATTCTTAGCCAGCCTTCTGATGAAATCCTTTCTTCTATTCTTTTAGTATGGTTTTAATGTAATATATATCATAAAATAATGAATCAGCCCTCTGAACCATGGAGTCAGATCCTCATCTCTTCCTCATCCTCAGACCCCTGTGAACAGTCACACAGAATCATCTCACCCCAACCCCACACCCCTCCTGTCAAACCTGCATTCAAGCACTGCAGGTAAATTCTGCAGCTGGCTCACCCTGAGCAGCTTGTGCTCATTTGAAACAAGCAATATTCTGGAAGCACATCTCACTCCTGCATGCACACCTGGGTGGACAGCTAAAGGGAACAGAAACCCAGAGCTGTCAGCCCAAGGCAGAATGAAGCCTCACACAAAGGCTCTGAACGAGCCCAACTCCTTCTCCCTGCAGAAGATGAGAGCAGAAGCGTTTCCTTGGAGGGAGGTGAGGGCTTGGCTGTGTGGGAAACCCAAACACCTCGTCTGCGATGGGATCCCTGCTCAGCCAGAGCTGTCAGACTGCTTCCACCTCCCCTCTGAGATGAGCATCCCAGCAGCACTAAAAATAGAGCCTAGTGCTTAGGTTTTATGCAAATGACAGCTGGAATAAGACAAGGTTTAAACATAGAACTTCAGATCTCCCAGAGGAGAGGAAATGCAGTGAGAGGATCCTGCTCCCCCAGTCAGGGCAGCCCTGGGCCTTTCCCGTGAGTTATTGAATTTTGTGCCCTTTAGAGCAGGGGTTTCCTGCTCAGCCAGCCCCAGCAGAGCCTAAATCCTTCCAGCCCCCCATGCTGCATTCTGCTCCTGTGTGCATTTGTAGGGCTGGAACAGCTCATTGCTTCAGTCATTACCATTTTATACCCAAAGATTCTGAGCTCTGCTTGGACAATGTGTGAGTCACCAGCTGGGAAAGCAGGCTGGGCCACCCCAGCAGTGACAGCTGCAGCTGCCAGCCCCGCTGGGCCAGCTGGGCACCCCTGCCATGCCTGGATCCCCAGGGATCACCCCAAATCTCACAGCACTGGGCAGGGCCTGGGGCTGCTCTGGGGTCAGCTGGAGGAGCCCCCCTGCCCTGCCCAGGACACCCCAGTGCCCCCTGCCCTGCCCAGGACACCCAGTGCCCCCTGCCCAGGACACCCCAGTGCCCCTGCCCTGCCCAGGACACCCCAGTGCCCCTGCCCAGGACACCCCAGTGCCCCCTGCCCTGCCCAGGGACACCCCAGTGCCCCCTGCCCTGCCCAGGACACCCCAGTGCCCCCTGCCCTGCCCAGGACACCCCAGTGCCCCTGCCCTGCCCAGGACACCCCAGTGCCCCCTGCCCTGCCCAGGACACCCCAGTGCCCCTGCCCTGCCCAGGGACACCCCAGTGCCCCCTGCCCTGCCCAGGACACCCCAGTGCCCCTGCCCAGGGACACCCCTGCTCCTCCCCTTTCCCATTCCCTGCTCCCCCAGCCCTGCTGAGCCTCCCGAGCCCCCACAGCACAGCTGGGCTCTGGGGACACCCTCGCTGCCCCAGGGCACCTCTGCCCCACAAACAGCCGGGAACACCGAGAGGAATGAGGGATTTGTATTTCCAAACCAGCTCTGGGGCTGCTGGGAGATCAAACCAGCACTGGGAGACAAAAGAAACAACGAGAAGGATTGCACTGATTGATGGATGGAAAAAGAGATTTGCCTTCACAAAGAAACTTTAGGTTTGCTGATAAATTAAATTAAACATTGAAAGATGAAAGAAACAATGGGGAAGAAAAGCCCCTAAATTCCATAAGAATTAAAAATGAAAAGGGAGGGTTATACATTAGAGGGGAATCTTTGTTATCAGGCATTTCAGGAAGTCTGAACCTCTCAAGTACCTCAGAGATGGGGAAAGAGAGAAGGGAAATGTGGCTGGGAATTGGGATAGAAAGGAGGCTGCATCCTCTAAAAATGTGAGATACCCCAGGGAAATGCCCCATGGCCTCTGCCTTTATTGGAATAAAGTCAAAGGACTCCTCTGTCTCCTTTTTGGACATAAACCCCTGGTGTTTGTGGATTAATTTTCCTAACAACACCAACCAAAGGAAAGAAGAAACATCACACAAGTACCAAATCACACAGAGTGCACAGGAGCACAGGAGCCACCAGCCCAGCAGGGAGCAGCCCAGGGATGCTCCATTGCCCCCAGCAGCACAGGGCTGGCACCCCGGCCCCTTCCCTGCCCTGTGCCAGTACAGCAGACACTCCTGTCCCTGCACTGAGCTGTGCCCACCTTTGTGTGCCACTCCTCAGCTCCGTGCCCGGAGCCAGCCCAGCCTGGAGCCAGCCCAGCCTCTCCTCCGGGCTCCCAAAGCCCCTGGCAGCGCCAGCCCCGTCCCTCTGTGCTCTGCAGAGGATGCTGAGTACATGAGCTCTGAGCTGCTTTGGGCCCTGCAGGAGCACGGGGAGTCCTTCCAGGATCTTGAGCCTTTCTTCTTCTCAAGCTGTAGGGTTGACAGGGGTAGGACAGTGGGGATGGATGGAGACAGAGATCTCTGCAGCCAGGGCTGGGATTTGGGGTTCATTGCAAAGGGCCTGGGTGCAGGGCCCTGCTGGGATTTGGGGTTCATTGCAAAGGGCCTGGGGGCAGGGCCCTGCTGGGATTTGGGGTTCATTGCAAAGGGCCTGGGTGCAGGGCCCTGCTGGGATTTGGGGTTCATTGCAAAGGGCCTGGGTGCAGGGCCCTGCTGGGATTTGGGGTTCATTGCAAAGGGCCCGGGTGCAGGGCCCTGCTGGGAGCTGCCAGGCACAGCTGGAGCAGGACTGAGAGAAGAGAGGGGGAGAGAGGATGAGAGGGGGAGAGGGTAAGGGAGTAAAAGGGTAAGAGAGTAAAAGGCAAGAGGTAAGAGCCAAGAGGCAAGAGAGTGAAAGCATAAGAGGGCGAGGTTCCCGTTACAAAACCATAAATCTTCTGTGTTGAATATTCTCATTCTCACTAACCAATCCAGTACAAGATACAAATCCTACAGCATTTACACACAGCCTATAAAAATCATTACATCACCATCCTGTGTTACATTTCAAACCCTACAAACTCCTCTTTGGGCCCTCCTGCCCAGCTGCAGGGTCTGCTCTGCCCCTTGGGCCTGTCTGCAAGCAGAGGGTGTTGTTCCATCACAAGGGGATCACCTTCAGCTGGCCATGCCATTGTTTTCCAGTTGTTCAGTAACTGAGGGATCTCAAAGCTTGCTTTCATTTCAATCTCGTTTATAGTTTCTATATTCTCAACATCTTTTGCCAGACAATCATATTTGTAAGGCTTTCCTGTTCCATCTCCCCTGACATCTGGCCCCAGCAAGGTGAAGCTTCACTGAGTTGCACCCATGGGCAGAGCCAGGTCCCCCAGCTCATGATGAGGATGTGCTGCTGTGGTGCCAGGGGCAGAAGCTGCTGGGGATGGGGATGGGGAGGAAAGCAGCAGCAGGGCTGCTATGAATCACTGCCAATTGCCAGGGTATCTAAAATTACACAAAACATCTACACATCGCCTGCAGAATCACAAGCTGGGGACCAGCAGTTCCCTCCCTGCTGCCAGCAAGTTACAGATGAGCTGGTTCAGTTTTATCCCTTCCAAGCAAAACACATTGTGATTGCTGTGCCTGGGCTGTCACAGCAAACCCTCCCCAGGCTGTGAGCACCAGCCCAGGGCAGGGCCAGAGGTTTCTGGCACAGGGTTCCTCCTCTGCATCCCCTCCTTTTCTTTGGGCACCCTCATGGTTCTCCCTGGTGTGACAGAAATGTCTTTGCTGAGCATCCAGGTGCCTTTTGGAGCCTGTGCTTTGGCGTCTAACACAGACAGACTCTTCTCTGATCTGCTGAACCCATGAACTGCCCTCCCTGGTCAAGAGCTCCCTGACCAGAAATGCAGATTTTTTATATTGGCATTCACAGCTGCTCCCTGGGCAGTGCCCAGCCCATTTGCCAAAGAATTTCAGGTTAGGGTTATAATAATTTGCCCCACCCTCAGAAACAATTCCACAATAAGGAGAAAAAGAAGAACCTGTTTAATAAAACAGCACCTCTTTGCCAAGGAGAAGAAACACCAGTGTTTAACATGCAAAATCAATTACACCATGGAAATAGCAAAGCTTCTGACTGCAGTGTTGTTAAAAAGTGTTTTCACATACCATGTGAAGTAGCTGCAAAAGCAGATTGTGAGTTTTTAGAAACATGGTTCTTAGCAGATGAAATCTCAGCCAGTAGCAGGCAAGAGCCAAGAAGTAGGAGCATTATCACCATCAACCCTAATTTAGGAAAACATGCTTGAAAAAATCGCTCCAGCCAAATGTGCACAACATTTGGCTGCGACTGCAATCTCACCTAAACCAATATGTCACAGGCAAGGCAGGGCAGGGTGGAACTGGGGATCTTTGGTCTGAAATGATGGAGCTGGATGGAGCTGCTCTCGGGCTGGCAGCCATCCCCAGGGGCTCCAGGAGGGGATGGCGGGAGCTGGGCTGGGCTGGGCTGGGCTGGGCTGGGCTGGGCTGAGCTGGGCTGGGCTGGGCTGGGCTGGGCTGGGCTGGGCTGGGCTGGGCTGAGCTGAGCTGAGCTGAGCTGGGCTGGGCTGGGCTGAGCTGGGCTGGGCAGAGCTGGGGGTCCCTGGACCATGCAAGGCCTGGCTCCTCTCCAGTTCCCCTCCAGGGCTCTCGGGCAGGCTCAGGGCTCTGGCCCTGTGTTGAGTTTGTGAGGGTCCCCAGGATGAGGTGAGAGATGAGAACCTGAATCCTTGTTCCCAAAAGACTGATATATTATATTATATTATATTATATTATATTATATTATATTATATTATATTATATTATATTATATTATATTATATTATATTATATTATATTATATTATATTATATTATATTATATTATCAATCATATGATATCATTATGCTATACTAAAACTATACTAAAGAAGGAGAAGGATACAGACAGAAGGCTTAACAAGAATTAATAATAAAAACTCATAACTGACTCCTCAGAGTCTGACACAGCTGATGGTGATTGGTCATTAAGTTAAAACAATTCACATGAAACCAATCCAACAATCTCCAAACACATTCCAAAGCAGCAAACACAAGAGAAGCAATCAGATAATTATTATTTACATTTTTCTCTGAGGCTTCCCAGCTTCCCAGGAGGAGAAATCCTGCAAAGGGAATTCTCAGCAAACGTGCCAGTGGCAGCCCTGCTGTGTCCCTCCAGCCAAGAGGGGCTCTGCTCCCCAAGCCCCTGCTCTGCTGAGCCCCCAGCCCAGCTCTGTGTCCTGCACCCTCAGCAGAGGCTGCCTTGGCTCAGCCTCTCCCATGGCTCCTTCTGGCTTCCAGCTCCAGCTCTGAGAGCTTCCAGCAGCTTTCATAGCTCCAGGACAAATTTAGATTTTTTTTTCGTGCTTTGCCACATTGCAGAGCAATTAAACATTAAACATCAGCAGTATGGCAAAGGCAAATCTCCAGCTTCTGTCGTGGGGACAGACAGCATTTCCCACCACTCCAAGATGTTCAGGCAGCCATGGCTCCTTCCCAGGAGCACAGCTCTGTGCTCAGGTCAGGGTCAGCAGCTCTGTGGGTTCCTCTCTGGGTAATCCCAGCCTGCTGGCCATTCCCCAGCCTGGGCACTGGCACTGGCAAGCAGAGGGCCTGATGGAAAGCTCCTGCAGTTTCCCATTCCCTGCACGTTCCCTGGGTGCCCAGGGCTGCTCTGGCCTGCCCAGAGCAGGGCAAGCACAGCCTGGGTGCTCTGCAGCCAGCGGGCACCCACGGGCAGGAGGGCATCCAGCGGGACAAGGCTGGCACCAGGGCAGGGCTGGGTGGGACAGGAGAGAAATCCTTCCCTGGCAGGGTGGGCAGGCCCTGGCACAGGTGCCAGAGCTGCCCCTGGATCCCTGGCAGTGCCCAAGGCCAGGCTGCAGCTCCCTGGGATGGAGGGAGGTGTCCCTGCCATGGCAGAGGGGTGGAAGGAGAAGAGCTGTAAGGTCCCTCCAAGCCACCATTCCAGCACCCTGTGCAGAACCTGGCTGTGCACAGCTCTGCAGAAACCCCTCTGCTCCTGCCCCTGCTGAAGGCTTCCCCTGTGCACTGCCTGAGCCCCAGCCCAGCCAGGCCAAACCCAGCTCAGTCCCAGCTTAATCCCAGTTCCAGCCCAGCCCAGTCCCAGTTCCAGTTCCAGCCCAGCCAAACCCAGCTCAGTCCCAGCCCAACCCAGCCAAACCCAGCTCAGTCCCAGCCCAGCCCTGCAGCTCCTGCACAGCTCCTGCACAGCCCAGGGTGCTCCCTGCAGTGCTCCTGTTGCAGGGGATGAGCTGCAGCAGCTCCTGCACAGCTCCTGCACAGCCCAGGGTGCTCCCTGCAGTGCTCCTGTTGCAGGGGATGAGCTGCAGCTCCTGCACAGCCCAGGGTGCTCCCTGCAGTGCTCCTGTTGCAGGGGATGAGCTGCAGCTCCTGCACCTGCAGTGAGCCCAGCCTTGGGGCACAGGGGGCATTGCCCAGCCCTGTGCCCACCCCACAGCTGCTGCTCCTCCACTGACTGCCCCAAGGAGACACAGGGGTTAACACAGCCGTGGGGTCAGGGCCAAAATTACCCAAGGCAATGAGATCATTTAGTGGCACAAAACTGTTAAAGGCAATTCTTCCCCACAATTATGCATGAGAATCACACACATATGGGGATCAGAGAATTTCAGAACTTCACCTCCACCAAAGCCATGGCTGGTTACGTCAGTCTCTCATGTTTGGTTCTGCCTACCATTTTTGGCTTAAAAATACATCATACCCATGCACCTCAAAAGAACTCTGAAATCAGGGCAGGAAGCAGGTTCTAAAGTGTTAATACATAGGGAGCTCTTTGTGACATATAATTATCAATTTGTGCAGTGACTGCATAATTAATATGTGGTCTCATCTCATTCTCTTTTAAATGTATTCCCACATTGCCTAGAAGTTGTTGGCTAATGAATTAAACAGTTTGATGTTGATGAATCACAATTTTGCCTATCAATATTAAAATATTGCCAGAGGTATGTTTTCAGTTTGGGTCATGAAAGTTTAAATTGTAATACTGTCAGAAATGCAGCATCCTGTCTTCCCAAGCTTTGCTGCAAAATCAGAAGAGTCCAAGTTTTGTTTTCAGATTTGAGGGGTTTGAGCTATCTTTATTTGCTTTCTTCCATTGAAGAAATGACAGGAACATAAGGTATCTTGCAAAACTTCAGACTTATCAATAACAGCATCTCAAAGAGAGAAATCCAGTTACTCGGGAAACCTCAGCTCCAAACTAGTTTGTTCCTTGGACTGTGATTAACGTGGTAAGTGAGACCAGATGGTGAGCACTTTGAGAAGCCTCTGTGCTCCCAAGAAGTGTTAATTACCTCCAGAGCTGCAGCAAAACCATAATGGGGGAGAGCAGAGCCCAGCCCTGCACCAGAGGGACAGGGAGCAGAGGGTGCCTTGGCAGGGGACTCAGAGGGCAGGGCTGGGTGGGACATTGGGAACTGGGAATTGTTCCCTGGCAGGGGGGGCAGGCCCTGGCACAGGTGCCCAGAGCAGCTGTGGCTGCCCCTGCATCCCTGGCAGTGCCCAGGGCCAGGCTGGACATTGGGGACACTGGGGCAGTGGGAGGGGGTGAAACAGGAGGGTGTGGAAGGTCACTGTCAAACCAAACCATGATTCTACTAAAATACCCCCATTCCAACGTGGGGGAGCAGAGCCCTGCTCACCTCCCAGCCCTGGTCACTGCAGGGACAGGGACAGGACCCTCAGCACAGGGACAGGAGCCTCAGCACAGGGACAGGACCCTGAGCAGCAGGGACAGGACCCTGAGCACTGGGACAGGAGCCTCAGCACAGACAGGACCCTCAGCACAGGGACAGGACCCTGAGCACAGGGACAGGACCCTGAGCACTGGGACAGGAGCCTCAGCACAGACAGGACCCTCAGCACAGGGACAAGACCCTGAGCAGCACAGACAGGACCCTGAGCAGCACAGACAGGACCCTGAGCACAGGGACAGGACCCTGAGCAGCACAGACAGGACCCTGAGCACTGGGACAGGAGCCTCAGCACAGACAGGACCCTGAGCACAGACAGGACCCTGAGCACAGGGACAGGACCCTGAGCACAGGGACAGGACCCTGAGCACAGACAGGAGCCTCAGCACAGGGACAGGACCCTGAGCACAGGGACAGGAGCCTCAGCACAGGGACAGGACCCTGAGCACAGGGACAGCACCCTCAGCACAGACAGGACCCTGAGCACAGGGACAGGACCCTGAGCACAGGGACAGGACCCTCAGCACAGGGACAGCACCCTGAGCACAGGGACAGCACCCTGAGCACAGGGACAGGACCCTCAGCACAGACAGGACCCTCAGCACAGGGACAGGACCCTCAGCACAGACAGGACCCTGAGCACAGGGACAGGACCCTGAGCACAGACAGGACCCTGAGCACAGGGACAGGACCCTGAGCACAGGGACAGGACCCTCAGCACAGACAGGACCCTGAGCACTGGGACAGGACCCTGAGCAGCACAGACAGGACCCTGAGCACAGGGACAGGACCCTCAGCACAGACAGGACCCTGAGCACAGGGACAGCACCCTCAGCACAGACAGGACCCTGAGCACTGGGACAGGACCCTGAGCAGCACAGACAGGACCCTGAGCACAGGGACAGGACCCTCAGCACAGACAGGACCCTGAGCACAGGGACAGGACCCTGAGCAGCAGGGACAGGACCCTCAGCACAGGGACAGGACCCTCAGCACAGACAGGACCCTCAGCACAGACAGGACCCTGAGCAGCAGGGACAGGACCCTGAGCACAGGGACAGGACCCTCAGCACAGGGACAGGACCCTCAGCATCCCCCCCTCCTGTGCTGCCCTGCCATGTCCCAGCCCTGGCTGTCACAGCACCAGCTCCCCCTTTGCTCCCCCTCTGCTCTCCCTTTGCTCTGGTGCCTATCAAAGACATTTCTTGCACACTCACAAGCCACACGGGCTCACACAGAGCTTCTGAGGGGCTGTGGAGGGTGAAATGCCCAGGTAAAATCCTCAGGAGGCACGGGGCTGTGGTCAGAGCCCTTGGGAAGGAGGGAGGGGAGCAGGCTCAGGCAGAGCTGGCGAGGAGCAGGGCTGCACTGCTCAGCTCTGGGATAACAAGGGCAGGGTTGCAGCTGGCTGGGCTCAGAGCAAGGGCTGGGTAAAGGCAGAACATCCATGCTGGGCAGGGAACTGGCTCCATGCAGATCCCAGCAGGCTGCCAGGGGGGATGCAGGAGTGGGAGCAGCTAAGGGCACTGGGGTGACAAAAAGATGCTGTGGGTGAGCTGAGATTCCCTCCTGGCTCTGTGGCCACTGGGGGCACAGACCTGGCTCAGGGCCGATATTCCACAAAACCTGGTCTCTGTGCCTCATTCCATGGTGCTGGGATCTCTGCTGCTCACAGTGACCCCAAGATGTGTTAAAGTCTCTTTTCCCAGCCTGGTGCTTGAAGAAGGAGTCAGAGCTCTTCAGTTCTTGATCTCAAGGTTGTTCATTGTTCCTCATCTATAAAATTATTTCCCCTGTCCAGCCCAGGTCTGTTCAGCAGGACAGACAGAGGCTCTGCCTGCCCCAGGGTGGTGTTATCTTTTTATACTAAAAACTCCGTGTACAATATTTACAATAACTTCCCAATACCCATCACCTGTGTTAGACAGTGAGCTTCTACTCTAAACCAATCCAGAAGTGCCACCAGCACAGCAGGAGATGGAGGCCAAGAAGAAGAAGGAGAAAGGCTGGACACACCCAGATTCCTCCATCTTGCCCCCTGAACCCCCATTCTAAAAACCCCAAAATCTACTTTTCCACCCTGGGATAACTTCACTAATATTCTACTTAAAACTGTTGTGTCTTGCAGATCTTCATCTAAGGTTGGTCATTTGCTCCACGGGTCACAATCAAACCCACAGGGGCATCTTGGGCTCTGTGCCAAGGTCTCTGAGCCCCCTGGCAGGGGCTGGGCTGCTCAGGACAGCCAGAGGGATGTGCTGGCTCCTGACACCATGGGATAAAGGAAAAAGAAAATGAACCCCAACCAAAGCTTTAAAAAGACAAGATAAAGGACAAGAAAAAGGACATTGAGAGCATCACTGCCCCTCGGAGCAGCGCTGGGTTGTGTCAGATGGAAACGTCCCAGAGGTACCAAATGAGGGCCCAAAAGCGACCCCAAGGTAAAGCAGATTGCAGCTCACAGCAGTGAGATCTCACTGTTTCACCATGGATTTCCTGCAGGGGAAAAGAAACACAGAACCCAACAGCCTCGTGAGTTACCACAAATGAACCACAATAAACCTGAGCTGTGAGGCCTCGTGAGTTATCACAAATAAACCACAATGAACCTGAGCTGTGAGGACTGATGAGTTATCACAAATAAACCACAATGAACCTGAGCTGTGAGGCCTCGTGAGTTACCACAAATAAACCACAATGAACCTGAGCTGTGAGGACTCGTGAGTTACCACAAATAAACCACAATGAACCTGAGCTGTGAGGACTGATGAGTTACCACAAATAAACCACAATGAACCTGAGCTGTGAGGCCTCGTGAGTTATCACAAATAAACCACAGTAAACCTGAGCTGTGAGGCCTCGTGAGTTATCACAAATAAACCACAATGAACCTGAGCTGTGAGGACTGATGAGTTACCACAAATAAACCACAGTAAACGTGAGCTGTGAGGACTGATGAGTTATCACAAATAAACCACAGTAAACCTGAGCTGTGAGGACTGATGAGTTATCACAAATAAACCACAATGAACCTGAGCTGTGAGGACTCGTGAGTTATCACAAATAAACCACAATGAACCTGAGCTGTGAGGCCTCGTGAGTTATCACAAATAAACCACAGTAAACCTGAGCTGTGAGGCCTCGTGAGTTACCACAAATAAACCACAATGAACCTGAGCTGTGAGGCCTGATGAGTTACCACAAATAAACCACAATGAACCTGAGCTGTGAGGACTGATGAGTTATCACAAATAAACCACAATGAACCTGAGCTGTGAGGCCTCGTGAGTTATCACAAATAAACCACAGTAAACGTGAGCTGTGAGGCCTCGTGAGTTACCACAAATAAACCACAGTAAACCTGAGCTGTGAAGACTCGTGAGTTATCACAAATAAACCACAATGAACCTGAGCTGTGAGGCCTCGTGAGTTATCACAAATAAACCACAGTAAACCTGAGCTGTGAGGCCTGATGAGTTATCACAAATAAACCACAGTAAACCTGAGCTGTGAGGCCTCGTGAGTTATCACAAATAAACCACAGTAAACCTGAGCTGTGAGGCCTCGTGAGTTATCACAAATAAACCACAATGAACCTGAGCTGTGAGGACTGATGAGTTATCACAAATAAACCACAATGAACCTGAGCTGTGAGGACTGATGAGTTATCACAAATAAACCACAATGAACCTGAGCTGTGAGGCCTCGTGAGTTACCACAAATAAACCACAATGAACCTGAGCTGTGAGGCCTCGTGAGTTACCACAAATAAACCACAATGAACCTGAGCTGTGAGGCCTCAGCTGCCCTGACAGCAGCCCTGGCTGCCCCAAGGGTGGCCCAGGGCACCCCCAGGCCGGGTCAGACACCGACTGCCCCTGCAGAGCCATCAGCCCACAGCCCCCAGCAGCCAGGGAGCTCCTTGCAAGGACCTAAGGCAGAGAGTGAGGAGTTACTCGGGTTATTTTACAAGCACAAGGAATAACTCTTAGAGGCGAGTGTGATGAGAGCTCTGCTGCTTCGGCAATTTCACAGCTGAAAAGGTCACATTGCAGAAAAGGCAGTTCTTTTAAAAACCCCTTCAGAGGGGAGTCTGGAGAGAGTGCCCAAGGAAAGTGGCTGTTAATGTTCACTTAACCTCTGCACGGCTGAGGAGGTAATACCTGAGAGCAGCTGCACCACCAGCAGCCTAAAAAACACGAATTCAGCTCCAGAAAATGTCACTTAAAACTGGAACAGTCCCATCAGCACCGCTGGGGCTGCAGGACTGCCCAAAAGCTGTGAAAGGAAAAGCTCTGCAGGAAGGAGGGATGTTTGCAAGGGCGAGCAAGTGACAGGACAAGGGGAAATAGCTCTGAGCTGAAAGAGAGGAGATTTAGATGGGATACTGGGAAGAAATTCTTCCCTGGGAGGGTGAATCACAATTTTGCCTATTAATATTAAATATTGCTGGAGATATGCATTCAGTTTGGGTCATGAAAGTTTGAATTGTAATACTGTCAGGGGAGGCCCTGGCACAGGTGCCCAGAGCAGCTGTGGCTGCCCCTGGATCCCTGGCAGCGCCCAAGGCCAGGCTGGACAGGATTTGAAGCCACCTGGGACAGTGGGAGGTGCCCCTGCCCAGGGCTGGGGTGGAGCAGGATGAGCTGTAAGGTCCCTTCCAACCCAAACCCTCCTGCAGGGTGTGGAGGTTCAGGGTCAGGAGAGGCAGAAGAGAACACCCGTGCCAGGGTCAGAAATGAACACCCGTGCCAGGGTCAGGAGAGAACACCCATGCCAGGGTCAGAAGTGAACACCCGTGCCAGGGTCAGAAATGAACACCTGTGCCAGGAACAGGAGAGGAGAGGCAGAAGAGAACACCCGTGCCAGGCTGGGAGAGGCAGGAGAGAACACCTGTGCCAGGGTCAGGAGAGAACACCCGTGCCAGGGTCAGGAGAGAACACCCATGCCAGGGTCAGAAGTGAACACCCGTGCCAGGGTCAGAAATGAACACCTGTGCCAGGGTCAGAAATGAACACCCGTGCCAGGGTCAGAAGTGAACACCTGTGCCAGGAACAGGAGAGAACACCTGTGCCAGGAACAGGAGGGAACACCTGTGCCAGGGTCAGGAGAGAACACCCGTGCCAGGAACAGGAGAGAACACCCGTGCCAGGGTCAGAAATGAACACCCGTGCCAGGGTCAGAAGTGAACACTCGTGCCAGGGTCAGGAGAGAACACCTGTGCCAGGGTCAGAAGTGAACACCCGTGCCAGGGTCAGAAATGAACACCCGTGCCAGGGCTGAGGGCTGACTGAACAGTTTGTCCTGGTGCACATTTCAGGCATCATTCAAAGAAATCCTCAGCAGTCATTATTGTACACCATACATTGTATATAGCAGATATACTCTAGTATTATTGCATATGTAGTGTATATCGTTTGTATTGTAATATACAATTAGTATTGTGTGATACCATTGTATTAAAAATCTGTACTAATTGTATTTTACAATTAGTATTGTACAATACTAATACTCGTTATTGATCACTTCACCCAAGGAGAGAAGGGAACTGTGAAAAGCACAGTACAGATTCCTCTACTGACCTTTCATAGGTGAGCATCATTAACTCACAATCATTAATTCAGAAACGTTCATTTTGGAAAAAGGTCTCTAAGGTCACCCAGTCCAACCATCAGCACAGCCCCAGCAGCACCAGGTTCACCTCCAAGCCACGTCCTCAAATCTGGGTCCCAGCAGCTCTGAACCCCACAGAGGTGACATCCCAGCCATCCAGCCAGCCCTGCCTGTGCCATCCTCCTGGGTTTGTCAGCCCTGAGCTCTCTCTGACTGCCTTCTCTAGACTTTATTTCTGCTGGATTAAAAGAGCTGTTAGGAGCTGTTTGTATTTCTGGCTGCCAGCTCTGCAAACCTCTCCAAGGCTCTGACAACTGAGCCAAGTCTTTTCCAGGGAATAGGGGAAGCATGAGCTCCAAATAATAGACTTCATATGCTGAACCTAATCTTCAGTGACACCTGTGCAAACAAAATGCCTTTGAAGGCATTGCTGAAGTATAATTGACCAGCCAGATGAGCAGAAGCCCCTGGAGATGCAGGAGACAGCTCAGCTGGCTGCTCCCACAGTGCCAGGGCTGCAGGAGGAAAAGGAGCTCAGACACGTTTTGTGTCACTCAGACACCAGGACACTCCTCACAGGAAATAAATATCTCTAAAAATGTCATTTCTAGCGTGCAATTCCCTGCTCAAGTGGTGATCCACAGCCAGCAAGAGGTGGGACCAGCACCTGAACGTGGGGGTTGCACAGGATGATGCAGCAGCAGCATCACCCTCTGTGGAAGCAGGGACAGGGTCCCATGGAAGGCCCTGCAGGGAAATTCCCCACACTCCTCACACCCTGTCACACACATCTACAATGGAAAATCCTTTCCTTAGGATTTTTCCTCCTGAGGAGCTGAGAGGCCTCAGGAACAAAATGCAAACATTGATTATCTGCTGCTGTGGAATGCAACAGGTGCATCTGGGATTGGTCTCTCTGGTTGTTTCTAATTAATGGCCAATCACAGTCAGCTGGCTCGGACAGAGAGCCGAGCCACAAACCTTTGTTATCATTCCTTTCTATTCTATTCTTAGCCAGCCTTCTGATGAAATCCTTTCTTCTATTCTTTTAGTATAGTTTTAATGTAATATATATCATAAAATAATAAATCAGCCTTCTGAACCATGGAGTCAGATCCTCATCTCCTCCCTCACCCTGGGACCCCTGTGAACACCATCCCAACACCCAGTTTGGGCCTGGCAGCTGGCAGACAGCCCCAGCAGTGCCAGGGTGCCAGTGGGGCTCACAGCTCAGGGCAGCAGCACTGCAGCACTCCAGGCATCAGCCCCACTCTGGATGCCAGGATTACCCAGGAAAGCACAGCGAGGCCAATTATTCTGTGGCTGTGGCTGTGTGAAACACTGGTTAATTGACAAATTGACCAGAAAAACAAGCAAGGAAATTGTGTCCTCCCCACAGCTCCAAGCACCAGCTTGAGCTCCCCTGAGCAGGGAGAGGAGCCTTTGAGCAGGGAGTGAAGTGTCACCTGCACCCAGGAGAAACCTTAATTGGATATGAGAAAAGATTGTGTGGAGTGAGTGTAAAGGAGACTGAGCCACTTAGAGAGGGATCAGACAAATCCCCTGAAGTGGGTCAGGGCCACCCGGGACAGACTTCCTTGGCTGGGAAGGAGGGGATGCAGGGACACAGAGGGACAGCAGGGACAGAACAGGGACACAGCAGGGGCAGGGCAGGGACAGGGCAGGGACACGGCAGGGACACGGCAGGGACACGGCAGGGACACGGCAGGGACACGGACAGGGACACGGACAGGGCAGGGACAGGGCAGGGACAGGGCAGGGACAGAACAGGGACAGAACAGGGACAGGGCAGGGACAGCAGGGACAGTAGGGACAGAACAGGGACACGGCAGGGACAGGGCAGGGACAACAGGGACAGGGCAGGGACACGGCAGGGACACGGCAGGGACACGGCAGGGACAGAAAAGGGACACGGCAGGGACACGGCAGGGACACGGCAGGGACACGGCAGGGACACGGCAGGGACAGGGCAGGGACAGGACAGGGACACGGCAGGGACAGGGCAGGGACAGGGCAGGGACAGGGCAGGGACACGGCAGGGACAGGGCAGGGACAGCAGGGACACAGCAGGGACACAGCAGGGACACGGCAGGGACAGTAGGGACACGGCAGGGACAGGGACAGGGCATCCCTTGGGCAGTGCAGGGCTCACTGAGTCACCTCCCACAGCAGCTCCAGCCCAGCATCCCTGTGGGAACAACTGCAGAGCCACCACCTTCTGTGCCAGCCACTGTTCCTCTCCATCATCCCCTCCAGGAGCAGGGAGAGGGGTCCCAGGGCAGGGAGAGGGGTCCCAGGGCAGCAGGAGGGGAACCAGAGCAGGGAGAGGGGTCCCAGGGCAGGGAGAGGGGTCCCAGGGCAGGGAGAGGGTCCCAGGGCAGGGAGAGGGGTCCCAGGGCAGCAGGAAGGGTCCCAGGGCAGGGAGAGGGGTCCCAGGGCAGGGAGAGGGGTCCCAGGGCAGGGAGAGGGGTCCCAGGGCAGCAGGAAGGGTCCCAGGGCAGCAGGAGGGTCCCAGGGCAGCAGGAGGGTCCCAGAGTGGCTAAAGGGTCCCAGGGCAGCAGGAGGGTCCCAGAGCAGGCAGAGGGGTCCCAGAGCAGGCAGAGGGGTCCCAGGGCAGCAGGAGGGTCCCAGAGCAGGCAGAGGGGTCCCAGGGCAGCAGGAGGGTCCCAGAGCAGGCAGAGGGGTCCCAGGGCAGCAGGAGGGTCCCAGAGTGGCTAAAGGGTCCCAGGGCAGGGCTGACACCAGCAGGGCAGCCCTGTGACACTGCCGTGGGACTCAGCCACCCTCCCCTGGCCCACAGACCCTCACACAGACCCCAAGGCCCTTTCTGCATGGCAAAGGCTGCCTGGGCAGCTCACAGGGCTCAGCACAGATTCCCCACCTGTGCTGTGCCCAGGTAAATCAGCTGATTCCCCAGAAGTGCCCCCGTTGGTGCCTGCACAGCTGCTGCCCCTGCCATGACAGATCAGTCTGGAGCCCCCCAGGGACAGAGGACAGGCTCTCCCCACACTGACAGCAGCCAGACACGGGCACAGGGGGCACCTAAGCAATGCCAGGCACCCAAACCAAGAGGGGCCCAGTTAGTTATTGCTCTTAAAAAAAAAAAAAAACAGCAAAGGTTCTTATTAATTGAGATAAAACTTCAATTTCTGTAGAACAGTGTCCTCACATCACAGCAAAGGGCACTCCCAGAGCTGAGCAGGGCTGCTCTGCCAGGGCTCACCTCTGCACTAAGCACAGAGGAAAGCTGGTGACAAGTGCCAGATCTGCAGGCAGAGATGTTTCAACAAAAACAAAACAAAACAAAAAAAAAACAAAAAAGAAATTAAAAAACCCACAGGGTTTTGGCCACCCGGAGATGTCAGTTTGCCCAGGCACAGCCAGGGGGCTGCACTTTGTGCCCCCTTTGTTTTACTCCATTGCCCATCCTGAGGGTCCCACAGTCACTCCCTGCACAGCCCCGCAGCATGCCCAGGGCAGGGCAGGGGGGCACAGCTCCCAAGGCAGCCCATCCATCCCTTCATCCTCCCCGTGCTTGGCACCAGAGCTCTGCTGCTGCCTGGGCCTCCCCTGTGACTGCACAGCCGTGGAGCACTGATCCATGGCAGCTTGGTGCAGCCTGATCACAGGCTTTGCATCAACAGGACTGGAAACTTTTACAGGATTTGCAAAACACCGCTTCAGTTGTTTGGCTGTGTCTGCCTCTTACAGTTCTCTGCTTTGCATTTGTTTACCAATAAAAAACCTTCCACAAAACCAGGGTGAAACACCCTCAAATGACAAATTACTTCTCTAAGCTCTTAGTCTTTACTAAAGTCAATGTAAATCAGATAGTGCATATGATTATTCATGCCCTTAAAATGTGCTGTATTTTAAATCCTTTC
This sequence comes from Setophaga petechia, assembly GCA_024362935.1. Classification (NCBI taxonomy): domain Eukaryota; kingdom Metazoa; phylum Chordata; class Aves; order Passeriformes; family Parulidae; genus Setophaga; species Setophaga petechia. The sequence continues at coordinate 966,989 of JANCRA010000128.1, forward strand.
TTCGCTGAAATGCCAACAAGAAGGGGGAAAAAAGAAGTGCCATCTCAAAGAGCTGTGCCCCCGGTACAGCTGTCACACCAACCTCTGAAGCAAATTTCAGTTTTTGTTTGTTTATTCCATGAGTGTAAACTTACATTCATGTTTACAAAATGCTTTCGGTGCAGGCTGTGTGGATTACAAACCAAAGCTGCTGTGGGCTGAGGAGAGCTGTCCTGCAGGGAGTGCTGGGGCCACGCAGCTGGGGAGTCCTGCAGCTCTCTGGTGCCTGTCACTGACATCTATGGAAAATCCTTTCCTTGGGATTTCCCTCCTGAGAAGCTGAGAGGCCTCAGGAACAAAATGTAAACAATGATTATCTGCTGCTGTGGGATGCAACAGGTGCATCGGGGATTGGCCCATGTTGGATGTTTCTAATTAATGGCCAATCACAGGCAGCTGGCTCAGACTCTATGCCCGAGCCACAAACCTTTGTTATCATTCCTTCCTATTCTATTCTTAGCCAGCCTTCTGATGAAACCTTCTCATCTATTCTTTCAGTATAGTTTTAATGTAATATATATCATAAGATATAATAAATCAGCCTCTGAACCATGGAGTCAGATCCTCTTCTCTTCCCCAATCCAAGACCCCTGTGAACACAGTCACAGGCACCTGTCCCAGGTGTCCCCAAACCAGGACAAGTGGAGGTGGTTGTCAGCAGGAGCAGGCAGAGGGGACAGCAGTGCCAGCAGTGCCAGCAGTGCCAGCAGTGCCAGCAGTGCCACTCCCGCCCCAGCAGCAGGAGCAGGGCAGGGATGCCACAGAGCAGCCCTGGGTGTGCAGTGAGGATGCCTGGCAGGGCACTGCCATGAACAGTCACCTTCCCTGCCTGACAATCCCCATCATTCCCAGTAACAGCAGAGTTTTCTCAGTAATGAACTCAAGGACAATTAGCAGCACTCACCCAGTGAAACCCAAGATACCTCAGAGCAGGTGTTATGGCTTGGCATGAAAGCACATGCAGGAATTTGTCACATTCAAGAGTGTCAGGGCAGTGTGAGGGGCTGGGTTTGCTGCTGCTCCCATGAGCATTGCAGCAGCCCCACTGTCCCAGGGTGCCAGGCAAGCTGTGTTCTGTCACCATCTCTGTGGCAGCTGGCTTCTGTCAAGGGGCAGTTTTTCCTTATCTCTTGCACACCCACTCCTCCCTGGGGAGGGGACATTGCTGATAACAGCTCTGGAATGTCCCTGCATGGCTGATAAGAACTACAGCATCCCATTGGGAGCTGGGAGCCCAGAGGGAGGAGCCAAGCATTCCTACCTGGATAGAATCTGGAGATTCTGGAACACCAGCACGGCTCCTGCACTGGATTGCCCAGAGGAGCAGCAGCTGCCTCTGCTTGCCCTGGATCTGCAGAGGAGACTCCCCCCTTCTCCAGGATCCCTGCTCCAGCAGAACCAGCCCTGCCCCTGCAGGAGGGCTGAGCCACAATTCCAATGGCACTGCTGCCACCAGCCTGACCCACAGGGTGCCAGCCTGGGCTCTGGCTCTGCCACTGCTGCTTTGGGCACTGCATTGGTTATTTTATCCTTTTATTTCCTTCCTTATTAAAGAACTGTTATTTCCTGCTCCCATATTTTTTGTTGCCTGAGATCCCCTTAATTTAAAATTTACAGCAATTGGGAGGGGTGGGGAGGGTTCCCATTCTCCATTTCAGGGGAGGCTCCTGCCTTCCTCAGCAGCCTCCTGGCTTCCCAAACCAAGACACCCACTGAAGTCAGAGCAGCAGTTATCACTGGTCCAGTTACAGCAGCACTAACATTTACACTCCACACTAGCTAACCATTATTTAAAAGTGATTAAAAACACGGCTAAAATCTCCCCAGGTGAATTCCCTGGTGTTTCTGGGAGCAGGAGCTCCTGGAGCTGGGGACTGGGGGTGCTGACCCCTCCTGCACTGCTTCTCCACACCACACTGGGATGGTCTGGGGGTCACTGAGGGGTCCCAGCACTCAGCAGAGCTCCTCATTAGCATCAAGGAGTCTTTCATTAAATGAGTTAACTACAGCCAAAGCAAACCCAGGCAGCAGGGGTTGTTCTGCCCCAGGGCAGGGCACTGCCCCCAGCTCAGAGCTGACACTGGGATACACCTCCTGATGGGCATGGAGCCCACAGAGCTCTCCTAGCAACAGCAAAATTAAAACTGATGAGATATTGGGTAGCTCATCTGATGAGGAAAAATGCCAAAACCATCTGAGCCATTATAACATACTGGGGAAGCTGCTCAGAACAGGAGGCGCCCTGGCAGCAAGGCTAGAGGGACCAGAGCCGTGCCCACCATGCCATGCTGGATCAGGAGTGACCTCACTGGCACTGCCCCATGGCACCCTGCTGAGCTGAGGGCACGTCCTTCCAGCTGCCCAGGGCTGCTCCTCAGTGAGAGCAGAGAGGGACAGAGCACAGCTGTGTGTAGGAGCAATGGGGGCAGGACATCACAAGGGGATCACCTTCAGCTGGCCACACCATTGTTTTCCAGTTGTTCAGTAACTGAGGGATCTCAAAGCTTGCTTTCATTTCAATCTAATTCAAAGTTTCCATATTCTCAAAATCTTTTGCCAGGCAATCATATTGATAAGGCTTTCCTGTTCCATCTCCCCCAACAGCTGTCCCCTTGTCACTGCACACCCCTGCACACACCCCTGGCACAGGGGCGAGGCTGGGACAGCGCAGGGAACAGGGATGTGCCTGGCTGTGGCAGTGCCCTGCTCCATGGTGAGCAGCAGGAACAGGGACATCCCTGGCTGTGGCAGTGCCCTGCTCCATGGTGAGCAGCAGGAACAGGGATGTGCCTGGCTGTGGCAGTGCCCTGCTCCATGGTGAGCAGCAGGAACAGGGACGTCCCTGGCTGTGGCAGTGCCCTGCTCCATGGTGAGCAGCAGGAACAGGGACGTGCCTGGCTGTGGCAGTGCCCTGCTCCATGGTGAGCAGCAGGAACAGGGACGTCCCTGGCTGTGGCAGTGCCCTGCTCCATGGTGAGCAGCAGGAACAGGGATGTGCCTGGCTGTGGCAGTGCCCTGCTCCATGGTGAGCAGCAGGAACAGGGATGTCCCTGGCTGTGGCAGTGCCCTGCTCCCTGGTGAGCAGCAGGAACAGGGATGTCCCTGGCTGGCAGCAGTGCCCTGCTCCCTGGATTTACCCAGCTTTGATGGAGGAGAGCAGTTACAAACCCAAACCTTGTGGGGTGAGCAGCAGGAACAGGGATGTGCCTGGCTGGCAGCAGTGCCCTGTTCCATGGTGAGCAGCAGGAGCTCCCACAGTCCCTCCCAAGCCCCCGGTGCTGCAGGGCTCCATCTCACCCTGAGCTCATGGCTGGAATCTGCAGGAGCTCCCTTTTCTTTAGAACCCTCCAAACGCAGCACACCCACAGTCCTGGCCCAGCTGTCTCACAGCAGCTTTTCAAAGGACACTCTCTGTGCAAAACAAGTTGTCACATCCCAGCACAGCCCCCGGAGCTGCCCAGAGGAACCTGCTCCAGCCCGGCTCTGGGCTACCCACAAACACAGGGCAAATTCAAATTTCATCTTTTAAGAAATTCATACTGTCTTGTACCATTGATATCAAAGCAACTGGATGCAAATTTGATACTCAGTACATATTTTCTTACAGAAAACAACTCCAAAGGGATGACTAAATTACTTCTCATTCCAGCTTGGATTTATGATTTTCTCAAATATCACATGGATGCATTTGCCTGCCTTTTTTCTCACCCTTCCAAGGTCAGGAAACTTCCTTAGCCTAAGTTTATGGGCAAGCAGCCAAGAATGCAGCATTTTCAGTGTTTTACAGCAAAATATCCACAACAAAAAGCAGGATTGCCCAGAGTGTCAGAGCAGAACTAAAAGTAGAATACTGAAGGGATTCATCACCATCAGTTTGCAGCTCAGAACATTTGATCCAAGCCCTCATGAGCCTGCAGAGCAGTGGCGGCCCCAGGCCCTGCCCCAGCTCAGCCTGGCACCCAAGGGCGCACCAGGGGCTCCTCTGCACTCACCTGCCCCGGCACTGCACCAGGTGCTGTTGGGAACGGCGGGAGAAACGCGGTAATTAGTGCGAGTGATCAGCGAGTCTCGAACCCTATTGACAGGCACACTCATTATATGGGTGTTAATGAGCTCACACAGATTGCAAAGGCGAGCTCGTTATTGGTGAGTTACTTATCGGCCAGCTACGCCTGCTTCTGCATTCTGGTAGTTATTGTAGTGAAACTGTTCTACATTCTGGTAGTTATTGTAGTGAAACTGTTCTTCACATTTCTGCCAAAGATTGTCCTCCCTATCCTGATGTAGCACCAAGGGCACAATGTCCTTGCCTGTTACTGGACACTGACTCCTGGCTCCTGTGTCAGTGTGGTACTGTGTCAGTGTGACCCTGCTCAGCCAGCCAGGTGTGCACAGAGCTCTGCACAAGGGGAAACCTGGGATTCATTTCTGGAATCAAATGCAGCAGGAAGGGCTGAAGCTGTGCAGAATAACAGCAGCTCCAGCAGCCATGGCCTGGCTGTGTCCCTGTGTAAGAACACTGAAATAAACTGGTGATTTCCTCATGAACCATGAGCCTGGCTGTGTCCATGTGTTAGTTTTATTTCATTAGGACATTGAAATAAACTGGTGATTTCCTCAGGAGCCATGGCCTGGCTGTGTCCATGTGTTAGTTTTATTTCATTAGGACATTGAAATAAACTGGTGATTTCCTCAGCAGCCATGGCCTGGCTGTGTCCCTGTGCTGAAACATTGAAATAAACTGGTGATTTCCTCAGGAGCCATGGCCTGGCTGTGTCCCTGTGCTGGAACACTGAAATAAACTGGTGATTTCCTCAGGAGCCATGGCCTGGCTGTGTCCCTGTGCTGGAACACTGAAATAAACTGGTGATTTCCTCAGGAGCCATGGCCTGGCTGTGTCCCTGTGCTGGAACACTGAAATAAACTGGTGATTTCCTCAGCAGCCATGGCCTGGCTGTGTCCCTGTGCTGGAACATTGAAATAAACTGGTGATTTCCTCAGGAACCATGAGCCTGGCTGTGTCCCTGTGCTGGAACATTGAAATAAACTGGTGATTTCCTCAGCAGCCATGGCCTGGCTGTGTCCCTGTGCTGGAACACTGAAATAAACTGGTGATTTCCTCATGAACCATGGCCTGGCTGTGTCCATGTGTTAGTTTTATTTCATTAGGACATTGAAATAAACTGGTGATTTCCTCAGGAGCCATGGCTGGCTGTGTCCCTGTGTTAGGACACTGAAATAAACTGGTGATTTCCTCAGGAGCCATGGCCTGGCTGTGTCCCTGTGCTGGAACACTGAAATAAACTGGTGATTTCCTCAGGAGCCATGGCTGGCTGTGTCCCTGTGCTGGAACATTTAAATAAACTGGTGATTTCCTCAGGAACCATGGCCTGGCTATGTCCCTGTGCTGGAGCATTGAAATAAACTGGTGATTTCCTCAGCAGCCATGGCCTGGCTGTGTCCCTGTGCTGGAACATTGAAATAAACTGGTGATTTCCTCAGCAGCCATGGCCTGGCTGTGTCCCTGTGCTGGAACACTGAAATAAACTGGTGATTTCCTCAGGAGCCATGGCCTGGCTGTGTCCATGTGTTAGTTTTATTTCATTAGGACACTGAAATAAACTGGTGATTTCCTCAGGAGCCATGGCCTGGCTGTGTCCCTGTGCTGGAACATTTAAATAAACTGGTGATTTCCTCAGGAGCCATGGACAGCAGCCCCAGCAGCCAGGCTGTGCTCCCTGCCCAGGTGCTGCTGCTCAGGGATGTCCCTGTCCCCAGCCCCTGAGTGCCCCTGCAGGGCAGGTGACAAGTGCAGCACCCACAGGGCTCCCTCTCTCCCATCCATCACCGTTTCCCCGGTCTGGGTCCCCTCTCCCCAGGGAAGGAGCAGGGGAACGCCTCACACCCCTTGATGGAACTGCAAAGGAACCTCACACGAACATCCCTTCCACAGGGGATTTCTTTCCTTAACACATTTGGATGGGGAAAATGTATTTGAAATTGCTTTGGTACTGGCAAGGACAACAGTGGGAAATGTATGAGAATTCAAGAAGTTCCTGCCACAAAAGGGACAGGAGAAAAAAACAAGGTTTTTAAAAAATTACAAAACCAAAACCAAAATAAACAAAAGCCTTTGTAAGAACAAAAACCTAAAGCAAAGTAAAATCAAAACATCCCCCCAAAAAACCAAACCAAAACCAAACCAACCAAAACACACCAGCACTCTAAGGGCACTGCTAAAACACACATTGTTTCACATGCAAATCCTCCTTTTGCACCACTTCATTGACTCTGAATAGGGGTGAAGACAAGGGGCGCTAAGATTAAATTTAAAGCAAAGGCAGAGGTAATACACAGCGAAAAGTAAACAAACCTTTTTTTTTTTTTTTTTTTTTTTTTTGGGTGGGGGGAAACCAACAACAAAGAGATGAGATGAGAAGGAGCCCTTAAAGACAAGAATTCTTTTGACCGCATCACTTACACTCCTGTAGCCATAGAGAAGAAAATTTGGGACAGCAGGAGGAAACAAGAGCTCCCCCCAACACCCCCTGTGTTAACTCCAGGTGTTTCTATTGCCTCCGTTAATACCCCTGTGTTAACTCCAGGTGATTTTATTGCCTCCATCACCCCCTGTGTTAACTCCAGGTGATTTTATTGCCTCCATCACCCCCTGTGTTAACTCCAGGTGATTTTATTGCCTCCATCACCCCCTGTGTTAACTCCAGGTGTTTTCATTGCCCCCGTTAATACTCCCTGTGCTAACTCCAGGTGTTTTCACTGCCTCCATCACTCCCTGTGTTATCTCCAGGTGTTTCTATTGCCCCTCTGTCACCCCCTGTGTTAACTCCAGGTGTTTTCATTGCCCCCGTTAATACTCCCTGTGTTAACTCCAGGTGTTTTCATTGCTCACCATCACCCCCTGTGTTAACTCCAGGTGTTTTCATTGCTCACCATCACCCCCTGTGTTAACTCCAGGTGTTTCTATTGCCTCCATCACCCCCTGTGTTAACTCCAGGTGTTTTCATTGCTCACCATCACCCCCTGTGTTAACTCCAGGTGTTTTCATTGCTCACCATCACCCCCTGTGTTAACTCCAGGTGTTTTCATTGCTCACCATCACCCCCTGTGTTAACTCCAGGTGTTTCTATTCCCTCCATCACTCCCTGTGTTAACTCCAGGTGTTTCTATTGCCTCCATCGCCCCCTGTGTTAACTCCAGGTGTTTCTATTGCCTCCATCACCCCCTGTGTTAACTCCAGGTGTTTTCATTGCCTCCATCACCCCCTGTGTTAACTCCAGGTGTTTCTATTGCCTCCACCCCCCCCTGTGTTATCTCCAGGTGTTTCTATTGCCCCTCTGTCACCCCCTGTGTTAACTCCAGGTGTTTTCATTGCCCCCGTTAATACTCCCTGTGTTAACTCCAGGTGTTTTCATTGCTCACCATCACCCCCTGTGTTAACTCCAGGTGTTTTTATTGTCCCTCCATCACTCCCTGTGTTAACTCCAGGTGTTTTCATTGCTCACCATCACCCCCTGTGTTAACTCCAGGTGTTTTCATTGCCTCCATCACCCCCTGTGTTAACTCCAGGTGTTTTTATTGTCCCTCCATCACTCCCTGTGTTAACTCCAGGTGTTTTCATTGCTCACCATCACCCCCTGTGTTAACTCCAGGTGTTTCTATTGCCTCCATCACCCCCTGTGTTAACTCCAGGTGTTTTTATTGTCCCTCCATCACCCCCTGTGTTAACTCCAGGTGTTTCTATTGCCCCTCTGTCAACCCCTGTGGTAACTCCAGGTGATTTTATTGTCCCTCCATCACCCCCTGTGTTAACTCCAGGTGTTTTTATTGTCCCTCCATCACCCCCTGTGCTAACTCCAGGTGTTTTCGTTGCCCCCTGTCTCTCCCTGTGTTAACTCCCGGTGTTTTCATTGCTCGGACACAGACTCATGGGGAAGGGGTTGCATGGGAGGGGCTGCGGGTGCTGGAGCGCAGGACCCGGCCAGGGGCTGCTGCTGCCCCGGGCGCAGCTGGGCACAGCTGGGCACTGCCCATAGGAGGTGGGCGCTGTCCCCACCCCTGTCCGGGCCAAGGGCAGCGCCGCGGCCCCGGGGATGCTCCAGGGCAGCGATCCGGCGGGGCTGGGCTGCTCCTGACACGGACACCCCCGGGAAACCCTCAAGACACGGCGATATCAATTAATCACCCTGCTAATCACCCTGCTCATCACCCACCCCGCACCGCTCCGGCCGGGCACCGGGGGGACCGAGACCCCCAGACCCTCCCGGCTGCCCCCGTCCCGTGCAGCTCCTCGGGGCTTTGCTCGCTCCGGAGCATCCAGCTGTGCACAGCTGGCAAGCGAAGCGCTATCACACCCCCGGCGGGATAACGATAATGAAGATTTAATGTGAAACCCTGTTAGATGTGTTGCGGATTCCCTTCCCCTCCTCTTTATTTTCTTCCTTCAAAGCGTCAGTACATGCTTGGGAACTGGAAAGGCTTGCCTGGATCTGATCAGGGCTGGGTTTTATTATTTCACAATGCAAAGATGAAATTAAAAAAAAAAAAAAAAACTAAAAAAAAACCCACAACAAAAGCAACAACAACAATAAAACCCCTGAACCATTTCTTTACTGCATCCCTAATCTCTCTAAATAAAATAAAAAAAAAACCATAGAAACATCTGCTCAGCTCTGTTCTACTCATTTCTTACATTACCTTGTGGTTTTGGATTTGTTTCAGGAATTGTGGGGGTTTGTGTTCTCCAAGGCCCCCTCACCCGGCAGTGAGGAGGGGAAGGGCAGAGGAAGGCCCTGGGGTACCCTGCCAGCAGCAGGTCCTGGCAGAGTGCAGATGCAGCAAGTCCCAGATCCTTTCTAAGGCAGTTTGTAGGGAGTTTGTTAGCAAGGGGCCCTGGGCAGCTGCACTGTGAATCCACTGAGGGACAGCAAACCCTCCCTGCATGGGGCACCCACCACGGCCAGGGCTGCTCTGAACGGCAAATGTCAGGAATTACAGGGATTACAAATCAAATCAATTATCAAATGACAGGGATTTTTCCTCAGGCACTGACCCTTGCTCCGTGCCACAAAGGCACAGAAGGAAGCAGAAGTGCCAGCAGAGCTGCAGGGCCTTTGGGGCACAGCCCTGCCAAGGACCCTGGGCTGGCCCTGCGGCTGTCACTGCCATCAGAGCCGGGTGGAGAGACAGGCTGGGGCACAGCAGGGCATCCCCTGGGCATGCCAGGGCCAGGGGCTGACCCACGGTGAGCCTGGGAATGCCAGGAATCTCACACCCACCCTGCACCCTGCCCAGCACTCCTGCACCCACCCTGCACCCATCCTGCACCCACCCTGCTCAGCTCTCCTTGCACCCACCCCACTGGGCCCTTCCAGGGCAGCAGCCCCGACCCAGCACACCCTGAGCACAGGGGCACGGCCTCCCCTCTCCCTTGGCATCGTGTTCTGATCTCATTGGAGCATCTGCACTCAGATCTCTGATCAGTGAAGGCTGTAGAGAAACCACCCTGCCATTAACTGCAGCTCCAGGAATAAGGGCTGAGTAAGGCTTTCACAGTGAAGGTGGAGATGCCCTGGCACAGGTGCCCAGAGCAGCTGTGGGCTCCCCGTCCCTGGCAGTGCCCCAGGCCAGGCTGGACAGGGCTGGGAGCAGCCTGGGACAGTGGGAGCTGTCCCTGCCATGGCAGGGCTGGCATGGGATGAGCTGTAAGGTCCCTTCCAGCCAAACCCGTCTGTGATTCCATGGACACCTTTGCCATCAGCTGCAATCAATGGTGAACCAGGGGGTCCCCTCTGAAGCCCACCCCCTGCCCCCTGCCCAGCTCAGGACAGCCTTGGGGAGCAGTGCCAAGGCTGCCAGCAGGAGTTTGGAGCCAGGGCAGGCACTGCCAGCACCGCAGCCCAGGCACACCGTGTGCCTCTGCAGTGCCAGTGCACCATTGGTGACCTTCCTCGGGGCCCAAAGGAGAAACTGAGCCCTGCTCTCCCAGGGGCAGGAGTTCCTTTGAGCTCAGTTTATTGCAGCCTGTCGAGATGCTCTGTGCAATGTGTGCCCTGCTGCATCACTGCACAGCACAGCAGCAGCCTCCCAGCCCAGCCCCAGCAGTCATTTGTTCAGTGAGGGAGCAACGGGGACAGCAAGGACACGGGGCACCACATTTATCTGCTGCATCAGCAGAGATCACAGACAGCCTCAGCCCGGCTGGAGAGCAGCGCCGGGGCTGCACAGAGCTGCAGGCAGGAGCAGGGGTGCAGCATGATTCCAGCTGCAGACAGGAGCAGGGGTGCAGCATGATTCCAGCTGCAGACAGGAGCAGGGGTGCAGCACAGTCCAGCTGCAGACAGGAGCAGGGGTGCAGCACAGTTCAGCTGCAGACAGGAGCAGGGGTGCAGCATGATTCCAGCTGCAGACAGGAGCAGGGGTGCAGCATGATTCCAGCTGCAGACAGGAGCAGGGGTGCAGCATGATTCCAGCTGCAGACAGGAGCAGGGGTGCAGCACGGCTCCAGCTGCAGACAGGAGCAGGGGTGCAGCATGATTCCAGCTGCAGGCAGGAGCAGGGGTACAGCATGATTCCAGCTGCAGACAGGAGCAGGGGTGCAGCATGATTCCAGCTGCAGACAGGAGCAGGGGTACAGCACAGCTCCAGCTGCAGGCAGGAGCAGGGGTGCAGCATGATTCCAGCTGCAGACAGGAGCAGGGGTGCAGCACAGCTCCAGCTGCAGACAGGAGCAGGGGTGCAGCACGGTCCAGCTGCAGGCAGGAGCAGGGGTGCAGCACAGTTCAGCTGCAGACAGGAGCAGGGGTGCAGCATGATTCCAGCTGCAGACAGGAGCAGGGGTGCAGCATGATTCCAGCTGCAGACAGGAGCAGGGGTGCAGCACAGTTCAGCTGCAGACAGGAGCAGGGGTGCAGCACAGTTCAGCTGCAGACAGGAGCAGGGGTGCAGCATGATTCCAGCTGCAGACAGGAGCAGGGGTGCAGCATGATTCCAGCTGCAGACAGGAGTCACCCAGCACAGCAGGGGTGCAGCACGGCTCCAGGCAGCAGCGCTCCCCCTGGGCTTCTGCAGCAGCAAATTCCACCAGGCACCTGTCACTGCAGTGTCACACACAGCCACGGTGTCACACACAGCCACAGTGTCACACACAGCCACGGTGTCACACACAGCCACCATGTCACACACAGCCACGGTGTCACACACAGCCACGGTGTCACACATAGCAGTGTCACACACAGCCACGGTGTCACACACAGCAGTGTCACACACAGCCACCATGTCACACACAGCCACAGTGTCACACACAGCAGTGTCACACACAGCCACGGTGTCACACACAGCCACAGTGTCACACACAGCAGTGTCACACACAGCAGTGTCACACACAGCCACCGTGTCACACACAGCAGTGTCACACACAGCCACCGTGTCACACACAGCAGTGTCACACACAGCCACAGTGTCACACACAGCCACGGTGTCAGGAGCTCAAACCCCTGCACTGCTGGCCAGGCCTGTGGAGCATCCCAGGGGGACTGTCACCATCCCAGGGGGACTGTCACCATCCCATAGGGACTGTCACCATCCCAGGGGGACTGTCACCACCCCACAGGGACTGTCACCGCACCATGTGTCACCATGCCATGGGGACTGTCACCATCCCACAGGGACTGTCACCATCCCAGGGGGACTGTCACCACCCCATGGGGACTGTCACCACCCCATAGGGACTGTCACCATCCCAGGGGGACTGTCACCATCCCATAGGGACTGTCACCACCCCACGGGGACTGTCACCACCCCATAGGGACTGTCACCACCCCAAGAGCCACACTGCTCCCAGCTGCCCCCTCCTCTGTCCCATGACATTGGTGACCCCTGAGCCCCCACCTTGAGGGCAGCCCCAGCCCCTGTTTGGCCAGGTCACAGTAAGAACCTCCTGGAACAGCTGGCACTGACTCCTTTTCTTCACAGAATGGCTTTTACTGTAACTGCAGAATAACTGCTCTCTGAGGGTTTGCCTTCCACCTTCTCAGCTCCTCTGAGGGGTTTCAACTCTGCAAAAACACCAAGCAAACTTACTTGGCTTTAAATTTGCTCTGGTTTCAGTGGAGTGCACTGCTGCCCCTCCTGCTGCACCTCAAAACCCAGGAGCAGCCCCCGGTCCCTCCCTGCTCCCCCAGTGCTGCCAGCCCCAGCTGGGGCAGCCCCACACCCCGGCTGCTGGGCTGGGCTGGGCAGGGCTGAGCTGGGCTGGGCTGGGCTGGGCCGGGCTGGGCTGGGCTGGGCAGAGCTGGGCTGGGCTGGGCAGAGCTGGGCCGGGCTGGGCCGGGCTGGGCTGGGCTGGGCCGGGCTGGGCTGGGCCGGGCTGGGCTGGGCCGGGCTGGGCTGGGCCGGGCTGGGCTGGGCTGGGCTGGGCTGGGCTGGGCTGGGCAGAGCTGGGCAGGGCTGGGCTGGGCTGGGCTGGGCTGGGCTGGGCCGGGCTGGGCTGGGCTGGGCTGGGTGTTCTGGGTGTTCTGTGCTGGGCTGTTCTGTTCTGGGTTCGGTGTTCTGTGCTGGGCTGGGTGTTCTGTGCTGGGCTGTTCTGGGCTGGGCTGTTCTGGGCTGTTCCAGGTGTTCTGTGCTGTTCTGTTCTGGGCTGGGTGTTCTGTGCTGTTCTGTTCTGGGCTGTGCTGTTCTGTTCTGGGCTGTTCTGTTCTGTGCTGGGCTGTTCTGGCTGGGCACCTGGTTCCCAGTGCCCTCCTCTCCCCTGCTCCTCAGCTGGCACCCAGCTCCATGGCCCTGGCCGTGGCACAGGAGCACGGAGCACTTGCAGAGAAAGGAGAGGCAGCCTGGCACCTGGCAGGTAACTCCAGTGCCACCTGAGCACCTGAGCTCCCACAGGCAGTGCCAGGCCCTGCTCTGCAGGGCTGGGTGAATCCTCATTGCCTTGCTCCATGCCCACTCCCAGAAACATGATCTGCACTGCTCCATGCTCAACCCCAGAAACATGAATTCCCTTGTTCCCAGAAACATGAATTTCCTTGCTCCATGCTCAATCCCAGGAACATGAATTTCCTTGCTCCATGCTCAACCCCAGAAACATGAATTTCCTTGCTCCATGCTCAATCCCAGGAACTTGAATTTCCTTGCTCCATGCTCACTCCCAGAAACATGAATTTCCTTGTTCCCAGAAACATGAATTTCCTTGCTCCACACTCACTCCCAGAAACATGAATTTCCTTGCTCCACACTCACTCCCAGAAACATGAATTTCCTTGCTCCATGCTCAATCCCAGGAACATGAATTTCCTTGCTCCCAGAAACATGAATTTCCTTGCTCCATGCTCAATCCCAGAAACACGAATTTCCTTGCTCCCAGGAACATGAATTTCCTTGCTCCACACTCACTCCCAGAAGCACAGCCTGCCTGGGTGGGACCCCGGGTCCCTGCCCTGCTCCCTGCCCAGAGCCATTGCAGCTCCCTCAGGCTGTGCCCCCTTGGCTCCCACAAGCCTCCATGGACAGGGGTGCCCCACTCTGCCCTCCCAGCTCCCAGCTGAGCCCCTGGGCTGGGGAGCAGCAGCACCAGGGTCCCTCTTCTCCCCGGCCTCTTCAGCAGCCCTGGCACAAAGTGCTGGGCACAGAAAACTGTTCATGTCCCCAATGGTCAGGGAAGGTTCCAGCCCAACAGTGACTCACCCACACTGTCCCTCCGAGACACTGACAGCACAGCTGCCCACATACAGATTGGATTCCATCCATTTCACATTTCAGCAGGGCTGGAGCACTCTAGGAGTCAGAACATTTGTCAGGGATGAACACTCCTAAATAAAGAAGATGAGTGTGAGGCCCCTCAGGATGAATGGGTGTTTCTGAGCAGTGCAGTCGCTGCCCCTCAGCAGCATGAGCTCAGCTGTGGTGTGGATATTGCAGCCTGAAACCCCTGCAGGACTGGGCTGTTTCCAGTGGAACTGGGAAAGGGACTGTGTCACAGACATCTACAATGGAAAATCCCTTCCTTGGGATTTTTCCTTCTGAGAAGCTGAGAGGCCTCAGGAACAAAATGTAAACATTGATTATCTGCTGCTGTGGAATGCAACAGGTGCATCTGGGATTGGTCCATGGGGTTGTTTCTAATTAATGGCCAATCACAGTCAGCTGGCTCAGACTCTGTCCAAGCCACAAACCTTTGTTATCATTCTTTGCTATTCTATTCTTAGCCAGCCTTCTGATGAAATCCTTTCTTCTATTCTTTTAGTATAGTTTTAATGTAATATATGTCATAAAATAATAAATCAGCCTTCTGAACCATGGAGTCAGATCCTCATCTCCCCTCACCCTGGGACCCCTGTGAGCAGTCACAGATTGCTGTGCCACAGGGCACACAGCACTGTGGTGCCACCCTCCTTATCCCACCCAGCTTTCCCAGCCTGGCAGCCAGACAAAGTCTCCTTTAGGATGCTGACAACACCATCCCATGCTGTGTGCCAGTGCCCAAGCAGCCCTGCCCAGCTGGCAGCACCCCAGAGCAGCAGCTCCGTGCTGCCCCAGACCCACACACCTGAACCCCTGGCATGGGCTGCCTGGAAGGGCCTCCATGGCTTCATAACCTCTCCATGAGCTTAAAAGCAAACAAAAAATCCACAACCAACCAAACAAAAACCCAAAAGGAAAGACCAAGGAAGTTGTCAGCAGTGTCTGCCAATGTTGAGTGTTGTGTGCATCAGATAAGGAGAAGGAGATTTGCACCTGCACTGCAAACCCAGCCTCATCTGGAGCTCCTGCTGCCCAGAGGGATGCTGCTCAGGCTGCTCTGGGGTGGCATTTGTGTCTGCACAGAAAGGTTTTCTTCAATTACTTTTCCCCTACTTAAAATAGAAGGAAACAGAACCAACAAAAGCAGAACTAGACCACGATAAATCTGTGTATTTCTGTGGAAACAAGGTTTAATCTGAAACTCCCATTAGCTGTCTGTGGTGCCCTGCAGGACTGCAGGAGCCAAGCACAGCTGCAGTGAGGGTGCTGACAGGGTGCAATGTCCAGGCTTCTCCCACCGAGGATGCCCTGGAACAGCACAAGACAGAACTCATCCCACCAGCATCCTCTGGCCCCCACAGGCCCTGTGAGCAGGGTGCCAGGCTGCCTGTGCTCCTGGGAGGGGATGGGATGGGATGGGGTGGGATGGGATGGGATGGGATGGGGTGGGATGGGATGGGATGGGATGGGATGGGCTGTCCTGCCTCCCATCAGCCTCCCCTGGGCCCTGGCCACCATCCCCAGTGCCCACGGACACCTTTCCTGGCCTTGGGTCACCTGTGAGGAGAAGCAATTCCCATAAGTGGGGGGAGATGAAACAGGAAAGCCTTATCAATATGATTGGCTGACAGAAGATTTTGAGAATATGGAAACTGTAAGTGAGATTGAAATGAAAGCAAGCTCTGAGATCCCTCAGTTACTGAACAACTGGAAAACAATGGCATGGCCAGCTGAAGGTGATCCCCTTGTGATGGAACAACACCCTCTGCTTGCAGACAGGCCCAAGGGGCAGAGCAGACCCTGCAGCTGGGCAGGAGGGGCCCAAAGAGGAGTTTGTAGGGTTTAAAATGTAACACAGGATGGGAATGTAATGATTCTTACAGGCTGTATGGAAATGCTGTAGGATTTGTATATTGCACTGGATTGGTTGGTGAGAATCAGAATATTCAGCACAGAAGAAGATTTATGGTATTGGAATGGGAACCTCACTCTCTCACCCTTTTACTCTCTCCCCCTCTCACCCTCTCTCCCCCTCTCTTCTCTCAGTCCTGCTCCAGCTGTGTCTGGCAGCTCCCAGCAGGGCCCTGCACCCAGGCCCTTTGCAATGAACCCCAAATCCCAGCAGGGCCCTGCACCCAGGCCCTTTGCAATGAACCCCAAATCCCAGCAGGGCCCTGCACCCAGGCCCTTTGCAATGAACCCCAAATCCCAGCAGGGCCCTGCACCCAGGCCCTTTGCAATGAACCCCAAATCCCAGCAGGGTCCTGCCCCAGGCCCTTTGCAATGAACCCCAAATCCCAGCAGGGCCCTGCCCCAGGCCCTTTGCAATAAACCCAATTTCCAGCCCTGGCTGCAGAGATCTCTGTCTCTGTCCCTCCTGCCCACCCTGCCCCTGTCTGCCCCACACACCACGATCCCTCTGTCCCTGTGGAGAGCAGCAGAGCTGGGTCAGTGGCCCCTGAGCAGGGTCAGGACCTGGAGCCACTGGTGAGGAAGCCCCTGAAGCCTCCCAGAGCCCACCTGGCCAGGAGCCCCCCCGTGTCCCTGCTGGCCTGGGACCCTGTGCAGACCCTGTGCAGACAGGGAGGGGCTGTTTCTGAGCCAGGACTCCCTTCAGCTTTAGCAGCTGAGGTGGTTTGCATGGTCCTTCAGCGAGTTTCCAAGTTCTGGATCTCATATTAGGTCACTTTTGCTTGTTGCTGTTCCTCTAAACCCTCCGTGGATGAAATGCCATCGTGGGCAGAGTGCCCCCACTGCCTGCCCAACAAGGGGATCCCTCAGGGCACCCTACAGGCAGGCACACTCCACTGCACACATCCCAAGGGGTTTTTTCCCAAATCTGACTCCCAACTGCAGTGCATTTTGCCCCATGAAAGCTGAATTTCCAGTTAACATCAAACGGACATGTGGAACTTACCCTGACAGTGAATGAAAGGATCCAGAAAGGAATCAGCAAGGGGAAAGCAGCTCTGTTCTGAGCAGGGGCTGCTGAAGGAGGGGATGACATGATGGCAGGGTGGGATGAGTTCCAGCCGTGGATGGGTCTGTGCAGCTGAACCTGGGGTGTCCCAGGGGCTCGGGCAGCTGCACAGCTGAGCAGGGGCCAGAGGGCAGCAGCAGCTCTGCTGTTCTGTGCCTCCCACACCTGGGCCAGGTGTGCTCTGCCAGCTGCTCTGCAGACCCAGGGCCACCTGCTTGCTCCAGGAAGGGTCCTGAACCCCACTGGGGAGTCACTGCAGGCTGCAGAGACAGAGGGGATGGCTCTGGGACTCAGCATCCACTAACATTTTATTGAAGGGTGCTTTAGGGATCTCTGACAGAATTAAACCCCATTTGCAGTGCACAGCAAGGAGAGGAAGAGCAGGACCTGCTGTTACTGTAATCCACAACAAACCCAGGCTGTGTGCAGTCCAGCACATCACTGCTCGGGCTTGCTGAGGAAAGGAGACACGATCCAGTCCTGGGCAAAGCCTTGGCTGCTCCCTGGCAGTGCCCCTCAGCATGGCATTCACCACTGGCTGAACCATGGAGCCCCTGCCCAGGGTCTGTGGGGCCACTCCAGCACTGGGTTTATCACACGGGCACAAGCCTTGGGTCCCCTTGCCAGTGTCCTGGGGTCAATCCTGTCTCTGCAGAGGAGGGGGGAGGCTGATGGGGGAGGCTCCAGGCTCAGCCCAGCCTCTCCTCCATGGGCTGCTGTGTCCTGGGCAGGGTTGATGTCCCTGCTGCTACAGACAAGCCACAGGCAGGTCCTGAGCCAGCTGAGTCCATCAGGGCAGGGGCCAGCAGTGGGACCAGCAGTGGGGCCAGCAGTGGGACCAGCAGTGGGGCCAGCAGTGGGACCAGCACTGGGGCCAGCAGTGGGGCCAACAGTGGGGCCAACAGTGGGACCAGCAGTGGGGCCAACAGTGGGGCCAGCAGTGGGGCCAGCAGTGGGACCAGCACTGGGGCCAGCAGTGGGGCCAGCAGTGGGACCAACAGTGGGGCCAGCAGTGGGACCAACAGTGGGGCCAGCAGTGGGGCCAGCAGTGGGACCAGCAGTGGGGCCAGCACTGGGGCCGGCAGTGGGACCAGCAGTGGGACCAGCAGTGGGGCCAGCAGTGGGGCCAGCAGTGGGGCCAGCAGTGGGACCAGCAGTGGGACCAGGCTCCATGGGGAGCAGAGGCACCAGGAGAGCCCATCGGGGCAGGACCAGGCTCCACGGGGAGCAGAGGCACCAGGAGAGCCCATCGGGGCAGGACCAGGCTCCATGGGGAGCAGAGGCACCAGGAGAGCCCATCGGGGCAGGACCAGGCTCCATGGGGAGCAGAGGCACCAGGAGAGCCCATCGGGGCAGCCAGTCCTGCTGACAGGGCACAGCAGGGCTGGGGTCTGCTCTCCTGGAGCCATGGCAAGGCTGCTGATTCACTGCTCTGAGACAGCTCTGATTATATCTGTGAGCCAGATGGAATGCTGACAAGGGAGAAAAGAAAAAAAATCCCAAAACCCCTTTGGTCTTGTACGAGGAGCAAGGCAAGGCTGTGTGCATGGAGGGACCGGGGCAGCACGAGAGTCCCAGGTCAGCTCCCAGCTGTGCCCCCAGCCCAGGCTGTCCTGTATGGGCTGGCACTGCCCCAGAGCCCCTGGCACCCTGTGCTCTGCCTGCCCATGGCACTGCTGGCACCCTGTGCTCTGTGCTCTACGTGCCCCAGAGCCCCTGGCACCCTGTACTGTGCCTGCCCATGGCACTGCTGGCACCCTGTGCTCTGCCTCCCCATGGCACTGCTGGCACCCTGTGTAGGCACAGACCCCGGGTACCATGGGGTTCCTGTGTGGGCACAGACCCCGGGCACCAGGGGGTCACTGTGGGCACAGACCCTGGGCACCATGGGGTCACTGTGGGCACAGACCCCGGGCACCATGGGGTCACTGTGGGCACAGACCCCGGGCACCATGGGGTTCCTGTGTGGGCACAGACCCCGGGCACCATGGGGTCACTGTGGGCACAGACCCCGGGCACCATGGGGTTCCTGTGTGGGCACAGACCCCGGGCACCATGGGGTCACTGTGGGCACAGACCCCGGGCACCATGGGGTCACTATGGGCACAGACCCCGGGCACCATGGGGTCACTGTGGGCACAGACCCCGGGCACCATGGGGTTCATGTGAGTGCACAGACCCTGGGCACCATGGGGTCACTGTGGGCACAGACCCCGGGCACCATGGGGTTCCTGTGTGGGCACAGACCCCGGGCACCATGGGGTCACTGTGTGGGCACAGACCCCGGGCACCATGGGGTCACTGTGGGCACAGACCCCGGGCACCATGGGGTCACTGTGGGCACAGACCCCGGGCACCATGGGGTCACTATGGGCACAGACCCCGGGCACCATGGGGTCACTATGGGCACAGACCCCGGGCACCATGGGGTTCATGTGAGTGCACAGACCCTGGGCACCATGGGGTCACTGTGGGCACAGACCCCGGGCACCATGGGGTCACTATGGGCACAGACCCTGGGCACCATGGGGTCACTGTGGGCACAGACCCTGGGCACCATGGGGTCACTGTGGGCACAGACCCCGGGCACCATGGGGTTCCTGTGTGGGCACAGACCCCGGGTACCATGGGGTTCCTGTGTGGGCACAGACCCTGGGCACCATGGGGTCTCTGTGGGCACAGACCCTGGGCACCATGGGGTCACTATGGGCACAGACCCCGGGCACCATGGGGTCACTATGGGCACAGACCCCGGGCACCATGGGGTTCCTGTGTGGGCACAGACCCCGGGCACCATGGGGTCACTCTGGATCAACAGGCACAACCCCCTGGCTCAAGCAGCATGCCCACGCCGTTGTAGTAAAACATTTATTTGCTCAGGTGATTGAAGCTACCACGTTTACAGCTCGTGACCTCAGCACTGGTGACATGGAACATGACTGGGACCGGCTGCTGCCACCAGGTTCTTCGTCGTCATTTTCAGTTATAAAAAGTTGGACACCAGAAAAAACAGGAGTTTCAGACTTGAAGTGGCAGATGGAGCCGGGAGACCTGTGAGGGGAGGACAGTTCCTGGAGGTCCTGCAGGGCCCGGGCTGCAGCTTCGGGGAAGGTTCCGGAGGCAGAGCCAGAGGTCAGTCCTGGGCCGGGCGGAGCCGCAGCGATTTCTGCCGAGGAGCAGCGTCGGGGGCAGTGCCAGGGGCAGTGCCAGGGGCAGTGCCAGGGGCTGCAGCGAGGGCACGGGGGCTGCTGTCCTGCAGGGGGGGCCCGGCTTCTGCACAGAGAGACAACACACACAGTGAGGGCACGGGAGCAGCAGCTGCCCATCCATGGCCATGATGGGACCATGGCAGGAGCTGCCAGGGGCCACCTGGGCACAGCACCCACCGGGAGCTGCCAGGGGCCACCTGGGCACAGCACCCACCAGGAGCTGCCAGGGGACAGCCTGGGCACAGCACCCACCAGGAACTGCCACAGAGCCATTCTGGGCACAGCACCCACCGGGAGCTGCCAGGGGCCACCTGGGCACAGCACCCACCAGGAGCTGCCAGGGGCCACCTGGGCACAGCACCCACCAGGAGCTGCCACAGAGCCATTCTGGGCACAGCACCCTCCGGGAGCTGCCACAGAGCCATTCTGGGCACTGCACCCTCCGGGAGCTGCCAGGGGCCACCTGGGCACAGCACCCACCAGGAGCTGCCAGGGGCCATTCTGGGCACTGCACCCACCAGGAGGTGCCAGGGGCCACCTGGGCACAGCACCCTCCGGGAGCTGCCAGGGACCATTCTGGGCAGGAAGCAGCAGCAGACCCTGCCCTCAGCCCTGGCACCAACGGACTTGGTGCCATGTGCCCTGCAGAGGCTGGGGCAGCAAAGCATGGCAGCTGACAGGGGACTGGGCTGAGACAGGGATGACAGGGGACTGGGGTGACAGGGGACTGGGATGACAGGGGACTGGGGTGACAGGGGACTGGGCTGAGACAGGGATGACAGGGGACTGGGGTGACAGGGGACTGGGATGACAGGGGACTGGGGTGACAGGGGACTGGGATAACAGGGGACTGGGGTGACAGGGGACTGGGGTGACAGGGGACTGGGATAACAGGGGACTGGGCTGAGACAGGGATAACAGGGGACTGGGATGACGGGGGACTGGGCTGAGACAGGGATAACGGGGGACTGGGGTGACAGGGGACTGGGGTGAGACAGGGATAACAGGGGACTGGGGTGACAGGGGACTGGGGTGACAGGGGACTGGGGTGACAAGAAACAGGGCTAACAGCACCCAATGTCCCCACCAACACCTCTGCCACAAGTCTCGTCCCCATCAGGGAGTGCAGCACAGCTCTGCTGCTGCTGCTTCAGGGCAAACCCAGCAAGACAAGCCCCAGAACCTCCGGCAGAACCAGCACAGCTCATTGTTCCACAACCAGAGAGCTCTCCATTTCCCAGATTTGCTGCTGCCCTTGCACAGGCCAAGCCTGTGCCCACGGCAGGGACCCCAGCTCTGCACACTGCAGGGGTCACACAGAGCTGGGGGCACCAGAGCAGAGTAAGAGAGCAATTGGAATTAAATACACATCCCACTGCAACAGCAGGGGGGCACAGGGACAGCACCCACCTTCCTGAGGAGTGTGTGCCAGGAAAGGTCACTGCAATGAGGCTGTGCCATGTGCCACTGTCCTGCCCAGGGCACAGGGACAGCACCCACCTTCCTGAGGAGTGTGTGCCAGGAAAGGTCACTGCAATGAGGCTGTGCCACGTGCCACTGTCCTGCCCAGGGCACAGGGACAGCCCACGGGGCAGCTGTGCCACCTCCTGGCCTGGTCCCACTGCTCCTGGCAGCCAGCACAGCCCCCCTTACCTGGGGGAGTGCAGGTGTGCCACTGCCATGTGCCAACACCAACCAGGCACCACCCAACCCCTCCTCGGGTGCTGTGGGTCACAGCCCCTGCAGGGGACACGGTGTGGGGAATGCAGAATGGGATCTGATCCCCATGGAGCTGCAGCTGGACCCTGCTACTACAGACTGGGAGCAGGCTGGATGGCAACAGGGAACAGCTGTAACCAGTGAGAACTGTGGCACAACAGAGTGGATGGGGGGAACTGCAGTCAGAGGGTGGCTGCTGTGAGCAACAGGAACAGGAACAGGAACAGGAACAGGAACAGGAACAGTCAGTCCTTGGAGGAGCTGCCTACAGCAGACATCGAGGAGGAACGAGACGCTGGGGATGTGGAACCCTTGCACCATGATGATAACAGAACTCCTGATATGTAACACAACAATGAGAACAGAGCTGTTGTAATGTATAAGACAAGGAGCCCCCACAGCACAGGCTGGCCCCAGGCCAGGTGTGTCCCTGTGTGCCCACGAGGGGCTGGGCTCCAGCCCTGGCTGCATTCCCTCACTCCCAGGGGGTTTGCCCTGCAGAGGAGGTGGCACAGCTGGCACACAGCCCCAGAGCCACAGCCTGGCAGTGCAGGAGCACAACCAGCCCAGAGCAAGCTGGGCACAGCAGCCCGGGCTCACCCCTCAGGTTCCTGACCCAGACACCCCTAAAGTGCAGCTCTGCAGCCACCTGGGGTGACACAGCAATCCAGGAGAGCGGGGTCTGGTGCCCAGGCTGTGCCCCAGGCACACAGCCAGCACACAGGACACATCTGCAGAGGGCAAACAGCAGAACCACATTACTGGTGAGCAGGACCCACACACAGCCTGGCCAGGGTGGGGCTGTTGGAGCAGAGCTCTAGAGGACCAACATGGTTCTGGTGAGCAGGGCCCACAGCCTGGCCAGGGTGGGGCTGTTGGAGCAGAGCTCTAGAGGACCAACATGGTTATGGTGAGCAGGGCCCACAGCCTGGCCAGGGTGGGGCTGTTGGAGCAGAGCTCTAGAGGACCAACATGGTTATGGTGAGCAGGACCCACACACAGCCTGGCCAGGGTGGGGCTGTTGGAGCAGAGCTGTGACCAACATGGTTCTGGTGAGCAGGACCCACACACAGCCTGGCCAGGGTGGGGCTGTTGGAGCAGAGCTGTGACCAACATGGTTCTGGTGAGCAGGGCCACAGCCTGGCCAGGGTGGGGCTGTTGGAGCAGAGCTGTGACCAACATGGTTCTGGTGAGCAGGACCCACAGCCTGGCCAGGGTGGGGCTGTTGGAGCAGAGCTCTAGAGGACCAACATGGTTCTGGTGAGCAGGACCCACACACAGCCTGGCCAGGGTGGGGCTGTTGGAGCAGAGCTCTCACCAACATGGTTCTGGTGAGCAGGACCCACAGCCTGGCCAGGGTGGGGCTGTTGGAGCAGAGCTGTGACCAACATGGTTATGGTGAGCAGGACCCACAGCCTGGCCAGGGTGGGGCTGTTGGAGCAGAGCTGTGACCAACATGGTTATGGTGAGCAGGACCCACACACAGCCTGGCCAGGGTGGGGCTGTTGGAGCAGAGCTCTAGAGGACCAACATGGTTCTGGTGAGCAGGACCCACACACAGCCTGGCCAGGGTGGGGCTGTTGGAGCAGAGCTGTGACCAACACCAGCAGCGCTGCCAGGAGCAGGCACCGTGCCAGGGGGGGCTGCTGCTGGGGCAGCTTTTGGGCAGTGCTGGTGCTCCCTGAGGGGCACCATGGAGCAGGGAGGGCAGTGCTGCTCAGTGACCACAGCGCTGGCAGCTGTGCCCACATGTGACTGGCACTGCTCAGGCTGCAGTGCCCCAAAGCTCCAGCGTGGCTGAGGCTCTGCTCCCGTGGCTGGTGGGCAGAGAGGTGACCCTGGTGCCAGCTGCAGCCTTTATCCCTGGTCTGAAGCCCCTCCCAAGGCAGCAGCGTGCCCCTCTCTGTGCTGGTGCCCACCACGGGATGGGCACACTGTGCCATGGCACGAGGGCCCTCCTGCCCCTTCTGGAGGGCACACACAGCTGCCCAGTCTGCCCACCCACCACAGCTCCGTGCCACCCTGCTGGGCTGGGGCACTCCAGAGCAATGCCCAGCAGGGCTGTGATGGTGCCCAGCAGGGCTGTGATGGTGCCCAGCACACAGGAGCCCCCTGTGGGGGTGGCACCAAGGCTCCAGCAGCTCTGCTGCCAGCTGGGCTGAGAGCAGCTCATGCCAGGAGCTCTGGGGCAGCGTGCCCCAGCCGTGCCAGGCCCTTCCCAGCCAGGTAGGGGCTGCCAGGAGCTGTGTGCCCACCCCATGCACAGGGCACAGGGGCTGCCAGGAGCTGTGTGCCCTCCCCATGCACAGGGCACAGGGGCTGCCAGGAGCTGTGTGCCCACCCCATGTACAGGGCACGGGGCAGGGCTGTGCAGCTCCCTCCCCATTAAGGCAGTGGGCACAGGGCAGGGCTGGCACAGGGACTCACTGCACAAACAGAGCCACACTGGCAGCAGAGCAGAGCAGCACCATGGGCACAGGGTAAGGACACAGCTGGGCACAGCAGGTGGGCAGCCCAGGCACAGAGACACGGCACAACACCCAGCTGTGCCCAGCTGTGCCCAGCCCAGCTGTGCCCAGGCAGAGCTCAGAACCTCCCACAGCAGTTTCTCCCCAGCAGGGCCCGAGCACAGAGCCCGAGCACAGACCCAGAGCACAGAGCCTGAGCACAGAGCCTGAGCACAGGGCCTGGGCACAGAGCCTGAGCACAGGGCCTGGGCACAGAGCCTGAGCACAGAGCCTGAGCACAGAGCCTGAGCACAGAGCCTGAGCACAGAGCCTGAGCACAGGGCCTGGGCACAGAGCCTGAGCACAGAGCCTGAGCACAGAGCCCGAGCACAGAGCCCGAGCACAGACCCAGAGCACAGAGCCTGAGCACAGACCCAGAGCACAGAGCCTGAGCACAGAGCCCGGGCACAGAGCCCGAGCACAGAGCCTGAGCACAGAGCCCGGGCACAGAGCCTGAGCACAGAGCCCGAGCACAGAGCCTGAGCACAGAGCCCAAGCACAGACCCAGAGCACAGAGCCTGAGCACAGAGCCCGAGCACAGAGCCTGAGCACAGAGCCCGAGCACAGAGCCTGAGCACAGAGCCTGAGCACAGAGCCCGAGCACAGAGCCCGAGCACAGACCCAGAGCACAGAGCCTGAGCACAGACCCAGAGCACAGAGCCTGAGCACAGAGCCCGGGCACAGAGCCCGAGCACAGAGCCTGAGCACAGAGCCTGAGCACAGAGCCTGAGCACAGAGCCTGAGCACAGAGCCCGGGCACAGAGCCTGAGCACAGAGCCTGAGCACAGAGCCCGGGCACAGAGCCTGAGCACAGAGCCTGAGCACAGAGCCCGGGCACAGAGCCTGAGCACAGAGCCTGAGCACAGAGCCTGAGCACAGAGCCCGAGCACAGGGCCTGGGCACAGAGCCTGAGCACAGAGCCTGAGCACAGAGCCTGAGCACAGAGCCTGAGCACAGAGCCCGGGCACAGAGCCCGAGCACAGAGCCTGAGCACAGAGCCCGAGCACAGAGCCCGGGCACAGAGCCTGAGCACAGAGCCTGAGCACAGAGCCTGAGCACAGAGCCTGAGCACAGAGCCCGGGCACAGAGCCTGAGCACAGAGCCTGAGCACAGAGCCCGAGCACAGAGCCTGAGCACAGAGCCTGAGCACAGAGCCTGAGCAGAGAGGCTGAGCACAGAGCCTGAGCACAGAGCCTGAGCACAGAGCCCGGGCACAGAGCCCCTGCCGTGCTGAGCCCGAGCACAGACCCAGAGCACAGAGCCCGAGCACAGAGCCTGAGCACAGGGCCCCTGCCGTGCTGAGCCCAGAGCAGCCAGGGCTGAGCAGCAGCAGCACACCCAGCCCAGCTGGGCAGGCCGTGCCCCAGGGCAGGGAGGCACCCTGGGCAGGTCCCTGCCGTGCCCTCCGTGCCAGGGGTGACGCTGGCACACAGCTCATCACCCCCATGCCAGCCCTGCTGAGCAGGCACTGCAGCTGGGGACGTGCCCTGGTGCTGCTCTGATCCAGGGGCACCTTGGCACGCTCCTGGCTCACGGCTGGCAGCCCCTGGTTCCTGCAGGACACACAGGACAGAGAATGCCCTCCTGCAGGAGGCTTCCCACGCTGAATGGAGCCTGAATAAATCCAGTGCCCCACTGAATAAATCCAGTGCCCCACTGCACAGTTACTGCAGTGGAACAGATGATTCCATGCCCAGGGCACTGCCAGGGGAGGAGTGATCCTGTCAGCCAGGGCAGAAGCTGGCACGAGAGGAGCCCTGGCTGCCCAGATCCCCTTCTGCAGTGCCAGCAGCAATGAACCCAGCCCGGGGCCACGAGGTCCCTGCTCACTGCCTGCCACAGAGGCACCGTGCACAGAACATCAGCTGCAGTGCTTAGAAAATTATTCCTGTGAGTGAAAAATTGCAAATATCAAAATAAACCTCCTTAAACCACAAGACACCATTAGTATTTTAGCACTTTCACAAAACAGCACACAGATTTAGGTCCAGTTCTAGACAACATAGAAAAGCATTTTCGTGGGATGTTTTTAAAATGCATGATCAAACCCAGGCACCCCACAGCAAAGCCCTGCCACCCTCCTGCACCCCAGGGTGGGGCAGCTGCCCCTGCCAGCACAGCCCCTCGCTGGGGCTCAGACCTTCGTGTCAGACCCACACTGGGCAAAGCCCTTGGCATCACAGTGCCAGGCCCTGGGCAGGCAGCCCTGTCCCCACAGCACATTATTTAATGTCTCCCTTCTGTTCATGCTCTGCTCATGGGCTGCCAGAGCAACCCAAGGAGGGATTTATTGCATTTTTTAAACTTTTTCCAGCAGGAAGCAGGTTTGCTCATTTTGAGGCTTTGTTTCCTATTTGGTCTCTGCATTTCCTGAGGGAAGCAAAAAGGGTTCCTAAAAAAGAAGCAGCCTCTTCCTTTTAGGTCCTTTACACCACCCTCACTGACTTTGCTCTTCCATGACAGGCAATAAAATCACTCAGAGCAGCCCACACTGGCCAAGAGCATCACTGCAGAGCCCCAGGGACACAGATGGGGTGCCAGGGGCTGATCCCCACTGTGAGAGGTGCCCCACAGCTGCCCTGGGGCTGCTGCTGCCCTGGCTGGAGCCAGGCTGGCCCCAGGCACCTGCCCGGGTTACTGTGCCCCCAAGAACAAGCACACAGGTACAAAATTGAACTGTTCTCTCTCTTTCATGGCCACAAAGCCCATCATGAACCTGCTGTTTGGCATCTGACAATGCACAGTGCTCAAATATTCAGAGTGAAGCTGTCTCTAATTTGAATATGATGACCATATGAGTTTAATTAATATTAACTGCAGGCTTCCCTTTGCAGTGAGCAGAGCAGCTGCCATCCACACACCCAAACCTGCAGCTGCTGTCCCCTGCTGCTGCTGCTTCTGTCCCTGCAGAGCGGCCCAGAACACCTCCATGCCCAGGCACAGCAGTCAGAGCAGCTCAGGGCTGAGGCCATCATGGTCCAGCCCTCAGTGCCCCCAGGGACTGAACGGAACCGGCCCAAACCATAAAGCTGTGAGGAAATGGCCCAGGGGTCTGGGGCAGCAGGGGATGGCCACCAACGCCCGACCAGCTCAGGTGACAAATGGCCACAACCCTGCTGGCTGCAGCCCTGCCTGCCCACCTGCCTGCCCACCTGCCCACCTGCCTGCCCATCTGCCCACCTGCCCATCTGCCCACCTGCCCGCCTGCCCACCTGCCCACCTCCACACCTGCCTGCCCACCTGCCCACCTGCCTGCCCACCTGCCTGCCCACCTGCCCACCTCCACACCTGCCCACCTCCA
Source organism: Setophaga petechia (assembly GCA_024362935.1). Taxonomy (NCBI): domain Eukaryota; kingdom Metazoa; phylum Chordata; class Aves; order Passeriformes; family Parulidae; genus Setophaga; species Setophaga petechia. The sequence goes on from JANCRA010000128.1 coordinate 994,499, forward strand.
CACCTGCCCACCTGCCCACCTGCCTGCCCACCTGCCCACCTGCCTGCCCACCTGCCTGCCCACCTGCCCACCTCCACACCTGCCTGCCTGGTCACTTACTCACCTGCCTGCCCGCCTGCCCACCTGCCTGCCCACCTCCACACCTCCACACCTGCCTGCCCACCTGCCTGCCCACCTGCCCACCTGCCCACCTACCTGCCCACCTGCCTGCCCACCTCCACACCTCCACACCTGCCTGCCCACCTCCACACCTCCACACCTGCTTGCCCACCTCCACACCTGCCTGCCCACCTGCCCACCTGCACACCTGCCTGCCCACCTGCCCACCTGCCTGCCCACCTGCCTGCCCACCTGCCCACCTCCACACCTGCCTGCCCACCTGCCTGCCCACCTGCCCACCTACCTGCCCACCTGCCTGCCCACCTCCACACCTCCACACCTGCCTGCCCACCTGCACACCTCCACACCTGCCTGCCCATCTGCCCACCTCCACACCTGCCTGCCCACCTGCCTGCCCACCTCCATACCTGCTGGCCCACCTGGCCACTTACTCCCCTGCCTGCCTACCTGATTGTCCACCTGCCTGCCTGGTGACCTGCCTGCCCACTGCTTGCCCACCTGTCTGCCCACCTGCCCACCTGTCTGCCCACCTGCTCACCTGCCTGCCCACTGCTTGCCCACCTGTCTGCCCACCTGCCCACCTGCTGGCCCCACTCACAGCCCTGCTCAGCTGTGCCCAGCACCCCGAGGCGCCCCAGCCCCGCTCCCTGCCCAGGGCTGCAGGACAGGGCACTGCCAGCACCACATCTGGGTGCCCTGGGACGTGGGGCTGGCACCTCTCAGGGAGAGCCACTGTGGGACCCCAGCTCAGGCTGTGGGACCCCAGCTCAGGCACCTCTCGGGGAGGATCCCAGCTCAGGCACCTCTCGGGGAGAGCCACTGTGGGACCCCAGCTCAGGCTGTGGGACCCCAGCTCAGGCGCCTCTCGGGGAGGATCCCAGCTCAGGCACCTCTCAGGAAGAGCCGCTGGGGCTCCCAGCGCTCCCCCAGCCCAGCCCAGCCCCAGCCAGAGCCAGCACAGGGGAATGGCCCCGTGCCCCGTGCCCCGGTGCCTCCCGGTGCCCCACGGCAGGAGCTCGGCAGCAGCACCAAGGCCGGCCCGGCAGGGCAGTCACCGCGAGGCTGGCTGGCGTACCGAGTGAATATTTTATTTTACACAACATAACAACACAGCGTTGTTGCTTCTGTACAGCATCTGCCTAAAAACAAAGGCAACACCATTGTCACGGAAAAGAAATGTACAGTCTGACCGGTTTAAAAAATATCATTTTACTGATTGATCCAGAAGTGGTTATTTGTTAGCTTGGAGGAAATTGCATTTCCTTTATAAAAGGCTTTTTCTGTGAAAACTCTCTCTTTTGTTTTCTGCTACCGCAGAACCAGGAAGCCAGTCCTAGAGTAGGGAAGGCACTGGTGCTGTTTCGTGCTTTTTTTCGCCCCTTAATCTTTTTTTCCTTTTTTTTTTTTTTTTTTTTTTTTAATCTCTGAATGTTGCCTTCGGTTTTGATATTAAATAAAACCAAACGAAAACTAAATAAACCCCCGTGTGCACTGGGTGGCTTATACAGAACCCCGCATGAACAAGCCATTAATCAGCGAGACAGCAGTGGACATCCAAATCCAATTCCCTGGGAAAGGGAGTTTCACACAACGTTTGGTGGTTTTAGTTAAAATAAAAACTTTAAAAAAAAAAAAGAAAAAAAGAAAAAAAAAAAAGCAGGTCACACAGTGCTTTCCAATATCCACTCAGAACTGGAGAAAGGCGCCGTTCCGCCCTGGGCGCAGTCCGCCTGGAGCAGCATGCCGTTCATGGACAGGCTGCGCTTGGAGCGCAGGCCGGCGGGGCCGCGGGGCTCCAGCAGCTCTCCGCCCAGCGAGCGCCGCCGCTTGGCGCGGCCCGCCTCGGCCGGCAGCGTCAGGAACTTACTTGGCTTGGCTTGTGCTCTTTTGTACGTGGGGGCCGCCTCGGGGCCGCGGCCGGCCGGCGCCAGGGCCGTGGAGTTGTTCCTGTTGCAGTTCTGGGGCTCGGCGCCGCCGCCCGCCTCGCCCTGCGCCTCCCCGCCGGGCCTGGGCCCCGCCTTGCGCTTCGGCCTCTGCGGCGGGGCCGCGCCGGGAGTCCAGGCCGGGGGCGAGGCCGAGGTAGCGGGGGCCGGGTCCGGGCCGGGGCCGCCGTCCGGCGACTGCGCGGCGCCGTCGGGCGCGGCCTTGCAGCACGGGCCGCCCTCCTCGTGCCCCAGCGCCTGCTTGGACGCGGACGCGGACAGCGCCCCGCCGCAGCCCTGGATCTGAGCCCCGTTGGTCTGCGAGTACACGTTGCTGACCTTGGTGGCCTTCTGCTGCCCGTTGTTGTTGCACACCTTGTAGCGGATCATGAGGATGATGATGAACACGAGCACGGACGCCACAATGATCCCGCCGATGATGATGATCATGGTCCCGCCCAGGAACTGGGACTGCATGAAGTGGCAGCGCACGTAATCCTGCTCGGTGGTGAACTGCGTGCAGCCCACCACGCGGGTGGCCGTCAGCGAGGTCATCCCGTCGTCGTAGATGGCCAGCACGCACAGGTCGTACATCGTCCCCGCGGCCAGGTTGTTGACCAGAAAGGTTTTGCTCGTGGGAGGTATCATTCTGGGGGAGAAGGAAACCGGTGTGAATGAACCTGGCGGCCACAGCGGCGCCTTCCCACCCTGCGGGGCAGCCCAGCCAATGTGGGGCTCATCTCCATCCCCCTGCAGCTCCTGCCAGCCTTCCATGTAGCAGCAGTCACTGCCAAGGCCCCTGGCACGGCTCAGCATGGCAGAGCCCCCCATTAGAACCACCACATCGAAAACCTAGCATCACCGGATCACAGACTGGCCTGGGTTGGAAGCGACATTTAAACACCATCTAGTTCAGCCTCCTGCCATGGGCAGGGACACCTTCCAGCAGACAAGGCTGCTCCAAGCCCTGTCCAGCCTGGCCTTGGACACTTCCATGGATGAGGCACCCACAACTTCTCTGAGGAACCTGTGCCAGGGTCTCACTGTCCTCACAGAGAAGAATTTTTTTCAGTTACCTGATCTGTGTCTACCCTCTCTGCATTTAAAGCCAGCACCCCTTGTCCTAGTAATGGATAGAGAAATTCACAGAAGAAAGGACCAAGCAAAGCCAGTGCTGAAGGGTGCAACAGCTACACCTGGCAGCACAGAGCCCCCCTACATGTCCCCAGCACGGGCATCACCAGAAAGTGCTGTGAGGAACATGCTCACAGACACTGTCCTCCCGGAGCTTCCACAAAGCTGAGCACATTAGGCACCATTTAATCCATCTACCTTCACAACCTTTCTCAGATCAGTTCAGAGGATTAGAGGTCCACTTGGATTACCTAAAAATAACACTGTTCTAAGTAATTTTCCCATTTGTGAGTAGAAGTGGCACGAGTCCTTCCTGAGGCTCCCGCCGCGAGCTGCCGGGGCCGGGCTGTGCTCGGCTGGCACGGCATGGCACAGGCACTGCAGCAGAGGGGTGCCCAGGCCAGGGCCACACGGCAGCAGCACGCACCCAGCACGGTCCCACAGGGGCGGGCTGGGGCTGCCTTACCTGTAAACAAGGGAGTCATCGTAAGTACCATTGTACTGGATTTGAAACATACGTATCCCGGGTATATTCCTCTGAAAATTGAATTTCAGCAGAGCCGTGGAGGACGTCGCTTCCGCGACGACCACCTTCTTGTCCTGGCTGACTTTAGTATCCCCGTTGCTACTGCTGGCGTTGGAGCCCGACTTGGTGGATGTGGAGATGTCCGAGGAGCCCGGGTCGGGCTCGTGGATGTGGTTTGTGCTGTTCAGCAGGTGGGGCAGTTTGATGATGTGCAGGTCCACGGTCTGCGTGGCCTCCCCCGCGGGGTTGGAAGCGATGCAGGTGAAGGAGCCCGTGTCCTTCACCGTGGTGATGAGGATGTCGAGCGTGCCGTTGTCGTACACCGTGGACCTGGTGGCGTTGGAGATCAGCTTGCCCTCGGGTGAGATCCAGTGGATGGCCGGCTCGGGGTCGCCGCGGGCCTTGCAGCGCAGGGCCGCCCGCTGCCCCTCCAGCACCCGCAGCTCGTGGGTGTGCCGCGTGATGAGCGGGGGCTCGCACAGGAACTCCTCCTCGGGGATGGACCAGAAGTACCGGCCCGACAGCAGCGTGGGAGAGGCGCAGGTCTCCAGGTCGTCCTCCCTGGACAGGCGCCTCAGCCACAAGAGCTCGCAGTTGCAGTGCAAGGGGTTCCCGCCAAAGCTCAGCGCGAACGTCGAGGGGCTGATAATTCCTGAGGTGGCCAGCACCTGAGCGCGCTGGAAGAGCGGGTCAGGCGGCAGCTTCTGCAGTTTGTTGGACGTGACGTCCAGCCTGGTCATCTTGTGCAGGTGGGAGAAGGTGCCCTTGGGAATATGGTCAATCATGTTGTGGTCAAGACTGAGAGTGTGCAAACTGACCATTTTCTCCACGGCATCCCAAGGGATGGTTTCCAGGTTGTTGTAAGACAAATCCAATTCCTCGAGAGCTAAAACATCATCAAAAGCTGTGGAAGAAATTAAAGTCAGCTGGTTGTTGTTCAGTATCAAGTGGTGGAGATTGGAGAGCCCACTGAACATGTCATTAGTGATCTTAGTCAATCGGTTGCTGTTCAAATGCAGAGCCCGCAAATTGCGCAGGTCGGCAAACGCGTGAGGCGTGATAAAACTGATTGTATTCCGGGACAGCGTCAGGTCCACCAGGCTGGTCATGTTGGCAAAGTCTTTCCTCTTAATGTTTGTAACAAAGTTGTCTGCCAGCCGCAGCTCCACGGTCCTCCTGTCAATGTTGGGAGGAACAAACAAGAGCCCTTTCTTGGCACACAGGGTGGCGAGGTTGGGAGACAAGATCTGACAGACGCAGCGCTTGGGGCAGATCTGAGCTCGCACCGCTACGCCAATGAACAGCAGAAACAAAAGCAGTTTTTCCATTGTAGAACAGATTCAAGAGCCTGCAAGGGAGAGCAGACAGCGGTCAGTCTCTGTGAGATAAGACAGGCATAATAAAAGAGCCAAGACAGGCAGTCTGAGGTTAAACCGTGGAACTGAAGTTCAGGTGGCAGCCAGCCACCCTCCCTTGTCACCTGGTCCTTCTCCATGCCCCCATCCCAACACAAGAGTGCCTGCCAGGAGCACAGCTGAGAGTCAGGGACGTTTGCAGCCCATGGATACCCCTGACACTCACACAATGACAAAGCCATTGGGCAGCCGCCCCTCGGGCCCCTCCTGCTCGAGCCCATCCTGCTGCCCAGCCCAGCTCCACATCCCAGCAGAGCCCCTGCCCTCCCAGGCTGCTGGCCATAGTGACAAATGTCCAGGTACAGAAAATGAGGAGTGGCTCATGGGTGCTTCACTTGCTAAGCTGAAACTCTCAGCGGCCTTGAAATCACAGCAGCTCAATGGGTTTACAGCCATCTCCACTGAACATTTAAGCTCTTAATGCTATTTTCAGAATAAACTCAGAAGGAGCTGATTTTATGTCATTCAAACCCCAAAAATGCAAATAAAACAAAATGAAACAAAAAAAAAACCCAAAAAACAAAACAAAGCAAAACAAAAACCCAAGAAAAGCCCCCACAACAAAGAGATCTAAATAAAAACGGATCTGGGGCTAATTTTAGCTGATCACAGCTTTCCGGCTCCCCCTGGAAAGCCCAGCGGTTCAATCAGCTTTATTGCTCACACTGCCAGGCCTGCTCCTCGTGGCAAGAGGGAGCAGGGCTGCCAGCAGCAGTGCCCACGCAGCTCAGCGAGGTCACCCACCAGGGACTGTGCCAAAGGCTCCCAGCATGGGTGGGAGGCTCAGGTGCTCCTCCCTGGAACAGGTGGGAGGCTCAGGTGCCCCTCCCTGGAACAGGTGGGAGGCTCAGGTGCCCCTCCCTGGAGCAGGTGTGAGCTGGGGGTGCCCCTCCCTAGAACAGGTGGGAGGCTCAGGTGCCCCTCCCTGTAACAGGAACAGGTGTGAGGCTCAGGTGCCCCTCCCTGGAACAGGAGCAGGTGTGAGGCTCAGGTGCCCCTCCCTGGAGCAGGTGTGAGGCTCAGGGTGCCCCTCCCTGGAACAGGAGCAGGTGTGAGGCTCAGGTGCCCCTCCCTGGAACAGGAGCAGGTGTGAGGCTCAGGTGCCCCTCCCTGGAGCAGGAACAGGTGTGAGGCTCAGGTGCCCCTCCCTGGAACAGGAGCAGGTGGGAGGCTCAGGTGCCCCTCCCTGGAACAGGAGCAGGTGGGAGGCTCAGGTGCCCCTGCCTAGAGCAGGAACAGGTGTGAGGCTCAGGGTGCCCCTCCCTGGAGCAGGTGTGAGGCTCAGGTGCCCCTCCCTGGAGCAGGAACAGGTGTGAGGCTCAGGTGCCCCTCCCTGGAACAGGAGCAGGTGGGAGGCTCAGGTGCCCCTCCCTGGAGCAGGTGGGAGGCTCAGGTGCCCCTCCCTGGAGCAGGTGGGGGGCTCAGGGTGCCCCTCCCTGGAGCAGGTGGAAGGCTCAGGGTGCCCCTCCCTGGAACAGGTGGGAGGCTCAGGGTCCCTGGAGGAGCCCCCAGCACGGTCTGAGGGAATTGTGCCGTTGTGAGCAGCCCTCAGAGGGCTCCACACTGAGACTGGAGCACTCGGCTCCCTTTGGGACTGGCACAGCTCTCCGTGCTCAGATCAGATTACTCAGACCCATTACCACCCCAGAGATGCATTAATGAAGCTCGGCTGAAATGCAGTTTCACAGCCAGCCAGAACCAGAGCTCTTGAAGCGTCACTGATATTTAAAGACATTTAACGTCAGAACAACAACTACTGCTCCTGTTATCCAGTCCATCCCTCAACCAACCAAACCTGTGGTGCCGTGCAAGCAGAGGCAAGAAAACGATTACTGAAAATACCAGCCCTAAAGCTGCTTTTCAGCACAATCAATGTACTTTTTCCTGATACTTCTGGGGACTGCAAGTGTTCAGGACTACTCCAGCTTTTGAGTCCCCACTGGAGGAACAAAAGCTGCTGCTGTGGTGCACAGCAGAGCGTGCTGCCGTGGGCAGTGCTGGCAGCTGCTCCCAAAGCAGCACCAGCAGCAGAGTTCTTGCTGCCATGGCTGGCACAGAAAGCCAGGTGCCATGGCAGCACTCAGCTGTGCTCTGTGCCCTCACTTTCATGGCAGCACTGCAAATCAGGGTGGCCCTGCAGGTGACAAGGACCTGGAGGGCAATGGCAATGCCAAGCAGTGAAGGACACTGCCTGCTGCAGCCCCCAGACCCACTGGTGCCACCCACCAGCCACCTCCCAGACCAGCAGCTGCACCTCATGGCCAGGGACTGTCACCTGTCCTTTCCAGGTGGACTCTGCTCCTGTAATGCACACCTGGTAGGGATGGGATGGGAATGGGAACGGGCTCAGCAGCTCAGGGCAGCTGCAGCACAGCCACGGGGTCCCTGGGCAGCCTTGGCTGGGGACACCACGCTCATTCAATCTGCTAAGGCTGCCAGTTGACATTCATGGCCATGACTAAACTCGTGTGCCTGGATTCAGCCAAGCCCACTGCTACAGCTACCCAAGACTAACACAGGCTTGAGCCCAAATCAGCGAGTTCATGGGTTTGGAAACACCATTACAGGATGAAATGACTGGAACGACAGCTGGGATGACCAGGTTACCACAAAGTTACCTAGCAGAGGTGGGCTTTGGATGTTAAGAGAGCTTTGGATATTGTCTCTGCCAACATCCTCAGGTCAAATGCCCAGCACACGGCCAGGGCTGGATGCAGTGCCATCAGTGAACATCGGGCTCAAATGGGCCAAGAGCAGCCCCCTGGCGAGGCCAGTGCCCAGCACTGTGCCCATGCCCTGGGTTTAGGGACAGTCCTCTCCTGTAACCCCCCCAGTGACCTGGGCAGGGAGGTGAGTGCCCCCCACATGCACCTGCAGTGGCACTGACCCAGGAGGGACTGAGCCCCCCGAGCCTGGGGTGCCTGTGGAGGGGAGCTGGTGATGCTGAGCACCCCAGCCCTGACAGCAACGAGCACCAGTGAGGATCTGGCATCTGCATGCCCAAGGGATGGACACAGCAGAGCCACACCTGGAGCTGCATGAGGCAGCTGGTGCCCCAGATGGGCAGGGATGGGGACAGCCCATCCTCCCCATAGGCATCATCCCTTGCTGCAGGGAAACATTTCACCTCCTTGCTGAAAAAACACAGAGCATTTCCTCCCAGTGCCCCACCAGAGACACTCTAGACACCAGCTGCAGGAGCTGGTGGCTGAGGAGGACAGCATCAAACCCACAGCTGCTGACAGTCAGCCTGGACAGCTGTCCCCTCCTCTCCCAGCACACCTCATCCCCCACACAGACAGTTTCACAGAGAGAGCAGCACTGGCATGGCCGAGAGCTCATTGCAGAAAACACCTTTTGGACTAATGAAAGCAATACAGGATACTCATTGCTTGCTTGAAAGGTAACAGAACAGAAAGGAAACTGCCTTCATACAACAAACAAATGCCAGCTGCCTGGGAAGGTGGGCACTGCTCAGCTACTCCTGCAGCAGGACAAGGGTGTCAAGATCTTCATGTGACATCTGTGATTCACAAACAAAGCCTCTGACATTTACTGCTCTGTGTACCCTCACATTTACTGCTCTGTGTACCCTCACAGTTACTGCTCTGTGTACCCTCACACCTGCTGCTCTTTACATCCATCCTGTTGCTACATTTGATCATTTTGAGTTATTCAAAATAACTCAAAATGGCTCAGGTGCCCCTCCCTGGAACAGGAGCAGGTGTGAGGCTCAGGTGCCCCTCCCTGGAGCAGGTGTGAGGCTCAGGTGCCCCTCCCTGGAACAGGAGCAGGTGTGAGGCTCAGGTGCCCCTCCCTGTAACAGGAGCAGGTGGGAGGCTCAGGTGCCCCTCCCTGGAGCAGGAACAGGTGTGAGGCTCAGGTCCCCCTCCCTGGAGCAGGTGGGAGGCTCAGGTGCCCCTCCCTGGCTGTCCATGAAGCCTAAGTTGGAGTTGCTGTGGGCTGCATGGTCACACAGAGTGGGACCTGTGTCTCCAAAGAGCCCAGAACCTGTGACCCCAGCACACTGCAGGGGCTGGGAGCCCCCCCTGCTCCCCATCAGGAACCTGTGACCCCAGCACACTGCAGGGGCTGGGAGCCCCCCCTGCTCCCCCATCAGCTGGAGGGGACAGGCTGCAGTCCCCAGACTCTGCTCCTGTCTCTGAGCAGATGAAGACTTTTCCTCCCCCCTTTCTCAGGTATGGAGCAGGCCTGGCAGTGCTGGGCAGGGCCAGGGAGGCAGGGACCCCTCCAGCACTGCCAGCCCTGCCCACCTTCCCCTGGCCACGCTCAGTGGGTGACACTCCCATGGTCCTTCCCCAGCCAGGTGTGTCCCACAGGTCTTCTGGCCTTCACAGCACCCAGAGCCCAGCCCTGGAACACAGAGCTCCATTCCAGCCCTGGAACACAGAGCTCCAGTCCAGCTCTGGAACACAGAGCTCCATTCCAGCCCTGGAACACAGAGCTCCATTCCAGCCCTGGAACACAGAGCTCCAGTCCATTCCATTCCAGCCCATCCATGGGACACAGACCCTCATTCCATTCCATTCCATTCCAGCCCATCCCAGCTCTGGAATACACACCTCCATTCCAGCCCAGCCCATCCATGGCACACAGACCCTCATTCCATTCCATTCCATTCCATTCCATTCCAATCCATTCCATTCCATTCCACTCCATTCCACTCCATTCCATTCCAGCCCAGCTCCCTCCCCAGGGATGCCAGGCTCATGCCAGCCCCAGCCCTGGCAGCTGCAGAACAGCCATCCCTGCACAGAGGGGCACCCTGAGCCCACCTGGGGCCGAGCCCACCCACGGGCAGGGTGCAGGGCACCAGCCCCACACAAGGCTCTGTGACACCCACCAGAGGATCCCCACTGCTTCCAGAGGAGCCAGCTGCTCCCGGGGCAGCCCCACAGCCCTGCTGCCTCCTGGGCACACACAGGCCCTGTGGGCAGCACCTGCTGAGGGCACACTGCTGCCACAAGGCTGGGAGGGGGCAGAGCAAGCCCAGCCCGGTGGGCACAGCTGCCCCGAGCCCCCAGCAGCACTGCCAGGGCAGCAGCAGGCACAGCCTGGCACCCGGGCAGCTGCAGGCGGTGGGGGTGGCTGCCCACCTGCTCCAGCAGCACACAGAGGTCAGGGGAAGTGCCCATGAACTGGAACTCCCTGCCTGGAATGGATCCAAGGAACCCAGGACTGCAATGCCCCATCCCGTGGTGGCTCTTGTGCCCACGGTGCTGCATGCTGGGGCTTTGCCTCCTCCTCCTCTTTGGGGCATCAAGGGCAGCATGTGCCAGTGTGCCCAGTCCTCCAAAGGGACATTTACACACGGTGGGTCCACAACAACGGGACCAGAAGGATCCAAGGGACAGCCATTAATTAGCCATTAATTAGCAAACAACATCCAGCTCCTGCTTGCATGGCCAGCATGCCAGGGGTGCCCAGCGGGCACACCGGGGGCTGCTGGGGCAGCTGCCAGCTCAGAGCCTGCCTCAGACATCACCTGGCACTGCTGAGGGCACCACAGGGCTCCTGGCTGCCCTCCCCACCCCCAGAAGGATGGGTGGGAAGGAATCCACCCAGGGTTCTCTGAGTCTGCAAACTCAGTTTCGTGATGGAGGAAAAAATAGTCTGGAACTGATGATGTTCATGTGCTGGGGATGGAGGAAGGGAGATCCCAGCAGCAGCAGCACAGGCACCCCCAGGCACGGCAGAATGGGGAATGTGAGAGGAGATTCTGGGAGCTGTGGCATTGCAGCTGCTGGGAGCAGTGGAATGGAGAGCAAGGAGCTTCAGTTTCACCAAGGTCGGTGGTTTGCAAACAGGTCAGAGGCTTTGCTGAATTCAAAACAAAGTACCTGAGAAAAAAACATTTAAATGAAAGAAACTCGCCCAGAGGTTTGCTCTGGGGCTGTGCCAGTGCTGAGCCTGCCAGGAGCGCCAGGAGCAGCAGGAGCAGCAGGAGCAGCAGGAACACCAGGCAGGAGCAGCAGGAGCAGCAGGGGCAGCAGGAGCAGCAGGAGCAGCAGGAGCAGCAGGAGCACCAAGCACAGCCAGGAGCACCAGGCAGGAGCAGCAGGTGCACCAGGAGCAGCTCCAGGAGCACCAGGAGCACCAGGAGCAGCAGGAGCACCAAGCACAGCCAGGAGCACCAGGCAGGAGCAGCAGGTGCACCAGGAGCAGCAGGAGTACCAGGAGCTCCAGGAGCACCAGGAGCTCCAGGAGCACCAGGAGCACCAGGAGCACCAGGAGCACCAGGCTGGCACAGCACCCGTGCCCTGCATCTTCACAGGGATGCTGGAGCCTGCCCAGGAGGGATGGGCAGGGTCAGGATGGCACTCAGGGCAGAGAGTGCCAGCACCAGCCCGGGCCTGGCCCTGCCTCCAGCACTGCTGGCAGCTGGCACAGTGACCCTGGGGCAGGGACCCTGGCACAGTGACCATGGCACAGTGACCCTGGCACAGTGACCCCTAGGACAATGACCCTGGGGCAGGGACCCTGGCACAGTGACCATGGCACAGTGGCCCTGGCACAGTGGCCCTGGCACAGTGACCCTGGCACGGGGCCCCTGGGTCAGCACAGCCAGGGCTGCAGACAGGGCATTCCCAGGGATCTCAGTGCCCTCCCCCCTCATTCTGCTCCCTGCCATGTCCCAGGGAGCTGCTCTGAGCACACAGCCCTGCCAGCCCTGCTGCCTGCCAGGCACTGCCAGCTGCAGACAGCGTGGGGAGCACCTCCAGCACAGTGCCAGTGTCCTCCTGCCCCTCCAGCACAGTGCCAGGGTCCTCCTGCCCCTCCAGCACAGTGCCAGTGCCCTCCTGCACCCTCCAGCACAGTGCCAGTGTCCTCCTGCACCCTCCAGCACAGTGCCAGTGTCCTCCTGCCCCTCCAGCACAGTGCCAGTGCCCTCCTGCCCCTCCAGCACAGTGCCAGTGTCCTCCTGCCCCTCCAGCACAGTGCCAGTGTCCTCCTGCCCCTCCAGCACAGTGCCAGTGCCCTCCTGCACCCTCCAGCACAGTGCCAGTGTCCTCCTGCACCCTCCAGCACAGTGCCAGTGCCCTCCTGCACCCTCCAGCACAGTGCCAGTGTCCTCCTGCACCCTCCAGCACAGTGCCAGTGTCCTCCTGCACCCTCCAGCACAGTGCCAGTGCCCTCCTGCACCCTCCAGCACAGTGCCAGTGCCCTCCTGCACCCTCCAGCACAGTGCCAGTGCCCTCCTGCCCCTCCAGCACAGTGCCAGTGCCCTCCTGCACCCTTTCACTGCCCTGCACCCTCCTGCACTGCCCTGCACCCTCCTGCACTGCCCTGCAGCCTCCAGCACTGCCCTGCACCCTTCCAGGACCCCTCCTGCCCTGCGGCTGGCACAGCCCCACAGCCGCACTGAGGGCTCCTGCCATGCCATGCCATGCCGTGCCCCAGGACAAGGGGGCAGAGGGGCAAAGGCAGAGGAGCAGAGCCCAGGGGCTCCCTCCCTGCAGGGCTGCAGTGCAGGCAGCTCCCCGAGGCTGTGCTACCTCAGCAGAGCCCAGAGTGATCCCGGGGATGAGTCAAGCAGCAGAGAGAGCACGACTGCAGCTCGGGGAGGTATTAATAGCTGTGCGTGAGGAAACAGCCAGGCTGGGGGCACCTGCTGCTGCTCCGGGGATGGGGAGGGGGCCCTGAGCCTGGCACTGAGCCTGGCACTGGGCCCAGCACTAAACCCAGCCCTGAGCCCAGCACTGAGCCCAGCACTGAGCCCGGCACTGAGCCAGGACCTGAACCCAGCCCTGAGCCAGGCACTGAGCCAGGACCTGAGCCCAGCACTGAGCCCAGCCCTGAACCCAGCCCTGAGCCCAGCACTGAGCCAGGCACTGAGCCAGGACCTGAGCCCAGCACTGAGCCCAGCCCTGAACCCAGCCCTGAGCCCAGCACTGAGCCAGGCACTGAGCCAGGACCTGAGCCCAGCACTAAACCCAGCCCTGAACTCAGCCCTGAACCCAGCTCTGAACCCAGCACTGAGCCCAGCACTGAACCAGGACCTGAACCAGGACCTGAACCCAGCACTGAGCCCAGCACTGAGCCAGGCACCGAGCCAGGACCTGAACCAGACCCTGAGCCCAGCCCTGAGCCAGGAATTCCATCCTCCTCCTGTCCCCCAGCCCCAGGGACCATCCCTGCAGGGTGGGCAGCACAGGGACAGCAGCACAGCCCCACTGCCTGCAGCCCCTGCCAGCCCCCAGCCAGGGCTGCCAGTGCCACCCAAGAGCTTCCACTGCCCTCCTCTGAGCCCAGCACCCTGCAGCCCCTGCCAGCCCCCGGCCAGGGCTGCCAGTGCCACCCAAGAGCTTCCATTGCCCTCCCCTGAGCCCAGCACCCTGCAGCCCCTGCCAGCCCCCGGCCAGGGCTGCCAGTGCCACCCAAGAGCTTCCATTGCCCTCCCCTGAGCCCAGCACCCTGCACCCTGTGCAGTGCAGGGGTCGGGCACAGCTCTGCACAGGGGTGGCCCTGAGGGCACCTCAGGTGTCGGGGTACACTCAGTGTGGGGTAAGGCAGAACACCAGCACACTTAAGGTCCCCCACCCCAACCATTCCATGATTCTGTCCAAAGCCTCCCAGCTCCCGAGAGCTCCTGTACCAAACATTGCACAGCTGTGCCAAGCACTGACACCAACATCAGCATCAGCCACGCAGCTCCCACAGGAGCAGGCCTGTAAACAAGGCACTTTAACTTACCTAAACATTTGTATTGAACTGGGGTACTGTGGCATTTTAAAAACTGCTTCTGTCAAAACACAGCCCAAGGGAAGGGATGTGAGGGGAGTTTCTCTGCCTCCATCCCCCTGTCCCACACATTCCCAGGTGCAGGGGAAGGTGAGGCAGCCCTGGTGACCCTGCACACCCAACCCACACCCACCAGGCACAGCCTGGCTCAGACAGACCGTGGAGGGCACTGGGGTGGGGGAAAGGCTCCTCGGGCTCAGCACCACCCCGGAGCAGTCCCTGGCACCCTGCAGGCTGCCCTGGCACAGGCTCCCAGGGCACACGGGTGGCAGGGCACCGGCCACGTCCTCCCACGAGCAGAGGGTGCACCAAGCTCAGGGTGCACGCCCAAACTGCTGCTGACTGCTGCAGGACACCAGCCGTGCCAGCCGTGCCAGCTGTGCCAGCCGTGCCAGCCGTGCCAGCCGTGCCAGCTGTGCCAGTCACGCCAGCCCCTCGCCCACTCCTGTCCTGGCACAGGCTGCTCTCACCTGCTCACTGTCCCTGCTCACTGTCCCTGCTCACTGTCCCTGCTCAGTCTCACCTGCACAGTCCCTGCTCACTGTCACCTGCACACTGTCCCTACACACTGTCCCTGCTCACTGTCCCTACACACTGTCCCTGCACACTGTCCCTGCTCACTGTCACCTGCACACTGTCACCTGCTCACTGTCCCTGCTCACTGTCCCTGCACACTGTCCCTGCTCACTGTCACCTGTACACTCTCACCTGCACACTGTCACCTGTACACTGTCCCTGCTCACTGTCACCTGCTCACTGTCACCTGCTCACTGTCCCTGCACACTGTCCCTGCTCACTGTCACCTGTACACTCTCACCTGCACACTGTCACCTGTACACTGTCCCTGCTCACTGTCACCTGCTCACTGTCACCTGCTCACTGTCCCTGCTCACTGTCCCTGCTCACTGTCACCTGCACACTGTCACCTGCACACTGTCACCTGCACTCTCACCTGCTCACTGTCACCTGCACACTGTCCCTGCTCACTGTCCCTGCTCACTGTCACCTGCACTCTCACCTGCTCACTGTCACCTGCACACTGTCCCTGCTCACTGTCCCTGCTCACTGTCACCTGCACACTGTCCCTGCTCACTGTCACCTGCTCACTGTCCCTGCTCAGTCTCACCTGGCTGTCACCTTCCCTGCTCACTGTCCCTGCTCAGTCTCACCTGGCTGTCACCTGCTCACTGTCCCTGCTCAGTCTCACCTGGCTGTCACCTTCCACGCTCACGGAGCAGTGACAGCACTCGAGGGTCCCCGTGAGGCTCAGGGGTGCTGAGCCTCACCCTGTGCCACCTCTGCAGCCCGTTCCTGCCCCTGGATGCCAGCCCTTCCCCAGTGCTGACCACAGCAGAGGGGCTGAGGGGAGCCAGGGGGCACAGCACGGTGGCTCCTGAGATGGGGAGCACACAGGACACACAGGTGGGCACACAGGTGGGCACACAGGTGGGTACACAGGTGGGCACACAGGTGGGCACACAGGTGGGTACACAGGACACACAGGTGGGTACACAGGTGGGCACACAGGAGGGTACACAGGTGGGTACACAGGTGGGTACACAGGTGGGCACACAGGACACACAGGTGGGCACACAGGTGGGTACACAGGTGGCTACACAGGTGGGTACACAGGACACACAGGTGGGCACACAGGTGGGTACACAGGGCACACAGGTGGGCACACAGGTGGCTACACAGGTGGGTACACAGGACACACAGGTGGGTACACAGGGCACACAGGTGGGCACACAGGTGGGCACACAGGTGGGTACACAGGTGGGCACACAAGACACACAGGTGGGTACACAGGTGGGTACACAGGTGGGCACACAGGACACACAGGTGGGCACACAGGTGGGTACACAGGTGGGTACACAGGTGGGCACACAGGTGGGTACACAGGTGGGCACACAGGACACACAGGTGGGTACACAGGTGGGCACACAGGTGGGCACACAGGTGGGCACACAGGACACACAGGTGGGCACACAGGTGGGTACACAGGTGGGTACACAGGTGGGCACACAGGTGGGTACACAGGTGGGTACACAGGACACACAGGTGGGCACACAGGTGGGCACACAGGTGGGTACACAGCTCCCTGGGGTCTCCACCCTGACACCACCCACAGCAGCACAGCACACCCAGCACTGGCTGTTTCTAACTTCCTGCTGTGATAAACATGTAAAAATGGAAACGTGAGGTAACTGATGCCTCATCCCCAGCAGTGTTCAAGGCGAGATTGGGCAGGACTTGCAGCCAGTGGAGTGGAAAGTGTCCTGGCCCCTGCCAGAGGCAGGAACCAGGTGGACTTTAAGGGCCCCTTCCCAGCCAAAGCACTCTGGGATTCTGTCAGCCTGTGAATAAAACTGTTCTGAAGGTTTCCTCTGCCTACAAACGGCACCTTTTTAAAGCAGCAACGCTCTCATTGCCCAGTGGGCCCTGGGAGAGGGGTGAGGGTGAAGGGGCAGCCAGGCACTGGCCAGGGCACTGCGGGCACACCCAGCATGCCCACCAAACACCAGCTTTAACTGGGGCAGGCAGAGGAACCAGCACTGGCAAGGGTCACACTGCAGCAGAGAAAATGGGATTAACCATGAGCAGATTGCCAAGCCTCAACAGTCCAGGCTTTACCAAGCACTGTAAAATAACTTATTTCTTCCATGGCCTTGCTTCTGCACAGCCCACCAAATTAAATGAAAAGTAAACCAACAATGATTTACTCCAGATGGACATTTATTGTCTGCATAATGATATCCTGCAATCGTCACAGCATTAACTGAGCCAATTCTTTCCTTAGTCACTGTACCCTTCCACAAACATATAGTAAATTAAACACCATCTAAAACCAGGCGTTTATTAGGGATGTCTCTACACTTGCCTGAACATCACTTGAGGGTGTGAGTCATAAAACAAGCTGGATTTTGAGCTCTAAAGTTTAATTTAATGTCAAGGAGTACCGGGTACAAACTGTAGATCGCTCTCATGGAAGAACACCTATTTAGCACTTAGGTCTGGCTTGTTAACTGGTAAATCAAACAGATGTGGCCAAATTAGCTGCTGAGATGATCTCAGACGTGCTGTGTCTACAGCAGCCCTGACACTTCAAAGGCAAAGCCGGGAATCTCAAGGAGATAAAACATTTCCATCACAATAACGGGTGACACGCGCCGGCAGGATCCATGGAATAAAGGAAGGACAACAAGGGATGGAATGGAAATTTGTTTTGCAGAAGCCAAGAATAGAACATGATTTATATGCACTTATTTTAATTTATTTCAGGCTGAATGCAATTTATCTAAAGTCATCAAAAATTAATAGGCCATACAGAAAGTAGTAGTAATAAATCCAAACTCGGGGCACACAGCAAGCACATCTCTTTTCAATCGCTATTAGCACTTCACTATCTAATTAATCCACCGAGTTATCTCGTCTGGAAAGCCAGGCAGCCCAGCCTGGCAGGACAGGCGCTGGCTGTGTGGCCCTGGCATGCTGAGGAACACTTAAAAACTGAGGGAAAAGCTGGGACCAGCCCAGAGAGAGCCCAGCAGAAACCAGGCACCCCAAAGCTGGGAGCAGAGAGAGCCCAGCAGAAACCAGGCACCCCAAAGCTGGGACCAGAGAGAGCCCAGCAGAAACCAGGCACCCCAAAGCTGGGACCAGCCCAGAGAGAGCCCAGCAGAAACCAGGCACCCCAAAGCTGGGAGCAGCCCAGACAGGGAGCCCAGCAGGAACCAGGCACCCCAAAGCTGGGACCAGAGAGAGCCCAGCGGAAACCAGGCACCCCAAAGCTGGGAGCAGAGAGAGCCCAGCAGAAACCAGGCACCCCAAAGCTGGGACCAGAGAGAGCCCAGCAGAAACCAGGCACCCCAAAGCTGGGACCAGCCCAGAGAGAGCCCAGCAGAAACCAGGCACCCCAAAGCTGGGAGCAGCCCAGACAGGGAGCCCAGCAGGAACCAGGCACCCCAAAGCTGGGACCAGAGAGAGCCCAGCGGAAACCAGGCACCCCAAAGCTGCTGCTGCTGCAGCCCCCAGTGTCCCACAGCACAGTGCCACAGCCAGAGCACCCTGTGCCCCAGCAGGGAGCTCCCCAAGGGTGACCAGAGCTCCCCAAGGGTGACATGAGGTGTCACTGCCCCACAGGTGAGCCCCTGCAGAGGCTCTCACCCAGCCCAGAGAACATTCCAAGCCTTTCCACCAGCACCCACAGGCTGTGTCCAGCACCCAGAGCAGCAGGAGCAGTGCCAGGGCAGTGCCAGGGCAGTGCCAGGGCAGTGCCAGCCCCTGTCCCCAGCCTGTCCCCTGGGCTGCTGGTGCAGGCAGGCAGGAGGAGCAGCACTGCCCCACCCCAGGGCCCTGCTCGGGGCACTCTGGGGACACTGGGGGGAGGCAGAGCAGCGGCTGCCTCCTCTCACATGGAGGCTGGCACAGAAGAGGGGTCAGTGCCCAGCTAAGAGGGGCAGAGCCCCCTCCCTGTCCCTGCATATCCCTGCTGAAGGGGCTCAGAGCCCAGGGCACAGTGTGTGCCCAGCACAGGCAGGGACAGGCTCTGGGACAGGGCACAGTGTGTGCCCAGCACAGGCAGGGACAGGCCCTGGGCAGCCTCTCCAGCTCAGGGCAGGGTCTGTGCCCAGCACAGGCAGGGACAGGCTCTGGGACAGGGCACAGTGTGTGCCCAGCACAGGCAGAGACAGGCTCTGGGACAGGGCACAGTGTGTGCCCAGCACAGGCAGGGACAGGCCCTGGGCATCCCCCCAGCCCAGGGCAGGGTCTGTGCCCAGCACAGGCAGGGACAGGCTCTGGGACAGGGCACAGTGTGTGCCCAGCACAGGCAGGGACAGGCCCTGGGCAGCCTCTCCAGGTGCCCCAGCAGCTCAGGGCAGGGTCTGTGCCCAGCACAGGCAGGGACAGGCCCTGGGCAGCCTCTCCAGCTCAGGGCAGGGTCTGTGCCCAGCACAGGCAGGGGCAGGCTCTGGGCATCCCCCCAGCTGCCCCAGCAGCTCAGGGCAGGGTCTGTGCCCAGAGCCAGCCTGCAGCAGCTGCTCAGCCCCTGCACGGAGCTCCCTGACCACAGAGCTGCAGCAGGAACCTGACAGACCTCAGCCCCTATTAGATCCAAAGGAAATCGATGGCCATACCAAAAGGAATATTTTCCTTTCCCAAGAATGACAGTTTAAGTGAAATACTGGGACTCATATTTTTTAAAACTTCAGATACATCTGTCAGGGTTGGGCAATTTCGCCTAAAAGGGAAACTTTCAATGTGCCATAAGGGAGAAACTATTTTTGCAATCTTCCCTTTGGCTCGAAATCTGCTGCTGGGATTTTTCAGGAGACAGCACTCCACACGCTCGAAAAAACTGACGGCTCTAAAATACATATTTATGGTTTCCTGATATAGGGAATAAGAACAGAAGAAAGTAATGGCAAGCTGCAGGAAATGTTCCAGAGCCTGGCAGCAGGACACACAGCGAGCTGGGATCAGCAGCAGAGTCAGGGCAGGACAGGAGCTCGGCAAGGGGAAGGGAAGCCCAGGCCCAGCCCCAGGGACCTGGCCAAGGACAGGCTCAGGCTCAGGGGCTGCTCAGCCCCACACACAGCTGGAGGTGGAACGAGGCCTCCAGGCACAGGGAAACGGGCAGGGAACGCTGAGCTGGGCGGGATGGAGACAGGAGAACCTCAGCAGGCTGGGAAAGGCACAGCCCTGGAATGGGGCTTGGTGAGCCAGGATCAGGAACACCCAGCTGGCTCTGGTGGCTGTGATGGGGTTCACAGGGTCTGAGGATGAGGGGAGAGATGAGGATCTGACTCATCAACTCTGGTTCACAAGGCTGATTTATTATTTTATGATATATATTACATTACATTATATATATTACATTAAAACTATACTAAAAGAATAGAAGAAAGTATTTCAGCAGAAGGCTGGCTAAGAATAGAATAGGAAGGAATGATGACAAAGATTTCTGGCTCAGACAGGGAGTCTGAGCCAGCTGACTGTGATTGGGCATTAATTAGAAACAACCACAGAGACCAATCCCAGATGCACCTGTTGCATTCCACAGCAGCAGATAATCAATGTTTGCGTTTTGTTCCTGAGGCCTCTCAGCTTCTCAGGAGGAAAAACCCTAAGGCAAGGATTTTCCATAGAGGATGTGTGTGACAGGGGTGCCCAGGCTCAGGGACAGGCAGTGGTCAGCACCATCACACAGTGGTCAGGTCACATCCCACAGCTGGCACTGCCCAGGCTGGGCACACCCGGGCTGTGGCACTGCCATGGAACCAGGCTCCAGGAGCAGCATCTGGCACAGAGCCTCTGGTGGCATCAGCAGCAAAGGTGCCAGGACAGGCTGGCAGAGAGGCTGGCATGGCCCTGCTGCCCCAGCAGGAAGGACAGGAGGTGTCCCTGCTCCACTGTCCAGTCTGCAGGAACAGCCTGGGGTGGGAACTGGGACAGAGGGGAGTGGCACAGGGATCCAGCCCAGGAGGAGCAGATGGCACAATTCCCCCTAGACTAAATCATATTTAATTTTTCTATCCATTTTCATTAGCCTTTTCCCATGCCTCTGGTTCATCTTCAGCATTTCAGGATTTGTTAAAAATAAACCATTACTGTCTGAGGGAGCTCCTCGGCCAATTATTGTAATACTCCTGGGTACCAGTTATCCAGCTCTGCCACTTTTACACTGCCTTACTTAAACTGCCACTCTGTAACCTTTTCCTCAGCTCCTGCAGCAGCAGGAAACAGCTGCCACGAGTCTGCATTTCGCTACTCCTTTGCAAATGGCAACAGAAACAATCACAGAAAACTTTGGTACCGCCCCGAAGTATTTCCTGCTTTGCCTTGCGAGGTGCAGCCCTTGACAGGATTGTGTTTGCATCTCGGGTGTGGTTCTCCTCCTGCTCCTGGTACCTGACCCAAGGATGCTCAGTGTGTTCATTACAAAACCCCACCAGTCTCAGAATACAGATGTTTAGGCACAAAAACCACCCTCAGTGTGCAGATGCATTTTTGGGCAGTGGAACAAAGAAGGAAGGAAGGAATTTTGGCACAGGAAGAATTTCCTCATGGAAAGGCTCATCGGCCACTGACAGGGGCACAGGGAGTGCCCGTCCCCGGAGGTGCCCCGGGCACCCCTGGAGGTGGCACTGAGAGCCCTGGGCTGGGCACAGGACTCGAGGCCCTTGGGGAGCTCCTGCAGCCCGGAGGGTTCAGCAGCTCAGTGCGGCAGGACGGGGCTGGGAGAGGCTGCTCAAAGGGCAGCGGCAGCACAAACCCGGCCCTGCAGCCCCTGCAGCCCATACAGACCCCTGCAGCTCCTGCAGCCCCTGCAGCCCCTGCAGCCCCTGCAGCCCCTGCAGCCCCTGCACACCCCTGCAGCCCATACAGACCCCTGCAGCCCATACAGACCCCTGCAGCCCCTGCAGCCCATACAGACCCCTGCAGCCCCTGCAGCCCATACAGACCCCTGCACATCCCTGCACACCCCTGCACACCCCTGCAGCCCATACAGACCCCTGCACACCCCTGCACACCCCTGCAGCCCCTGCAGCCCAATCCACACCCCTGCAGCCTCTGCACACCCCTGCACACCCCTGCAGCCCATACAGACCCCTGCACACCCCTGCACACCCCTGCAGCCCCTGCACACCCCTGCAGCCCATACAGACCCCTGCAGCCCCTGCAGCCCCTCTGCACACCCTGCACACCCCTGCACACCCCTGCACACCCTGCACACCCCTGCACACCCCTGCACACCCCTGCACACCCCTGCAGCCCTTGCAGCCCCTGCACACCCCTGCACACCCCTGCAGCCCCTGCACACCCCTGCAGCCCCTGCACACCCCTGCACACCCCTGCAGCCCCTGCACACCCCTGCACACCCCTGCACACCCCTGCACACCCCTGCACACCCCTGCAGCCCTTGCAGCCCCTGCACACCCCTGCACACCCCTGCAGCCCCTGCACACCCCTGCACACCCCTGCACACCCCTGCACACCCTGCACACCCCTGCAGCCCCTGCAGCCTCTGCACACCCCTGCACACCCCTGCACACCCCTGCACACCCTGTACACCCCTGCATCCCCTGCACACCCCTGCACACCCCTGCACACCCCTGCAGCCCCTGCAGCCCCTGCAGCCCCCCAGCCCATTGCTGCTGGCTCCCTGCAGGCGTTTCCCATGCACAGCTTTGAACAAGGTGCCACCAGGGCACTAACGAGCAAGTGCCTCATTATTTCATCAGTTAATTAGCCGCTTCTCCACCCCCTGTCACCTCACATTACTGAGGCCTGCAGCCAGGGCCGCTGGGGCAATGCTGGCACTGCTGTCTGCAGCTGTTGGGGTGGAAGCCCTGGCCAGAGGGCACAGCTCAGAGCTACCCCCATCCATGAACCACAGCCCCAGACCTGCATGGGTTAGTGGGGACAGCATCAGTGCCACCAGGAGAGGCTGAACCACGACTGTTTGTGACCTCGCCCACACCAGAATGGAGCTGTGAAAAGCTGAGAACAGCTGAGCAGAGGTGGTGTGAATGCTCAGGCCGGTGGCACTGTGTGTGTCCTCTGCTCTGCTCCCAACACCTTGCAGAGCACGAAAAGTGACACAACCAAATCAAACAGGTTTCCCTTCAGCTGCACAAGATCAAAACCACTTTACACAGATTTCTGGAACAAGAAAAGACCACTTCCAAAACTTCTAGCCCTGAGAAATTATTCTGAAAGGTAATTTTCCTCCTCTACATCTCAGCGCATGAAGCAGACACCATCAGATCTGCCACATGCGATCCCATCAGTTTGCAGGATTTATCTCCTTTGTCTGTGCCAGAAAATTTAATGGGTCTCTTGGTCCTAATGTTCTTCACTCAGCAAAGAGTCTGAGCATTTCAGATAACAGACATACTCAAGGCTTTGGCAAAGAAATTTAGATTTTAATTGCTGCTTCAAAATGTGATCAATCGTGCTGCTATGGCAGGAATTGCCCGGAGCTCAAGAGGGGGATGCCAACAGCTGCCCACCCACAGCCCAAACAGTGCAGTGCACAGCTGGGGCTGGGCCTGCAGCAGTGCCTCACCTGGCTGCAGGTGTGCTGCTACTGCACCTCCAGCTGTGGCAGCTGTGCTGAGGACACGCCAGGCTGTGCCCATGCCATCCCTGCAGGAGGAGCCTGCAGCTGCTGAGGACACGCCAGGCTGTGCCCATGCCATCCCTGCAGGAGGAGCCTGCAGCTGCTGAGGACACGCCGGGCTGTGCCCATGCCATCCCTGCAGCGGGCACTGCAGCCACGGCCTGGAGAGGGCAGAGAGCTCAGCAGGTCCCGGTGACCTTCCCCACTCTGACACCCCAACCCCTCCCCACGGCTCCGGGGGCACAGCTCTGCTCTGAACCAGCCCAGGGCAGCTGAGTCCCACCCACAGGGCATGCAGCCCTGGCTGGCAGTGCCCAGCAGCCTGCAGTGTGCCCAGGGGGCACCACAATCCTCCAGCCTGCAGCTCTGGCACACACAGCTCCAGCACACACAGCACACACAGCTCTGGCACACACAGCTCTGGCACACACAGCACACACAGCTCTGGCACACACAGCTCTGGCACACACAGCTCCAGCACACAGCTCCAGCACACAGCTCCAGCACACACAGCACACACAGCTCTGGCACACACAGCTCTGGCACACACAGCTCTGGCACACACAGCACACACAGCACACACAGCTCTGGCACACACAGCTCTGGCACACACAGCACACACAGCTCTGGCACACACAGCTCTGGCACACACAGCTCCAGCACACAGCTCTGGCACACACAGCACACACAGCACACACAGCACACACAGCACACACAGCTCTGGCACACACAGCACACACAGCTCTGGCACACACAGCTCCAGCACACAGCTCTGGCACACACAGCTCTGGCACACAGCTCTGGCACACACAGCACACACAGCTCTGGCACACACAGCACACAGCACACAGCACACACAGCTCTGGCACACACAGCTCTGGCACACACAGCACACACAGCACACACAGCACACACAGCTCTGGCACACAGCTCTGGCACACACAGCACACACAGCTCTGGCACACACAGCTCTGGCACACACAGCACACACAGCTCTGGCACACACAGCTCTGGCACACACAGCACACAGCACACACAGCTCTGGCACACACAGCACACACAGCACACACAGCTCTGGCACACACAGCACACAGCACACACAGCTCTGGCACACAGCTCTGGCACACACAGCTCTGGCACACAGCTCTGGCACACAGCATCTCCTCACCCCAGCACTCCCACCACGAGCAGATGGAGCCCATGGGGTGCCCCCTCGGGCATGCACAGACCCCTTCAGCTCACGGTGCCCTGGCACAGCTGCTCCCTGCATGCCCCCGAGTGAGCCTCCCCAACCTCACCCCTGCCAAAGGCAAACCAAGCCCAGGGGTGCCCACTGGCACCAGAGCCAGACCCCCCAGCCCCCAGCTGCTCCCACAGAGGCCCCTGCTGGGCTGCCAAGCCAGGGGCTGCCATCTGGACTTTGGGCATGTTTTACACTTATTTACTTCCCTTTTAATACATTTTGGCATAATTGTCTCTTATCTTAATTAATATCAGGAGAATTACAGAGTTTTCCTCTCACAAGAGGAGGTAGAGCAGCACTGTGCAGGGAAATGCTGTAGGAACAAAACAAGGAACCTCAAACTCTTACCTCGAGTAAATCAGCATGACTTCACTGCAGCTAATTGAGTTATCTTCAAATTATGCCCAGAAATCAAAGCAGAGGAGAGACACTTTGCCCTCCACACAATGTCCTCTTTAAAAATACATCACTGCTCCTCATCTGTGATCATTCACTTGTGGGGAGTTCTGAGTAACTTAGAGACAGGACCTCGGAGTTGTTTGGGATGATGTGGTTTATATTTGGTTTATTTTTGGTTTATTCTCTTATCTTCTACACAGGCAGGAAGGGTGAGTTGGGCTCACATCTTCCCTGCATGGCTCAGAAGGTCACAGGACCCCCAGTCACAAGACTTTTTAAGGAGTTATTGACCAAAAAACCACTGCCAACAAGGATATTTATGGTTTTGACCCAACCCTTAAATATTTTGTCATATGGACCCATGCTACAGTGTGAGCTTTCTTAGCCACTCATGTTATGGCACACAAACCCACAGTGCTGCATTCTAAACTCCTTGTTTGCCCCTGGAACTACTTTTATTTCTATATCTTAAACTCTAAAACTCTAAACTTCCCTTTCCTTAGCTCAACCTGTCTCTCCTCTGAACTATAAATCCACATTCTCACTTCCAGCACTGTCACTGTCACATTTTCTGAAAAATCCTCTTTGCCCAGGATTTTCTCCTGGGGAGCTGAGAAACCTCAGAGCAAAATGAAAACAATAATTATCTCATTTGCTTCTCCTGTGTTTTGCTGTTTTGGAATGTGGTTGGAGATTGTTTATCCAACAGGTGATTGTTTCATTGGTTTCATGTGAATTATTTTAACTTAAACAACCACGCATGGTCAGGCTGTGTTGGGGTTCTGGAAGGAGTCAGGAGTTTTTCTTTAGTATCTTTGTAGCATTCTGTCTGTATCCTTTCTCTATTCCTTAGTATAGCAGAATAGAATGGAATGGAATGGAATGGAATGGAATGGAATGGAATAGAATAGAATAGAATAGAATAGAATAGAATAGAATAGAATAGAATAGAATAGAATAGAATAGAATAGAATAGAATAGAATAAGAATAGAATCCTTCTAAGAACATGGAGTCAGATTCATCATTTCCTTTCTTCAGTGGGGATCCTCAGAAAATCCCACACAGCCCCTGAGTTTGGGAGCCTTTCCCAGGGTCTCAGACCAAACCCTGGGTTTAATTCTCAGCCTTGGCTCACAGGCCCAGAGCTCTGGGAGCTCCTGCATTTCAGATCCCCACACTCCCCTCCCAGCTCCCTGGCACAGGAACGTCCCTGTGTGACCTGTCCCAGCCCAGCCCAGCCCCTGGCCCCAGCTGGGCAGGCAGGAAGGGACAGAACAGGGGACAGAGGGGACACAGAGAACCCAACCCCATCCTGGGCACTCCTGCTGCTCACACACTCCCTGGGTTTGCACAAGGAGATGAAAGTGAGAGGCAAGCACAGAGATGATGGCAGGGAACACCACTGGGACTTTTCTAACTTTAGTTTCACTCTGAAGGGATCAAGAATCCATCTCCTTCCTCAGAATTATTTCTGGGGAGCCCAAATCCCCACGCTCATGGTGCTCGGTGCCACCAGCAGTGACCAAGGGAGCCAGGCAGGCTGGGGGTGCCTGGCTCAGCCCCTCACAGCCCAGAGACCCCCAGAGCCCCACCCAAAACCTGCCCCAAATACAGGGAAACCTCTGAGGAGGGCACCTGGCACTCCAGACCAGGCCATTTTCAGCAGGGAGTTGCCCCCACAATGTCCTGGGTGTTTGCTGGCACAGGAGCAGCTGCCCCTTGCTCACAGCTCAGGAGCACCCGAGGCTTGAGCTGGAACAAGGGTGCAGTGGCCCCAGGGACAGGGACAGGGACAGGGCAGGTCCTGTACAGCGTGAGGGGACAGCAAACCCCAGTGCCAGACAAGCACCACAGCCACCTGCCAGCATTTCAATACTTGTGCTCTTGCTGATTGGTTTTTTAAAGTTTTTCACTGTGTTTTTAATTAAAGTTTTCTTATATCAAAGAAAACAACAGAAAAGCAAAAGCATCGTGCCCTTCCTGCTGCACTGGAGGTTCTTGAGATACACAAATTCTTTTGCATGCACTTTATTTCTGCTGCAAAGATCCAATGCCAATTGAATCTCTTTTAATAGGAAAACCTTTCACTGGAAAAAAAAATCTTACTTTAAGGAATCCATAACTTCTTTTTAATTCTCAGCTTTGCTATCTAAGCTCTCCCTTGCCCATCTCTTTTGCTGTCTGGCCCTCTTGTTCACTTTTGTAATTAAGAATGAGGTGGGGGAGCTGGAGAAAACTCAGTTACTTCAGAGTCCCAGCCAGGGGACAGAGCAGAGCAGAATGATGCCCTGGGCAGCACCTCCAATCCTGCTCACAGCCCTGGCTCCTTCCCAAGCCCTTCCATCAGTCAGCAGCTGCAGCCCTGCTGGCTCTGGGGCAAACAGGACTCGAGCATCTTCTGGAAGAGCCCAGAACCCCAGAGTGGTGTGAGCGGGAGGGACCTTGGAGACCACCCAGTTCCACCCCCTGCCATGGGCAGAGACCCTTTCCCAGGTCAGGCTGCTGGGGGCAGGGGTAAGTTTGCCCCAGTGAAACACCCTGGCAGGAGGTGCCCCTCTCACAGTGAGCGTGGCCAGGGAAGCGTCACCATCGGCTCCGTGGCTGCCAAACCCAGCAAGACCCCAGGAGCTGCTGCCAGGGGCAATGCCCAGCAGACACAGACCCTCAGGAGAGAGGCCCTGACACCTGGAACCTGCTCTGGGCTGGGGAGGGGAAGGAGCAACACCTCCACTCCAGGGCACTGGTGTCACACACATCTTCTATGAAAAATCCTTTCTTTAGGATTTTTCCTCCTGAGAAGCTGAGAGGCCTCAGGAACAAAATGCAAACATTGATTATCTGCTGCTGTGGAATGCAACAGGTGGATCTGGGATTGGTCTCATGGGGTTGTTTCTAATTAATGGCCAATCACAGTCAGCTGGCTCGGACAGAGAGTCTGAGACAGAGCCTTTGTTATCATTCCTTCCTATTCTGTTCTTAGCCAGCCTTCTGATGAAATCCTTTCTTCTATTCTTTCAGTATAGTTTTAATGTAATATATATCATAAAATAATCAATCAGCCTTCTGAACCATGGAGTCAGATCCTCATCTCCTCCCTCACCCTGGACCCCTGTGAGCACGGGCACAGACTGGGGCAGTGCCAGGCACAGGGGCAGCTCCTCTGCTGCTGTGGCACCGAGGGAGGACGTGGGGACCCCGGGCTCCTGTGCAGCAGCTCTGCCCACAGCCTGTCCCAGCACAGGACAGCTGGGAAGGGACAGGGCAGTGCCCCACTGGCACTGGTAATGGGGAATGTGCTGCCATCGGTCCAACACAGCAGGAGGGAAACAAAGCAACCCCCAGGGATCCCAGGGCAGGGTGTCCCAGAGAAGATCTCCTGCAACAGGAGCTCCTCACTCCCACAAGCCAAGTGAGACACAGCTGTCCCGTGTGGGCACTGCCCAGTGTCACAGCACCTCTGCAATCTCCTCACCACACCTGGGCACACCACACGAGCACCACGGGCACAGCTGGGGTTACAGACACACTGGGCACCATGGGCACAGCTGGGGTTACAGACACACTGTGCACCACCGGGCACAGCTGGGGTTACAGACACACTGCACCACGGGCACAGCTGGGGTTACAGACACACTGGGCACCACGGGCACAGCTGGGGTTACAGACACACTGGGCACCACCGGGCACAGCTGGGGTTACAGACACACTGGGCACCACGGGCACAGCTGGGGTTACAGACACACTGGGCACCACGGGCACAGCTGGGGTTACAGACACACTGTGCACCACGGGCACAGCTGGGGTTACAGACACACCTGCACAGCCAGGTGATCCCGTTTGGAAGGCTGGTGTCCCCTAACCCAGGCTGACAGACAGCAGCCCAGCCCACAGCCAGAGCAGGGGCTCAGCCACCAGCTCTGTGCCCTGTGCCAACCCTGGGACACACTGACAGAGTGACTGACAGACCCTGTGTGACAGACAGACCCTCTGTGTGACTGACAGACCCTCTGTGTGACTGACTGACCCTCTGTGTGACTGACAGACCCTGTGTGTGACAGACAGACCCTCTGTGTGACTGACCCTCTGTGTGACTGACAGACCCTCTGTGTGACTGACTGACCCTGTGTGTGACTGACAGACCCTTTGTGTGACTGACAGACCCTCTGTGTGACTGACAGACCCTCTGTGTGACACGGGCACTGACAGCAGCCAGGAGGTCCTGGTGCCTGTCCCTGGTTTTACATCCAGCTAAGGGATAAGGGGTTTTGTCCCTGGTTTTACATCCAGCTAAGGGATAAGGGGTTTTGTCCCTGGTTTTACATCCAGCTAAGGGATAAGGGGTTTTGTCCCTGGTTTTACATCCAGCTAAGGGATAAGGGGTTTTGTCCCTGGTTTTACATCTAGCTAAGGGATAAGGGGTTTTGTCCCTGGTTTTACATCCAGCTAAGGGATAAGGGGTTTTGTCCCTGGTTTTACATCTAGCTAAGGGATAAGGGGTTTTGTCCCTGGTTTTACATCCAGCTAAGGGATAAGGGGTTTTGTCCCTGGTTTTACATCCAGCTAAGGGATAAGGGGTTTTCACCTCAGTATTTTAACAAGGACCTTACTGGTGCACACTGCACCGAGGTGGAACACACCACAATGCACACACACCATGGGTCACCTGGCCATTTACAGACCTCACAAATTAGCATATCAACAAGGATGCTCCAGTGGGAGGCCCGGATGAATGGCCTGACATTCCCCCATCTGTGGAATTCCCCCCTGGATGGGCCAAATCTCCAGATGTGTTCTGAGAGGGGACCTTGGTTTCCCAGGATAGCAGAAGGTTTATTAGGAGGCCTTTAGGATGTTTGGTCTCCTGGCCTAACAGAATACCAAGACTATGCTAAGTTATCAGACTTAAGGAATTACAAGCATGCATGCTAAGAATACTGAGAATACATAAAAGTCACAGAAAAGGTATAGAAAAGGCAAAAAATCATCATGGCATCAGTCTGACAAACGGGAGCTTCCTGCAGGGCTCATTCCAGGCCCAGCATGGGCAGGACAGGGACACAGGAGCACACTGTCCCCAGCACTGTGCCCACCGGGCACTACAGCCCCATTCTGCCCCCAGCCCCAGCCCCCTGCACAGGTGCTGCCCCCAGCCCCACTGCACAGGTGCTGCCCCCAGCCCCACTGCATGGGTGCTGCAGCCCAGCCCCACTGCACAGGTGCTGCAGCCCAGCCCCGCTGCATGGGTGCTGCAGCCCAGCCCCAGCCCCAGCCCCACTGCACGGGTGCTGCAGCCCAGCCCCAGCCCCACTGCACAGGTGCTGCAGCCCAGCCCCACTGCACAGGTGCTGCCCCCAGCCCCACTGCACAGGTGCTGCCCCCAGCCCCAGCCCCACTGCACAGGTGCTGCAGCCCAGCCCCACTGCACAGGTGCTGCCCCCAGCCCCACTGCATGGGTGCTGCAGCCCAGCCCCACTGCACAGGTGCTGCAGCCCAGCCCCAGCCCCACTGCACAGGTGCTGCCCCCAGCCCCACTGCACAGGTGCTGCCCCCAGCCCCACTGCATGGGTGCTGCAGCCCAGCCCCAGCCCCACTGCACAGGTGCTGCAGCCCAGCCCCAGCCCCAGCCCCACTGCACAGGTGCTGCAGGCAGCCCCCTGGAGCCTGCACCATCCATCTGCACAGGCCCAGCCCACGCTGAACCTGCCCCCGGCCCTGCCCTGCCCGGCCCTGCCCTGCCCTGCCCAGCCCTGCCCGGCCCAGCCCTGCCCAGCCCTGCCCAGCCCTGCCCTGCCCGGCCCTGCCCAGCCCAGCCCAGCCCTGCCCTGCCCGGCCCAGCCCTGCCCAGCCCTGCCCTGCCCGGCCCTGCCCCTCTGGGCACCCTCAGCCTCTCTGCCCAGTGCCAAGGTCACCCTCCTGGCCCCTCCAGGTGGCACTTTGTGCCAGGGAAGGCGCTCTCTGCCAGGCTGTGCCCTCTGCCCAGCTCAGAGCTCAGCAGCTGCCAGCCCCCAGCGCTTCCACCTGACAAACAGGAATTGCCAGACAGGCAAAACCCTGTGAAGTGCAGCTGAGCACATAAATGCTACAAAATAAGAGCAATTTATTGCACAGTTTACAAGTCAGTCTGTGGTCCTCAGAGATAATTCTGCTGTCAGGTGCTTATGCTCCTCCAGCAGTGCCAGGCTACATGAGCTGCTTTTGTGCCTCTATTAGCTCACACATGTGCAGATCTCCTTTTCCACATTATATTTGCATTCAACACTTAAAGTTTTGCTTGATATGTGCTGCAAACTAAGTGCAATTCTGTCCTAAGATCGCACAGAAAACCAGAGCAGGTTTGTGACCAGCGTTTGTTATTCAGGACACAAACACACTGATCTTTCTGGAAAGCTCTGGCAGTCTGGAAACACATTTTGCACCCAGCTGTTCCCACCACACACTGGTGGTGTGCTGAGTTCCACTGCCTCTCACCTGGGGCAAACCACCCTTAGTGAGATGTGAACTGTAATTTATTCTCCAGATCTGCAGAAATCACTCCTGCTCTCCTCCAGATCACTCCTGCACAGCCCTACTGCTGTCCAGGCATGTTACACTTCTGTGTGTGCCCACCTCTCCTGGCAGACAGGTGCCCAGCCAGTGCCAAGGCACCACGAGCCACCCAGCAGCCCTGACCTGCCCTTTCCAGGGGAAAAACACCTGGAGCCCTCGGCCTGCCCTGGGCTGTGCCAGGGCACAGGACACAGGGATCTCCCTGGGACAGGACCCTGAGCACTGGGCACTCAGCAGAGGAGCAGAGCACAGGGACCTCCCTGGGACAGGACCCTGAGCACTCAGCAGAGGAGCACAGGGATCTCCACAGAGGAGCAGGGCACAGGGACCTCCCTGGGACAGGACCCTGAGCACTGAGCACTCAGCAGAGGAGCAGGGCACAGGGATCTCCACAGAGGAGCAGAGCACAGGGATCTCCCTGGGACAGGACTCTGCACTGAGCACTCACCAGAGGAGCAGGGCACTGGGATCTCCACAGAGGAGCAGGGCACAGGGATCTCCCTGGGACAGGACTCAGCACTGAGCACTCAGCAGAGGAGCAGAGCACAGGGATCTCCCTGGGACAGGACTCTGCACTGAGCACTCACCAGAGGAGCACAGGGATCTCCACAGAGGAGCAGGGCACAGGGATCTCCCTGGGACAGGACCTCAGCACTGAGCACTCAGCAGAGGAGCACAGGGATCTCCACAGAGGAGCAGGGCACAGGGATCTCCCTGGGACAGGACTCTGCACTGAGCACTCAGCAGAGGAGCAGAGCACAGGGATCTCCCTGGGACAGGACCCTGAGCACTGAGCACTCAGCAGAGGAGCACAGGGATCCCCCTGGGACAGGACTCATCACTGAGCACTCACCAGAGGAGCAGACACTTCACCCCTGCAGCTCGAGGCACTCGTGCAGCCCAGGCTGCTGCAGGAACAGGGAGCAGCACAGGGCAGAGCCTGAGCTGGGGCCAGGGAGGGCACTGCAGCCACCCAGAGTGACCCAGAGGGAGGCACGGGGACCAGGCTGTGCCTTGGTCACTGCCTGGTGACACGGGGCTGTCTGAGCCATGACAAACAGTGCACACTCAGCCCAGCCTGAAACCATTCATTATAGTAAACCATTTCATTTCTACAAAACAACTTCCTCCCTGTGAGGGTGGGCAGGCCCTGGCACAGCTGTGGCTGCCCCTGGATCCCTGGCAGTGCCCAGACCAGGCTGGACTGGCCTTGGAGCAGTCTGGGACAGTGGAAGGCGCCCCTGCCATGGCAGGGGGTGGAATGAGCCCTAAGGTCCCTTCCAACCCAAACAATTCTGGGATTCTGTGACCCTGTAAAGGAAACACAACAGCAAAAGGCTCCCATGGCTGCTGCTGGGCACAGGGAGCCATAGCAGGGGCAGCTGCTCCCCTCAGCTCCTGCTGCTCCCATCTGGGGGGCACAGCTTGAGGCCAACCTGCCTGGCATCCACACCTGACAGCAGCAGGTCAGCCTGTCTCTAATTGAATTATACCTGCATTACTTAATAAACAAAGAATACTCTCCACATTACAGGGATGTAATCCTTTAATTGGTTTATGAGCACAGAGTCCCATGGGAAGTGTCACAAATCCATCAGGATGCCCTGAGCACAGCGTTTCTGAGCTGCAGAGATAACGAGTGTCATGTGCCAGCAGCCAGCTCTGGGCTGGGCTGGGGAGGGAGCTGAGCCAGCAGCCTGCTCTCCCCACAGCCAGCAGGGCCAGCACGGCTGTGAGGCTGTGCAGCTGCCACCACCAGCACCAGCAGCACCAGCACCAGCACCACCACCAGCACCAGCACCACCACCAGCACCACCACCAGCACCAGCACCAGCACCAGCACCACCAGCACCACCATCACCAGCACCAGCACCACCAGCACCAGCACCACCACCACCACCATCACCACCACCATCACCAGCACCATCACCAGCACCACCACCACCACCACCATCACCACCACCATCACCAGCACCACCACCATCACCACCATCACCAGCACCATCACCAGCACCACCATCACCACCATCACCACCACCAGCACCACCATCACCACCATCACCACCACCATCACCATCACCACCACCATCACCACCACCATCACCAGCACCACCATCACCACCACCATCACCAGCACCACCACCATCACCACCACCATCACCAGCACCACCATCACCAGCACCATCACCACCATCACCATCACCATCACCAGCACCATCACCAGCACCGTCACCATCACCAGCACCATCACCATCACCACCATCACCAGCACCATCACCACCATCACCAGCACCACCACCACCACCAGCACCATCACCATCACCAGCACCATCACCAGCACCATCACCACCACCACCACCAGCACCACCACCAGCAGCAGCAGCAGCCAGACCTCCTTCCAGCCCCCAGCCCTGCTGCCCACCCCAGGGTGCAGGGTGACCCCCCCCAGTGCCCCTCCAGGCACAGCACGGTGGGCAGGGGGGCACTGCTGCCCCCCCAGTGCCTCCAGCCCCCCGCCCACACTCAGTTCACCAGCCCTGCCCACACAGTGCCACCTCAGTGCCCTGGCACAGGCAGAGGGGACGCGGCTCCTCCCCTTCTGCCGCCTCACACAACTGCTGCTGCAGATGGAAACCAAACCTGCACCTGTGGAGGTCAGCACGCTCCAAAAGCCTTGGCAGAGGGAAAGCAGGCCCTGCAGGAGGCAGGTGTCTGCCCCATGGTGCCCCACACACACCCTCCCCAGCTCAGGACCAAGCCTTGGCTGTACAAAATCCACTGCAGCACCCAAACCAGCTGCTCCAGCTGGCACTGCTGGGCATGCTGAGGGCAGGGATGGACAGGGCACGGACACAGGCTGGCCACACAGCACTGCTGGGCATGCTGAGGGCAGGGATGGACAGGGCATGGACACAGGCTGGCCACACAGCACTGCTGGCCACACCAGCAGCACGGAGGGCACAGAGCACGGGCATGGAGTGCAGCTGGGACCCACACACTCTGAGCTGTCCCTACAGGGACACCCCCATTGCCAGACGTGTGTGCTGCTCCCCAGGTGCCTGGGTCACACTTTCTGTGCCCACATCACAGGAACACCGTGTGATGCCCCTGGGGTAGGAGTGATTCCTCTGGGCCGTGTGGGGTGGCTGTAACACCGCTGTCCTTCACTCTCCTCCTTCAGCCTTCACATCTCCTCTCATCCCAGTACAAACCAGGGACACAGTACTGACCATTGGGGAACCCTTTGGATACCTCAGTAACACCTAAACCCAAATTGCAGGTGGCAAGGAGCAAGTCCAGCCTCTCCCCAGCATTCCAAGTCTCGCATCCTTCTGGCCACACAATTTCACTCCTCGTTACTGTTCTTTATTTACTGTTACAACTTTCCAGATGGAATTTAAGTGCAGTCGCAGGCTCTGTACATTGACTGGCTTCTTTAATGCTGCTCAGAAGAAATGAGGCTCCCTCAGTGAGCCCTTTGTGCCTGTTGGTGACACCACGGGAGGCCCTGGCAGAGCCGGTGGAGCGTGGTGGGGCTGAACAGAGCTGCTGGGGCACACAGTGCCAGAGTCACAGGGCACGCAGCTGGCACCCACCTGGAGACACAGCACAGTGCTCATTTAAACACCACTGTCCTCATCTGCTCCCTTGGAAATCAACGCAGTCCCCACCTGGCAGGAACAGCAGCTGCCCCCACCCACCCTGACCCACCGTGCCTTTCATCATGGTCCCTTCTGGGGCAGGCAAGGACAGGGGCCTGCTTCAATCCACAGAGGCTGCATGTCTGCAGAATGCTCCTTAACAACACAGCTAGGTGTGTCCAGCTCAGGGCAATAGTGAACACAACAGGAATGCCCTCAGAGGCAACCACTCATTTCCTGAGCACCATCAGGACACCAGAGCCCGATGGAGGGATCCTCGCTGCTGCCAAAGGGGAATGCAGAGGGGGTGCATGAGGGCACCTGCAGCATCCACCTGCACATCAGCAGGGGCTCTGTGCAAGGAACATGGAGTACTAGAAGGGAGCTGCACCCCCAGTCACTAAATGCAATCCTTGCCATGTGCCTGGGGACAAGGACACATCTGTTTTCAGGGGCCCAGCATGCCAGGGCACAAGGGACAGCCAGCCCACAAAGGAGTCCCCATGGAGGTGCTCTGCTGGCTGAGCCTCTGAGGCCACATGTCACCAGGGCAGCCGACTGTGCCCATGTTCATCCCCATCCCTGGTCCTCAGCACAGCATATGGGGCCTGAACGGTACCAGAGCCACACTATGAGGACAGGTGGTCACCTGGAGGCACCTGCAGTGCATCTCCAGCCCAGCACAGCCATGCCAAGGACCCCTGCACAGGGCCTGCGGGGACACCCTGCCACTGGGCAGCACTGGAGCCTGGACTGGGGCCTGGGCTGTCATCCTGGCTCTTTACACCGTAGCTGAAAGATGCCCAGCTGTCTATGCCAGCTTGCCCAGGCTCAGGTGTGGCATTCAGGGCCATGGTGCTGTCCTGCCCGGGGTACTGTTGGTGTGCAGAGCCCTCCCTGCCCGCCCGTGACACCGCAGACTGTCCCCAAAGGCAGCCAAAGCTGAGGCTCAGAGGCAGAAGGCAGCAGTCACTTCTTGGGAACTGCAGTTTGGAGCCTGGTCCCCAGGAGCAGCGTCACTGCAGCTGGGTGCCAGCAGAGATGAGACACGAGGCTGACGTGTCAGGAGGAGCCACGAGCACAGCAAAGCTGCCCACGGCACAGTGACACCAAAGCTGCCCACGGCACAGTGACACCCAGCCTGCCCCTGGCACAGTGACACCCAGGCTGCCCACGGCACAGTGACACCAAAGCTGCCCCTGGCACAGTGACACCAAAGCTGCCCACGGCACAGTGACACCCAGCCTGTCCCTGGCACAGTGACACCCAGCCTGCCCCTGGCACAGTGACACCAAAGCTGCCCCTGGCACAGCGACACCCAGGCTGCCCCTGGCACAGTGACACCCAGCCTGCCCCTGGCACAGTGACACCCAGGCTGCCCCTGGCACAGTGACACCCAGCCTGCCCACGGCACAGTGACACCCAGCCTGCCCACGGCACAGTGACACCAAAGCTGCCCACAGCACAGTGACACCCAGGCTGTCCCTGGCACAGTGACACCCAGCCTGCCCCTGGCACAGCGACACCCAGCCTGCCCCTGGCACAGTGACACCCAGGCTGCAGCGCACGGCTCTGGCAGCAGCGGTTCCCGGGGTCAGACCCCGCGTACCGGCGGCAGCAGCTCCCGGGGTCAGACCCCCCGTACCGGCAGCAGCAGCAGCTCCCGGGGTCAGACCCCGCGTACCGGCAGCAGCAGCAGCGGCTCTGGGGTGTCAGACCCCGCGTACCGGCGGCAGCAGCAGCGGCTCTGGGGTGTCAGACCCCGTGTACCGGCAGCAGCAGCGGCTCTGGGGTGTCAGACCCCCCGTACCGGCAGCAGCAGCGGCTCTGGGGTGTCAGACCCCGTGTACCGGCAGCAGCAGCGGTTCCCGGGGTCAGACCCCCCGTACCGGCAGCAGCAGCGGCTCTGACTCACGGCTGTCAGGGCGGCAAATCCCGCTCGCCTTACTCAGAGCCGCTCCCACGGGCCCCAGCAGGGAGCCCTGCACCAGGGCTGGCACGGGGCGGCAGAGAAAACGCCAACGACGCAGCTCCGGGGCCCCAGCGGCACTGCCAGCTGTGCCAGTCATACCTGCCTGTGCCAGTGATACCTGCCTGTGCCAGTGATACCTGCCTGTGCCCACAGCACCTGCCTGCTGTGCCAGTCATACCTGCCTGTGCCAGTGATACCTGCCTGTGCCCACAGCACCTGCCTGCTGTACCAGTCATACCTGCCTGTGCCAGTGATACCTGCCTGCTGTGCCAGTCATACCTGCCTGTGCCAGTGATACCTGCCTGTGCCAGTGATACCTGCCTGTGCCCACAGCACCTGCCTGTGCCAGTGATACCTGCCAGCTGTGCCAGTGATACCTGCCTGTGCCAGTGATACCTGCCAGCTGTGCCAGTCATACCTGCCTGTGCCCACAGCACCTGCCAGCTGTGCCAGTCATACCTGCCTGTGCCAGTGATACCTGCCTGCTGTGCCAGTCATACCTGCCTGTGCCCGCAGCACCTGCCTGTGCCCGCAGCACCTGCCTGTGCCCACAGCACCTGCCTGCTGTGCCAGTGATACCTGCCTGCTGTGCCAGTGATATCTGCCTGCTGTGCCAGTGATATCTGCCTGCTGTGCCAGTGATACCTGCCTGCTGTGCCAGCCATACCTGCCTGTGTCCATGGCACCTGACTGCCTGCACCCATGGCAGGTGCCTGCCAGTGCCAGTGATATCTGCCTGCTGTGCCAGTGATTCCTTCCTGCCTGTGCCCACAGCACCTGCCTCTCTGTGCTGGGCATTTCACATCCATCCTAAGCCTGGCTTAAGCACGGAGAACTGGCACCCCAGCCATGTGCAGCAGAACGTCTGTGCATGACTCCCCAGAGGGGCTAAGGCAATCCCATCCCAATCCCAGCACCAGGGACTAAGAACACATCCTGGGGACTCCTCTCAGTGTGGTTTTCTCCCCCGTGCCTTTCCTCTTTGTTTGTGCTTTCCTTGTGCACCTGCTGTCCCACAGCTGGTGGGTCCTGCTGCAGGACTCACAGAGCTGTCACAGCTCACTGTGGTGGGCTCCTGCTTCTCCATCCCCCATGGCCAACTACAGAGACCAGGAAGCATAAATAATTGGAAATAAACACGCAGGGAATATCAGCTCTCTGGCAATGAAACAATGCTGAGGCAACAAAAACTGAAGAGTTTTATCTGTCTGCAATCCAAAAGAATTCCAACACGATCTTGACAGAGAAGCCTAAATAAAAACTTCAAGGGAAAAAAGCTATTCCACTTTAAAGCAAAGCTACCTAATCATATGTTTTCATAGAAATGTTTTGCCATGAGACAGTTCCTGGGGAGAAGCTTCATCTACAAGAGCAAACTCAAAACCACAGCATTGGACAGGAGCTCTGCAGCATTGGGAACTGGCTCCAGTACTCTGAGGCCACGTGCCACACAATTAGAGGCACCCACCAAGGCTCCCATCACTGCCTCAGTTAGTCATTTGACAAAGCACCTTCTGCATCATCCAGCCTGCTCTAAACAAATAGGACTGTGCAGCCATTTATCCCACAGAAACACAGGAGCTGCTGCCCAGCTCAGGGCATGGTGTGCCCAGCCTGTGCCTCGGTGGCCAGGTGGTTATATCCACATGGGGCACACGGGCAGGGAGCCCTCAGACACCTCAGGCAGCATGGATGGTGTGCCCAGCCTGTGCCTCAGTGGGCACTGAGACAGGCAGGATGGGGCACACGGGCAGGGAGCCCTCAGACACCCTCAGCCACAGGGCAGGACGTGGCTCCTGGCACCACAGCATGGCACCACAGCACAGCCCTCGGGCTCGTGCAGCCCAGAGCCCCAGCCAAGGCCCTGGGGTGCCAGGGGGACCAGCACCTGTCTTTGGTTCCAGGGGCTCAGGGCCAGGGCCCTCCCCAAGAGCCCTGTCTGCTCTCCTCACCTCACCTGCTCCCCTTTCCCCTCCCCTGCAGCCTCTTAGCTCTCAGAGAGCCGACAGCAGAGCTGCCACAGAAAACCAAACGATGGCCATCAGTGCTCCTTGTCAGGCCGCAGGCACCAGCCAGCCGTGGCTGTCCCCAGCACCCAGCCAGCCCATGGGCTACGGGGACACGGCCAAGGTCTGCACCCCTCCTCGGAGCCCACTGAGACCCTGAGCAGCTGCACCCAGGACACAGACCCAGCCCTCAGCAGGGCTCTGAGGGAACACCCTCCAACCCTCCACAGCCTGCACCTGGGCACTGCAGAGGAATTCCATCACCTACCTCACTTCGGGATTCGTCATCCTGTTTTCAGAATGACATCTCAAACTCCGGAGTACCAGAAGGTATATCTGACTAATTTGAAGCAAATGTTTCTATTTTGCTGCAAAGTGCATGATTATTTGATACAAACTTTCTAGAAAGAATGGTTCACTCTTCAGCAACAAAATCCTATACTTTGGATAAGGTTTGGATTTGGTTTCCCAGGCTTGAGCATGTCTCCAGAGCTGCTCCC
This sequence comes from Setophaga petechia, assembly GCA_024362935.1. Taxonomy (NCBI): domain Eukaryota; kingdom Metazoa; phylum Chordata; class Aves; order Passeriformes; family Parulidae; genus Setophaga; species Setophaga petechia. The sequence continues at coordinate 1,033,814 of JANCRA010000128.1, forward strand.
GTTAGACCACATTTCTCCCTGCTACCCAGTCACACAGACAATGCTTTTGTTTCCAAGGCATTTTAGGTAACTACCTCAAGAATAGTTTCTATTTAAAACAAACACACACACATAAGCCTCTCCTAGCACAAACTTCATCAGATAGTGTCAGCAAGCATGGTTTAATAGCATGATATTGAAAAGTAATTTTACTACTAGCTAGAAAAGTCTGAAGACTGCAGAGGATATATTTAGATGTGTATAAATAGACAACACTCAGTGATGTCTGGTCCAAAGAGTACAAATCTTCCCTAATGCATGGAATAGGCCTGGCCCAAAACGCTTGAGCAGCACTTACGCAGCCTTTTCAGCCTGGCTCGGCTTCGGGCCGCTAATAGCGAGGCCATTAGAGCTGCGGGGCCCAGCTGCCGGGCAGGGAATATGCGAGGATTGCTCCATAAAACCCAGCCTCACCACACCGGAGAGCATCGATCAGCAGTGCAAAGCCATTAGCTCTCCAGCCTCTGAACCACCCCCACGTGCCCCAGAGGAGGGACAGGCCCCCCGGGCACCTGGGGATGCTCCACCCACCCACGGCGGGCACCCAGCGTGCCAAGGCCACCCTTCCTGTGCACCCGCCTTCGCATCCCCTCCAATCTGCCTCAGAAAATCGAGGCAGATCTGGATTTCCTTGCCATGCTGCTCAGCCACATCTCCTCCTGGGTGCCCAGATCCTGGGCTGGGAGGCGCCTCTCAGCCTCCTCCCCCTGGCCCCACTCACGCCTTCAGTGGCCAACAGGAGCCTCTCCAGACAACAGACCTGCATGAAAAATTCAAAGCAAGCCCCTGGGGCACCATCCTGAGCAGAGCTGCAGTGAGTGCAGCTTCTCTTGGCTGTAAGGATGACAGGAGCACTCAGCCCCCCAGCTCTCACTGGGATAGGACAGCCTGGAGGCCACTTTCACATCTCCGTGTCTTTGGTGGAATGGGTCTATCTCAAGTCCCCTCCTGTACCTGGAAGTGTCTGCTGAACAGAACTAGTTCAGCTTTAACTTGAACGGGGTACCTGACGTATCCAGCATTTGCTCCCACTGACTGCCCTGCCATGATAAAACCAAGAACTGCTCTTTCTGAAAGCAGAAAGATGAGGTAATATGCCAGGAGATGTATCTTAGAGAGGCTTGTAACTGGAGGCCAAACTGGCAAGCTCTGGTGTGCATTATGATCCAGCCTTACGCATTTAAACACATTTATTATGCATTTAAACAAATGCATAATCCCTTGAGTACAGTATATATTTAGCAGCGTGGATTGGGAAGGTGTTGGGCACTGAGAACACTCAGCTTCTGCTACGGCTGCTTGTGCAAAACCAAACCCGACTCCCAGAGCAGCAGTGGAATTGCCAGGCCTGGCACACCTCTACCTGCCAGGACCGACTCTGGAACAGCACAGAGCCCACGGGCCAGCTCCGAGGGGGGGCTGCACACAGGACCAGGGTGCCCACCTGGAGCCCTTGGCAGCACACACAGCCCTGAGCACCCCGCTCCGGGCAGCTGGGAGGCAATCCTGCACTGCAGGACAGACCAGAGCCAGCACACACAGTCCATCTGGGCAGCACTGCCCCGTGCTCCTGGACACGGCCACGGCCAGGATCGCTGCTGCCAGGCCAGCCCAGGCCCTCCATCTGCAGAGGCACGGCTGGAACCAAGCAGGCTTCAATTCCAGCGTGGATCCCCCTGGCCTCGCAGCGGGCTGGCTGGCTGCGCCGGCCCGAGCAGCCCCGCACACGCAGGCTCGCCCGAGGATGCTCAGAAGGAACGAGCTGGCACCACGTGTCACACAGGAACATGCGAAATGGAAGCGTGGGTGGGGAGGATCACCAGCACGACAGCGCGATGGCCAAGGGCAGGGACACCCAGCCTGTCCAGTTCCACGGCGCTCAGCCAAGGGCCACACGGGGCTGGGCTTGGCTGGGGGCGCCTGCTCTCCCACCCCGGTCGCCGGGACTGCTGAGGCCGAGCTCATGACCACGGCTGGAACCAACACATGCCTCTGTTCCACACGCACAACATAATGAGTGCCCCGGAGACGCAACAGACTGGAAGGGAGGAAGGGAAGAGCTGCCGTCCCAGGATGCAGAGGAGCCGGTGTTCCCCGGTCCATGCTGGGAAGGGCCAGCCCGGGAGGAGGCCGGTGCACCTGGCCCAGACATGCCGGTTCCGCACGGCAGCCGGGCTCCCGGAGCCGCGAGGGCTGATGCTCCGATACCAACATGGCTGCGAGGCTCCGCCGGCTCCTCCGCCGCTGCTCTGCCATGTCCCCAGCGGGAACCTTGCGGCGGGGAAGGGCCATTCTGTCCTACATTCCTTCTCCCGCACGCGGCGGTGTTCGCCACGGAGGGGGCGGAGGAGAGGGGGGCGCAGCCGCATCCCGGGACACAGGGGACCGCGGCGGCCCTGGGGACAGAGCCGCGGGGAGAGCGGGGTGCGTGTGGCGGCCAGGGGCGGCGGGACGGGACGGGAGCACCGGGCCGGGGGAGCCGCGGGGTTCCGGCGCCCTCGGGCAGAGCCCCGCACCTCCCGAGAGCGCCCCGGGATGGCTCCGCGAGCAGCGGCGCCTCCGCCCGCTCGGGCAGCGCCGCAGCGCCAGCGGTGCCGGTAACCGGGCGGCGGCGGCGGCGGCAGCGCGGCGCGGAGGGGGCGGCGGCCGCGGCACGGGCGGCCCCGCAGCATCGCAGCCCGGCAGCATCTCCGGCCCCGCAGCATCCCCAGCCCAGCCCAGCCCAGCCCAGCTCAGCACGGGCGGCCGCCGGCGCCGTCCCGCGGGCAGCGGCGGCAGCGCGGCCAGGCCCGGCCCGGCCCGGCCCGTCCGCGGGGCACCCGCCCCGCCGCTCCGCGCTCCCCGCGGCCGCCGCCCTCCCGCGAAGGGCGTCGTCCCGGCGCCCCCGCCGCGCCCTGGGGTCGTCCTGACCGGGACGTTCGGCACCGGCCGGGCCGCCCCTCACCCCCCCCCCCCGCCCCGTCCCCTGGGCCGGTACCGCGGTGCAATGCAGATGTGCCGGGCGCGACTCCCCTCGCGTTACCTGGTGCCTCCGGGGACGGGCGGCGGCCGGAGCGCGTCCCCTGCGGGTGCGGCCGCGGCCGGGCCCCGGCGGGCTGCGGGCGCTGGCGGCAGGCGGGCTGCCCGCCGCTCCGCCCCGAGCCGGCGCTCACCCCCCGCATCCTACCGCGGCTCCGCGGCGGAGCTGCCCGCGGCCGGGACGGGCACGGCGGCCCGGGGACGGCCCCACGCGGCGGCTGGGGCGGGCGGCGGCACATGCACACACGCGCGGCGGGGGCGGGAGGCGCGGGACAACCCGCCCGCATCGGCCCGCCCGCATCGCCCCGCACCGGGCAGCCCGCCCCGCTCTGCTCCCGCCGGCGCTGACCTTGTCGCGTACCTGCGCCAGGTTAATCCTCGCCAAGCGCTGCCGCTCCGCACCCCGCTGCGGGATCCTGCGCGCCGGGCGCTGCGCTGGACGGACGGACGGACGGATGGACGGACGGACGGACGCGGCCGAGGCGCGGGCAGCCCCGCCGCCGGGCCGGCGCCTCCCGGGTGCGGGTGCCGCTAGCGCGGGGCGGCCGGCGGCAGGGCCATGCGGCTCCGCGCCGCTCCGCGCCGGGCGCGCTCAGGCGGAGCAGCCGCGGCGGCGGGAGCTGCGGCGGGGCAGAGCGGGGAGCGCGGAGCCCGCGGCTCGGCCCTCCGCGGCGGCGGCAGCTGCGCCCATCCTCCGCGCCGCCGGCCTCCGCCCGGCCCCGGCCCCGGCCCCGGCCGCGGGCAGCCGCGCCGCTCGCTGCCGCATGGAGCAGCCGCCGCCTCCCCCGCGCCGCGCCGCGCCGGGGCGGGCTGGAGCAGCCGGGCCCTCCCCGCCCCGCCGCACGCACGGCTGAGCCGCAGCCGCCCGCCCGACCGCCGCCGCCGCCGCCGCGCAGACGTGCGGCCGGGCCGCCCCCCGCCGCGCCGGGCTCGGGGCTGCGCGCCGCCGGGCGGGACCAGGCGCGGGCACCGGCGCGGAGACGGACACGCCTCCGCCTGCCCCGCCACGCCGGGGCCGGGCTGCGGCGACGGGCGCCGAGAGCGGCCGCGGCCCCCGGGGCGCCCCACAGCCCTCCCGGGGCCGCAGCCCTGCCCCAGCCGCCGCCCGGGACCCCGCGGCGGGAGCGGGCGGGGGCGGCTCGGCTGCGGGCGGTGCGCGGAGTTTGAGCCGGCGATCGGCCCGGGGGATGCCCCGGAGGAACCGTCCCGCGGGGTGGGAGCGCGGCGGCGGCTCCGCTCCGCTCCACCCTCGGGGCACGCAGCTGGCCGCAGCCTGCCCGTGCCCGCCGGTCCGCGGACACGGAGCGCAGCACCGCACTTCTAGCAGGGATGCTCCTGGCCGGAGAAGGAATCGCTGCCTCATCTGTGGGGGCAGTAAACTGGAGCGCTTTTGGGGATTGCGGCATCGTTACCTGTCTCCTGGATCTCTAACAGGGAGGAGAGTGCATTTCGTGCTATGGAACACTGACACCCTTTTCTAGCGCTCTTTTGTGGGAAAACGCCGGGGATGTTGCAGGACCCGAAGAAGAGGAGCGCTGCCTGCAGAGCCTGGAAGAGGAGCTAATTAACGAACCTCGTCAGCGGCCAGTGACCCCGCACCTGGAGGGATGTGCAGGCGCTGCCCTGCTACCACTGGGCATTGGCCCCGTCTCCCCCGACACCCTTCCCTGGCACGGGGGGCATTGCCGGCTCCTCCGGGGCTGCCCCGGGACTCTCTGCAGCCGCCACCGCCGCCGAGGGTGCAGGAGAAAACCCACGGACTGCTCGGCACGCTCGGAAACAGCGGGAGCAACGCTGCCGGGACACATCTTCTGGCTGGGGATGCACGTGGTGGGAGCCCCGTTCCAGAAACGGGAAGGTGCCGTGGCAGTCCTCGTGCCTCTCTGCTGATACCACGCCAAAGTTTTTGTGCCTTGGGATGCAGCGTCTGGCTGGGTAAGGATGAGAAGAGGGAACACATCGGTATTCCTGGGCTCAGGGCTGTCCGTGTGACCCGAGAACTTGGAAGTGGTCTCCACAGCAGCCCGGGACCCTGGTCTCACAAGGAACACGGCTGCCAGAGCCGCATCATCCCCTGTCCTCCTGGCAGCCCCCGAAGCTGCCCAGGGCTGGGCTGCCAGGCTGAGCCTCAGTGTTTATCTCCAAGTACCAGCTGCTGTTCCACAGAACTCGTTCGAGCTCGTTACAGGGGAGACGGGCTGGCAGGAGGAAATGAGTCTAAATCTTCTCTCCCTGAAAGGAACTCGTGTCAGCTGGCTTTGCTGGGGCGGTCTCTGCCCCACTCTCAGTCCTAGCACTGGTCTCCTCTGCAGCTGGAGGCAGTCGTGCTCAGCCCTGATTTGGCGTTCACAGTGTGCTCCCCTGTGGAGAGAGAAGAGAGACGATAAGATGCTCTCTGGTAAAACATCCGTGGTCTTGGCTGGCATCCACCAGCATCTTGGGCTTCAGGTTCAAGCATTTGCTGCTCTGTCAGTTCTCTGCTGCCCCAGAAGCAGGGGACTGGCATGCCAGCGATGCCAGCAGCGTGGCTGGTGTTGGCAGAGGAGGCAAACATCGGGGTACAGCTTCCCTGGCCATAGGAACAAGGAGGAGCTCGATGGAAACTCAGTGGAAGCATGTGCCCAGAGCCTGGTGGGTACTGGGGGCTGCCCTGCTTTGCACCATCCAGCACAAGCACACTGTGGGGGCTGGTTCAGGACCACTCTGAACTGGTACCAGCCCAGGAGCTCCACGTCCTTGCAGCTAAAGCCACGTCCTGTGCTCTCTGGCCTCAGCTGTTCCAGCAAGGGCTGCTGCATCTTCTTTGGCAGCCTGAGATCCCTCGGGGCCGCGAGGCTGAGATGACCCCAGCAGCCAGTGACTGTACCCAGTGGCAGAACTGCCCCTCCCGGGGCATCCAGGCGTGTGGGAGCTGTGGCTGTGCTGGGGAGGCTCGCTGGCTCCTGGCTGGGATGGAGAGCCTGCTTGCCTGACCCTGGACCCAGAGCTGGGTGACACCGTGTGGCTGCTGTGCACTGCAGGTCTCACCCTGAAACTGCTCCGCTCCCTCTTGTTCCCCCCTCCCCTGGGGCCTCTCCTGGGGTGTTTCTGGCTGCCCCAGTGGCTCTGTGGGGTGTCTGTGCCTGAAGGCTCCCTTCAATGCCCAGGGACAAGGGGACAGGCTGTCCTGGGACAAACCTCAGTGCCCTGGGGAGGGCCAGCTCTGTGTCCTGGCATCCCAGTGCCTGGCACTGAACTCATGGGCAGCACTGTCCTGTGTGGCCCTGGCACTGGGGATGCTCAGGATTACTCAGGTGAGCTCCCACCTAGCTCTGGCCAGGATTCACCCTGCCTTGGGCCCAGTCACCTCCCCTAGTGCCCTTCTGAACAAGCCTTTGCTGGGGGTTTTGTCTTGCTCTCTCCAACTAGTGTTAAAATGCTTTTTTACTGGCAGAGCTGGTAACTCCTTAACCTGAAATCTTTTTCCCCTCACAGGTATCATTTTAAAATTATTTCATCATTTCCCTTTTTTGGCTGAAATAATGAGACCTGGAGGAAAGTGCTTTGTTTAAATAACACAGAGAGCTCTTTTATGCGCTGTCTAACCCTTAGTCACCTCGGGAAGGAGGGATGTGGGGCCTAGGCACAGTGCCACCGTGCTGCAGCTGCTGGCGACAGGGTGCCCGCAGCACCCCGGTGCCACAGGGGGCTGCCCTCCCTCTTCCCCTCCCAGCTGCCCCCCAGCCCCAGGCCACAGCCCCGAGCAGTGCTCTGAGCTGTGCCCAGAGCCAGCAGCGTCCCTGGGAGCTGCTGCCAGACCTGGGGCACCAGAGGGGCAGGGTGCCCATGGCAGGGTGCCCAGCTGCAGGGTGCCCATGGCAGGGTGCCCAGCTGCCCCCAGCGGTGGGGGCAGCTGTGCCAGGAGCTGTGCCAGGAGCTGTGCCAGGAGCTGTGCCAAGAGATGCTTGGGGATAACGTCACTGTTATCCCTGAGCACTGAGCCCAGCACTGAGCCTGGCTCCATCACTGTGCACTGAGCCTGACTCTGATCTCAGCTCTGATCTCGGCTCTCCATCACTGTGCACTGAGCCTGACTCTGAGCCCAGCTCTCAGCCCAGCTCTCAGCCCGGCTCCATCACTGTGCACTGAGCCCAGCTCTGATCTCAGCTCTGATCTCGGCTCTCCATCACTGTGCACTGAGCCCGGCTCTCCCTCACTCCACACTGATCTCGGCTCTGATCTCAGCTCTCCCTCACTCCACACTGATCCCGGCTCGGATCTCGCTCTCCCTGGCCCTTCCCCAGCTCGGAGCTCCGGCACCGTGTGCCGCGTGTACACCCTAAAGGAGAGCAGCAGCACTGCAGCAGCAGTGCCGTGTGTACACCCCAAAGGAGAGCAGCAGCACTGCAGGGCAGCAGTGCCGTGTGTGTTCACCCCAGAGGAGAGCAGCAGCACTGCAGCAGCAGTGCCGTGTGTGTGTACACCCCAAAGGAGAGCAGCAGCACTGCAGGGCAGCAGTGCCATGTGTGTACACCCAAAGGAGAGCAGCAGCACTGCAGGGCAGCAGTACCGTGTGTGTGTAACCCCAAAGGAGAGCAGCAGCACTGCAGGGCAGCAGTACCGTGTGTGTGTAACCCCAAAGGAGAGCAGCAGCACTGCAGGGCAGCAGTGCCATGTGTGTGTAACCCCAAAGGAGAGCAGCAGCCCCGCAGGGCAGCGGCGCCATGTGTACACCCCAAAGGAGAGCAGCAGCACTACAGGGCAGCAGCAGTGCCGTGTGTGTGTACACCCCAAAGGAGAGCAGCAGCACTACAGGGCAGCAGTGCCGTGTGTACACCCCAAAGGAGAGCAGCAGCACTGCAGCAGCGGTGCCGTGTGTGTGTACACCCAAAGGAGAGCAGCAGCACTGCAGGGCAGCAGTGCCGTGTGTACACCCCAAAGAAGAGCAGCAGCACTGCAGGGCAGCAGCAGTGCCGTGTGTGTGTACACCCCAAAGGAGAGCAGCAGCACCGCAGGGCAGCAGTACCGTGTGTACACCCCAAAGGAGAGCAGCAGCACTACAGGGCAGCAGCAGTGCCATGTGTACACCCCAAAGGAGAGCAGCAGCACTGCAGGGCAGCAGCAGTACCGTGTGTACACCCCAAAGGAGAGCAGCAGCACCGCAGGGCAGCAGCAGTGCCATGTGTGTAACCCCAAAGGAGAGCAGCAGCACTGCAGGGCAGCAGTGCCGTGGGTGTGTACACCCCAAAGGAGAGCAGCAGCCCCGCAGGGCAGCGGCGCCGCGCTCCGCCGCTCCCACACCCGGCGAGAAGCGCCGCAAGAGGCCGTGCGTGGTGCAAGAGGCGGTGCGTGGTGCTGCTTGACCGTGGTGCCTCATCGAAAGTGTCTGCAGCCAGCGATGCTTGTTCATCCTTACAAGGAGGAAATTCGCTGCCCTGATCACGGCCATGTCACATGCCGCGGTGTGTGAAGAGCATTTCTCCTCCCTGCAGCCCCTCGGAGAGCAGCGCGCCTCAGGCACCGCGCCCTGCCCGCCTCCCCTTCCAGAGCAACGGGGCAGCGTGCGGGGTGAGCCCAGCCATCCTCTCCTGGGGATGCTTTTGCATGTTGAGTTCTTCGGTCGGTACGATGGGGGAGCTGTTGCATTGCACAAAAAGGGCAGGGAACGTCCCGCTCCTGGGAGCCCCGTGTCTGCTGCTGCCAGCCCGGAGGTGCCCAGCCCTCGCCCCCAGGCCGGGCAGGCTCAGGGCAGGCAGAGCTGAACCTGGCAGGGCACACAGCCCCAGCGCTGCTGCTGGCTGTATTTCAGGTGAGCTGCTTTCTTTAAGGGGTGGCATTCTCCCTGGGGTGCCTCGGTGCGTGGTGAAGCCCCAGCACGTGGTGGTGCCCTGGCATCAATGTGCCAGCCCCACGCTGCCAGTGAACCAGACCTCACACCCAGAACCACCACGGGCTGGGCACAGGCTTACCCTCAAACGCACTCATCTCATCTGGTGGAACCAAACCAAGATAATAATAGCTGGGCCGAACCCTTTTTTGCATTTTTAATCAAAAAACAGATTTAAAGTGTCCTAGGGTGACATTGTATCCCCATTCATTCAAACATAATATCCAACATTAACAGAACACATGAATGGGGATACAATGTCACCCTAGGACATAAAGTCATGAGCAAAGTAATTGTAGTGTCTGATTACTTAATCTTTTAATGGACTTGTTCTTTGAGAAATAAAATAATGTGCTGATTTCTTTTATTTTTTAAAATTTCTTGCATGATTATTTGAAAGCTTTTAGCTGTTGGTACCTGGCTTATTTAAAAAGTGCTTTAACTGTGGCAGATGAACACAGATTAGCACTGAGTGTCCTGCAGGGATGGCACCCCTGCCACTGTTCTGCATTGTGAGGGCACAGCTTTGTCTGGGGAGGTGCAGAGGCACAGCTGGGAAAGGTCTGCTGGGCTGGCAGGGAGCCCTGTCTGCCTCTGCCCACGGCCCACGGGCAGCCTCTGCCCACCCTGGGCACACCAGCTCTCTGCAGCCAGCCCTGTGCCCCACACCAGGGCTGTTCTCACCCCATGGTGGCCTGGCAGGAACACAGGCTCACCCAGAGCACGGACTGTTTAATTTGGAAACAGGGGTGGAGGAAATATTATGGGAAGAAACAGATATATTGCAGGGCTGCGAATAAAAATAGAGACTGAGCTCAGTCATGTATTAGAAACAAAGCCTGTCCCCACAAAACCTGTTACCTGCAGAGGCCATTTCCTTCTGCCAGGTGTGGTTGTCACCTGCAGGCACGGGGACTCGGTGCTCCCAGGGCAGGCAGGGTCAGAGCAGGGGCCTGCCAGGGCAGTGCTGAGGGGTGGGATGGAGCTGGGCAGGGCTGACACCAGGGCAGCCCTCATTCCACCTCTACACACAGACACTCTCGTGGGCTGGAGCTCCTGTGGCTTTGAGGGGCCATGGAAGGCAAAGCCACCCTGAACAGCAGGAAAGAGCCAGGGCTGTGAGCAGGGCTGTGCTCTGGTGAGCTGGTGTGGGGGAAGCAGCTCCACGTTGGTTTCTGAAGGTGACATTGAGCCTGCTGGATGGAAGAACAATGATTGCCCAGCCCTGAGGGCAGCCTCCAGTCGCTGGACAGCTGGACAGCACTGGGAGGATGGCTGGACTCGATGCTCTCTGAGGGTTCTTCCACCCTAAATGATGCTGTGGTTCCATGATTTCAGCAGCCAGCAATGCTGGTGCCATGCAGATGGCACGGGCATCCCCTGGCAGCAGCACAGGTACCCAGCCCTGTGCCCCCCGGGCTCAGTGCCCTCCCCTGGCACTGAGATGTGCCTCACTGCCTGTCTCCTCTCCCTGATCCTGGCATTTCAATAACGAGCTCCCTGAACACCTGCACTCTCTTCACCTTGCAGTTTTGGTCTCAGCCTTTAAAGTTCTTCCTTATTCACATTTATTTCTTTCACAATTTATTCCTTTTTTGTTCAGATGTCTTCTCAGTAGAAAAGAGCAAAGTCTCCATCAGCAGCCTGCCCCAGTTCCCTCAGCACTGTCAGGGCCATGTGCAGAGCTCCTTTCCAGAATATACAGGCACTTGTTGTTCTACCAGCTGCTGATTTAAGTCTTTTCCTTAAGCCAAATTTTGCATGGAAAAGAATGTCCAGTAATTCAAAATATTACTCTTCTGGATATTCCATCTCCTCTCCTCTATCCAGGCAGCATTAGCTGAGGGATAATGTTCAACTCTTCATGGTGGGAGAATGAAGAGCTACCCTGCACCTCATTTGTACACAGAAGAAAGAATAAACTTTAATTTACAGCCTTTGCAGTCTTCAATTGATAATGTTTACAGCCTCTACAGTCACAGTTTAGAGTACACAGGAGCTCACCACTGCCATAACCACAATGAAAAGCTTGCACCAAAAGTGAGTTAATCTTCACTTCAAAAATTGCTCTGGAATGCAGGCTGGAGCAGAGACAAGGAATACAATATTCCACTGGAACGGGAGGAGAAAGTGAATTCAGTGATTATTATGCATAAGCATCCCAAACAAGCAGAACCGGGGAAATAATAAGATAACTAATATTTTTGAGAAGCTGCTAATTGGAAAAAAAAATAGAGACACAGAAGCAAAAGAATTCTAGTAATAACTCTTCAAAAAAGAGAGAACTGGCGCCTGGCATGGATCCCCACTGCTTCTGAGCTTGTTCAATTAAAATCAACACTGAATGGGTTTTCTTTCACTACCAATGCTCAAGCTGCATCCTTCAAAAGGATGGCAAATGATTGATATGCATATGAAAGAACTACAGAGTATGAAATTACAGAATGATACAGGGTTTGGATATTTGCACTTTGAGATATTAAATCTTCTGAAGGAAAATATTTGAGCAAATTCTGAATAAGGAACCCTACAGAGGAGGAAGAAAGAGCAGCAAGATAATCTAATAAAGCAGAGACAGAGCAATTTCCAAGCACTGAATTCCTCAGCTGAACCACGACACGCTGTGTGCAGCCCAGATCTGCTCTTCTCTCTGGCCTGGCCATTCTCTGCCAGGTCTTGGGCATGTTCAGAACACAAACCAGGTTCAAGGTGCTGAGTCAGGCTTGGATTTAACCCCTTCTAGAGACACAGAGATGCTCCCAGTCACTTCATTGCTCCTGGTGCCCACCCTCCTTTCCTTTCTGCAGGGTCAGTGTTGCTGGCACATCCCTCTGAGCAGGGGCAAACCCTGAGTGTCCCAACGGGCTCATGGCACAGACAGCCCCTGAGTCCCTGTTCCCCTGCTCCCCTGAGCCCCTGAGTCCCTGTTCCCCTGTTCCCCTGTGTCCCTGCTCCCCTGAGCCCCTGCTCCCCTGTTCCCCTGTTCCCCTGTTCCCCTGTGTCCCTGCTCCCCTGTTCCCCTGTTCCCCTGTGTCCCTGCTCCCCTGTGTCCCTGCTCCCCTGAGTCCCTGTTCCCCTGTGTCCCTGTTCCCCTGCTCCCCTGTTCCCCTGTTCCCCTGTGTCCCTGCTCCCCTGCTCCCCTGAGTCCCTGCTCCCCTGAGTCCCTGTTCCCCTGTTCCCCTGTGTCCCTGCTCCCCTGAGCCCCTGCTCCCCTGAGTCCCTGTTCCCCTGTTCCCCTGTTCCCCTGTGTCCCTGCTCCCCTGAGTCCCTGCTCCCCTGAGTCCCTGTTCCCCTGTTCCCCTGTTCCCCTGTGTCCCTGCTCCCCTGTGTCCCTGTTCCCCTGCTCCCCTGTTCCCCTGCTCCCCTGTTCCCCTGCTCCCCTGCTCCCCTGTTCCCCTGCTCCCCTGTGTCCCTGTTCCCCTGTGTCCCTGTTCCCCTGAGTCCCTGCTCCCCTGAGTCCCTGTTCCCCTGCTCCCCTGTGTCCCTGCTCCCCTGTGTCCCTGTTCCCCTGCTCCCCTGCTCCCCTGTGTCCCTGCTCCCCTGAGCCCCTGCTCCCCTGAGTCCCTGTTCCCCTGCTCCCCTGTTCCCCTGAGCCCCTGCTCCCCTGTTCCCCTGTGTCCCTGCTCCCCTGAGCCCCTGTTCCCCTGTTCCCCTGCTCCCCTGTGTCCCTGCTCTGCCCTGCCTGGCACAGCTGCCCCTCCTCACAGCTGGCACAGGAGCCAAGGCAGGGCTGCCACCTGTCACTGACATCTTCTATGAAAATCCTTTCCTTGGGATTTTTCCTCCTGAGAAGCTGAGAGGCCTCAGGAACAAAATGCAAACATTGATTATCTGCTGCTGTGGAATGCAACAGGTGCATCTGGGATTGGTCTAATGAGGTTGTTTCTAATTAATGGCCAATCACAGTCAGCTGGCCTGGACAGAGAGTCTGAGACAGAGCCTTTGTGATCAATCTTTTCTATTCTATTCTTAGCCAGCCTTCTGATGAAATCCTCTCTTCTTTTAGTATAGTTTTAATGTAATATATATCATAAAATAATAAATCAGCCTGCTGAACCATGGAGTCAGATCCTCGTCTCTGCCCTCACCCTCAGACCCCTGTGAACACGGGCACAGCCACTCTCCTTTGGGTCTCTCACAGGACAAAGTGCTCTGTAAATTAGGCTTTTTTTAATGAACTCATTAGGAGATAGAGCACCAAGCACAGCAGCAAGGTTTCCCTCCCCTCTGCCCAAGGGATTGACAGAATTCACTCACTCACCCCTCAGGCCGATGAGATTCCATAACTGCTGAGCCCTGACTGGATCCCAGAGCTCTGAGCAGACCCCAGCCCAGGGGTGATGTTCATCCCTCCCCTCCACCATCGTGGGGTCACATCCCCTGCAGCACAAACGGAGGATGAGGAGGGAAGGCTCAGATCCCGCTGCTGTGGGACGCACTGCACAGCCTTGGGCTGAGCTGGCTTTGTGCCCCAGCTTGGAGTGCTGTGTCCCAGGAGCCAGCAGGGCCAGCTGAGCTCTGCCAGGGACATGGGGAGGTGCTGCAGGGACGGGGCAGTGGCTGCCCTGCAGAGCCTCAGCTGTCCTGGCCACCCCCTGCCACTGTCCCCTCTGACCCCGAGCCATGCTCTCCCAGCACACCCGGCTGGTGGCCATGGGCTGTGACCAGGAGTCACAGGACACTCCCAGGGCTCCAGGCACCCCTTCGGTTCTGGTTTTTGAGAGCTGCAGGAGGAGGCCTTGGGCTGTCTGCTGTGTCTCGGTCTGCCAGCTTTATTTTGATAATGTTGTGTGCAGATTACACACCATTGAATGTCACCTGCTTGGCACACAGCGTCTCCTCAGGAATGTGTGCATGGGAACCCCGCGGACAGTGGCCTGATGGTCCCCAGTCACACGAGGCTTCCTCACCGTGTTAAAATCCCGGCTGCCATGGCTCCAGGGTAATTAGCAGCGATTGAAGGCGCAGAACTTGAATAACAACTCCCTTTAGAGGAGTCAGGGAGACCAGAACACCCGGGTCAGGAGCTGGCACTGCTAATTATCCTCTCACTGCTAATTACCCTCTCACTGCTAATTACCTTCTCACTGCCACAAGGAACTCTCTGCAGCTCCTGTGCCATCGTCCCCTCCCAGGGACAGGATCCTGTGTCCTGTGCCATTGTCCCCTCCCAGGGACAGGATCCTCAGCTCCTGTGCCATTGTCCCCTCCCAGGGACAGGATCCTGTGTCCTGTGCCATTGTCACCCCTCAAGGACAGGATCCTGTGTCCTGTGCCATTGTCCCCTCCCAGGGACAGGATCCTGTGTCCTGTGCCATTGTCCCCTCCCAAGGACAGGATCCTGTGTCCTGTGCCATTGTCACCCCTCAGGGACAGGATCCTGTGTCCTGTGCCATTGTCCCCTCCCAGGGACAGGATCCTGTGTCCTGTGCCATTGTCACCCCTCAGGGACAGGATCCTGTGTCCTGTGCCATTGTCCCCTCCCAGGGACAGGATCCTGTGTTCTGTGCCATTGTCACCCCCCAGGGACAGGATCCTGTGTCCTGTGCCATTGTCCCCTCCCAGGGACAGGATCCTGTGTCCTGTGCCATTGTCCCCTCCCAGGGACAGGATCCTCAGCTCCTGTGCCATTGCCCCCTCACAGGGACAGGATCCTGTGTCCTGTGCCATTGTCACCCCTCAGGGACAGGATCCTGTGTCCTGTGCCATTGTCACCCCTCAGGGACAGGATCCTGGCTCCTGGGGCTCCATCCCTTCAGGGGCAGTGGAGGTGCCTCCTGCCAGTCTTGCCTGCCACAGGGCACACACAGGGAGCCCCTGGGTCTGGGGTTTGCTGCTGTTTGAAATTCTTCTGGAAATGAACCCAGACTGGGCTCAAGAAAAACAACTTCAACAGGCAAAAGCCGACTGGGCCCTTGGGCAAGCTGCTCCAGTCTCTGCTGTCCTCAACAAAAATTCTTGTTTCACTTCTGATCTTCAGTTCCCACTGCAGCTTCCACACACAGGTGTTCTTTTCCTTTTTTTTAAAGTCCAGCCCCTATGGAGGAATGTTTTCCTGCTTTTCCTGCGTTTCTCAGGTCCTGGGTAACTCCATCTGCCAGTGCTCTGTGAGGATGGGGAAGCTGAGCCCTCACTGCTGCAGCCCTGGACTGATTTCCAGCCTGCTTTCTGTCAAAAGCCCATAATTAGATGCATTCTCTAAGGCCTTTACAGTGTTTGTAGAGTGAGCAATTACCAAATGCTACATTACAATTGTACAATTAGCAGTGCTGCATTGTTTATAATGAATTTGAGACTTGTGTAACAAGACTGGAGGGCTTCCATGTGGAGGGCTCGGGAGGATCTCGTTTGCATTACAAAATCCAGTCTGTGCCCCGGCCTGCCCGTTGCTGACTTTGCATCTGAGCAGGGGCAGCATTTCAGTCTCAGAGTCAAACTCAGCCCCTGGCTCCTGCTCATGAGTGGGGCAATTCCAGCTCAGTCCCCTGGCTGAGATGATGAGGATGGAAACGTGTCTAAGGGAATCTTGTGGAAGCAAAAAAGGCAGCATTTCTGTAGAAAACACTCCAAATACCATTACAGTCTGGCTCTTTATTTCCCTCCTGCGGTGCCTTGGAAGCCCAGACTCCCTGTGAGCCCCTCAGAGCAGGTTTGTGGGCAGTTTGTGGTTTGTTTAAACAACCCACCATGATTGTTACCGTTCTTTGATGGTGGGAAGGTTGACATTGAATGAAGTTTAAATTAAGGGATTTTTTTCCAATTCCACTCTCCCAGAACCTAGCACTAACAAAGAAAAGAAACCCAGCCTGAGGTTGTACTTCTCTCTTCCCTCCTGTTTCCTTTCTCCCCCCATTGTTTCACACAGCAGATGGCAGTTTCTTCCCTAAGAGTTGCTCTTGCCCTGTTCAGTGATGAGTTTGAGAATACATCCATTAGTACTGTGAAATACCAAGCTGTGTTTTGTGTCAGGTACATACAGGCAATGTGGGTATTTGTGATTGTGATATGTGTGGAGACCAACACTGGGACAGTTGTGAATTCTAATTATAACTGAGGAAAGTAAAGCATGGAAGAAGGCCTTTGAACCTATCCTTTGTTTGTAATTAACCCCGGTTGATTTAGGAGCATTGGAATTAAAGCATTAAGGATGTTGCTCTTTGCTTGTAGTTAATCCTTAAAGAGTTCTGCAATAATAACCTTTTGAAGTATAATGTTAGAATATTGATGGTATCCTTGAAACTATAGCTTTGGAATATATATAAAGGAAATATGCTTATCTCATACCTTAATAAAGCAGAGAAAAGCAGCTTGAGAAAGGAAGATGAACATCACCTCAAGGATTTATGGTTTCGACCAAGGGAAGCTGGACATCACTGTTATGAGATTTATAGTTCTTGGAATTAAAAGGTGGACCCACATCTGGGGAGCTGGACTCCACCAGATGGGATTTGTCTTTATTCTTTTGGAAACTGGACCCCACCATGTGGGGATACTCCTTTTGGGATATATCCTGAGAAAAACTAAATGACAAGAGTGTATAGAACTGTGACGTAAAAATTGGGAATAGAAACTGCTGAGGAGTAAAACTTGGAATAGAAACTGCTGAGAAAGCTGATGAATACCCCTATAAATACCTGTAACCTTCAACTATAGGTGTGCAGTTGGAGGGAAAACTTCCCCAGTGCTGTATTGCTCAAACTTTACCATATTAATTAATAAATTGATTGCTGCTGGAATATTGGCTAGTCAAGGTTCTTATTCATAGCAGCACCCAGGAGGGGAGCAGCAGGGTGCTGGGGTGGCTGGGTGGATGTCACAGGGTGGGGTGGCTGGGTGGATGTCACAGGGTGGGCTGGCTGGGTGGATGTCACAGGGTGGGGAGGCTGGGTGGATGTCATAGGGTGGGGTGGCTGGGTGGATGTCACAGGGTGGGGTGGCTGGGTGGATGTCACAGGGTGGGGAGGCTGGGTGGATGTCACAGGGTGCTGGGGTGGCTGGGTGGATGTCACAGGGTGGGGTGGCTGGGTGGATGTCACAGGGTGGGGTGGCTGGGTGGATGTCACAGGGTGGGGTGGCTGGGTGGGTGTCACAGGGTGGGGAGGCTGGGTGGATGTCACAGGGTGGGGAGGCTGGGTGGATGTCATAGGGTGGGGTGGCTGGGTGGATGTCACAGGGTGGGGTGGCTGGGTGGATGTCACAGGGTGGGGTGGCTGGCTGGATGTCACCTGCAGGAGCCACCACCGAATCCCCCTGAGCCACGGGCACTGCCTCCATCAGCAAAGGGGGAGCTTCTCACAGGAGCCCCCTTGTGATTCCCCCACACCTGGCCGTGAAAACCCCACACAATTTACACTTTGTTTGTGTGTTTGGTTTGCAGAGAGATTTTTCTTTCAGAAAAATGGAGCATTTCCAAGCAGCCCTGGTGGCTCATGAGTTATGTTCAAGGCAAACACAAGACAAATGAGGCACCTCTGGAGAGCCAAACTCCAGGCAGAGCTCCCTGCCAGGTGATCCGCTGCTAAATAATGACCACTGCTCAGTACAGACTGAATAAATGCATAAAACCCCGGAAAAAGACACATTTAACCTGAAGGGGATACCTGAACAAGCCAAACCCCACAGAACTGGGGCTTGTAAACTGGGCTGTGAGGCTCAGAAATGCAGAGGCAGGTTTGCAGTGAGGAATGGTTTCTCTGACAATGGTGTGTGTGATCTCAGGTGACACAGGGCTCCTCAGCCTGCCATTAATTATGGCCAGACACTTGGATAGGGTTTGTATGTGACAAATGGTGGCTTCTGCAAGGTGAGGGGGCCCTGCAAGGGTCCCCATCTGCAGGACCTGGGGCCTGGGCAGCTCCAGCAGGACAGTCCTGCCCCTCCCCGGGGCTGGCACGGCTGCCAGCAGTCCCACCCTGCTCATCCATTCTGGGCCTGCTCCTGCATGAGCTCCTGGCCAATGTTCCTGGCCTCTGGTGTATTATATAAATATATATAACTCCTGCCAATACCCTGAATACCTCTGCAGAGCCACAGCAGCCCTGTCCCACAGCCCAGGAGGAGCACAAGGGCTGCGTGTGCTGGGCTGGAGCAATATGGCAGAGGGGTGTGCCCAGGGATGTGCCACCCCCAGGGATGTGCCCCAGGGATGTGCCACAGGGATGTGCCCAGGGATGCACCCAGGGATGCACCCAGGGATGTGCCCCAGGGATGTGCCCCAGGGATGTGCCACAGGGATGTGCCCAGGGATGTGCCCAGGGATGTGCCCCAGGGATGTGCCTAGGGATGTGCCCAGGCACTGCTCCAGCCCTTATCCATGCCAGCTTTCCTTGCCAGTGATGCCCATGGCCCTGATGGTGTGTCCTGGGCCAGGAACACAGCCCAGCTGTGGCTGTGCTGCCCACAGGCCAGGCTGCAGGAGCTGCACTGGAGCTTCACCCTGCAGGAGCTGCACTGGAGCCCCACCCTGCAGGAGCTGCACTGGAGCCCCATCCTGCAGGAGCTGCACTGGAGCCCCACCCTGCAGGAGCTGCACTGGAGCCCCGCCCTGCAGGAGCTGCACTGGAGCCCCGCCCTGCAGGAGCTGCACTGGAGCCCCGCCCTGCAGGAACTGCACTGGAGCCCTGCCCTGCAGGAGCTGCACCGGAGCCTCACCCTGCAGGAGCTGCACTGGAGCCCCACCCTGCAGGAGCTGCACTGGAGCCCCACCCTGCAGGAGCTGCACTGGAGCTTCACCCTGCAGGAGCTGCACTGGAGCCCCATCCTGCAGGAGCTGCACTGGAGCCCCGCCCTGCAGGAGCTGCACTGGAGCCCCACCCTGCAGGAGCTGCACTGGAGCCCCACCCTGCAGGTCAGGCTGCAGGAACTGCACTGGAGCCCTGCCCTGCAGGAGCTGCACTGGAGCCCCACCCTGCCCCTCCCAGCAGGTTTTCAGGCAAGGCTGCCCCCAGAGCTCTCCATTCCTGTGGCTTCTGACACCTCCAGCAGGAGGGGAGTTTTCCTCTGAGAGGTGGGTGGAGGAGAAAATGTTTTAAAAAACACCAGAAATCTTTTATACCTATACCTATACGGTATTTTATTGTTTCATCCTTGCTGGCCATTGGAAGCAGCCTGGAGCACGGGGGCAGCCAGGGTGACCCTCCCGTGTGCCCAGCCTGCCTTTCCCACAGCTCAGAGCAGCTCCAGGCCTGCTCCTTCCTGATGCTTTGCCATGGAAATCCAAGGGAAGTTTCTGTTTTATAGGGGATTTGTTATCAAATTATCTTTCACATAGGCAGCTTAGTGAGACTATTTTTAAAACTGCTGGGGGGGGACTCCAAGGCTGCCACGTTTCCCTCAAAGACAGGAATTATGTTGCTCATCTCTCACAGGGTGGGGGGCTGCTGCAGCCACGAGCACTGAGGGCATGAGCAAGGGAGATTTATGGAGATTTATGGCAAAGATGATCCTTCACCTCAACACCCGATGGAGGAGAACAGACAGCCATTCAAAAACCAGAGCACTTCACATCTGAGACTTCACCTACCATATTTCTATTAAAAATACAATCTCTATCTACAAGTTTTACCTTAGATATACAGATTATCAGGGCTATAAGTCTATTATTTCTGCAAGATTAAAGATAATCCTGTTTCCCACCGTGAGAGATACAGCAGAGACACAAACGGCCACCAGGTCCAACCAAAAGTCCATGTAAGCATTTATCCAGCACGAGGTGTGCCAGAGAGGAGAGTGCTTCCAGATCCCAGACCCTAAAGCTCTGAGCAAATCAGTTACTGCACCATGAACTGCAGCCTCGTGCTGGGAATAACAGACCAGGCCTGGAAACACAGGCTGACTGCAGATAAAATCCTGCAGCCAGAAAATTTGGCGGTCTGGCAGAAAATGTGCCAAAATTAAAGTAAACTGTGTTGTGCAGGAATGAGACAGACCTAAAAGCAAAGATGACAGCCTTGCACGCTGGCTGACAGCATTTCACTGGGAAGGAGATCAAAGCCTGCAATCCTACAACATTCTCCAGTTTCTGGTGATTGGTGGCTGAAATGGTTCTGCTGAAAATAAAAAGCCAGGATTGTTCCTTCTGTGATGAATTTATCCAGTGGGGTTTGGGGCCAGGTGACCCCTCAGCACCCACAGCAGCAGCACTGGCTCTGCAGCCCATGGTGCCCTCCCCAAGGCTGTGCCATGCCCAGCCTCTGCAGCCACCCCGGGCTGCCACCCTGCCCTGAGCCCCGCGGGGTGCCCAGGGCTGGCACAGCTGCCACAGCCACATTTCCTGGAAAAATGCCCTCGCCAGGATTGCTGCTCCTGGGAGCTCAGAAGCCTCAGAGAAAAAGGAAAACAATAATTATCTGATTGCTTCTTCTGGGTTTTGCTGCTTTGGAATGTGTTTGGAGTTGGTTTATCCAACATGTGAATTGTTTTTAATTACCAGTCATGGTCAGGCTGTGTCAGGACTCTGGAGAGTCAGGAGTTTTTAATTAGTATCTCATTAAACCTTCTGTCTGTATCCTTTCTCCATTCTTAAGTATAATTTAGTAAAGCATTATATAATATAAAGTAATATAATGTAATATAACGTAATATAAAGTGATATAATGTAATATAATTCAATGCAATACAATACAATACAATTCAACACAATACAATATAATATCATATCATATCCTACAATACAATGTAATATAATGTAATATAGTGTAATAATATAATATAATATAATATAATATAATATAATATAATATAATATAATATAATATAATATAATATAATATAATATAATACAATATAATACAATATAATATATAATATAACATAACATAATATAAAATAATACAATATAATATAATATCCTAATAAGAACATGGAGTCAGATTCATTCTCTCCTGCCATGGTGAACCCCAGGGAACACCACAGCAGCTGTGTCAGCAGCAGGGTCCCTCACCAAGAGGAAAGAGCAGTCACAGATCACAGAACCAGGAGGGGTTTGTGCTGGAAAGGACCTTGGAATTCACCTTGTGCCAGCCATGGACAGGGACACCTGCCCTGGACACCTGCCATGGACAGGGACACCTGCCATGGGCAGGGACACCTGCCCTGGACACCTGCCCTGGACACCTGCCATGGACACCTGCCATGGACCCCTGCCATGGTCACCTGCCCTGGACACCTGCCATGGTCACCTGCCCTGGACACCTGCCCTGGACAGGGACACCTGCTATGGACACCTGCCATGGACACCTGCCCTGGACACCTGCCCTGGACAGGGACACCTGCCCTGGACACCTGCCCTGGACACCTGCCCTGGACAGGGACACCTGCCCTGGACACCTGCCATGGACAGGGACACCTGCCATGGACCCCTGCCATGGACACCTGCCATGGTCACCTGCCATGGACACCTGCCATGGTCACCTGCCATGGACACCTGCCTTGGACACCTGCCATGGACACCTGCCCTGGACACCTGCCATGGACACCTGCCCTGGACAGGGACACCTGCCATGGACACCTGCCATGGACACCTGCCATGGACACCTGCCCTGGACAGGGACACCTGCCATGGACACCTGCCATGGACACCTGCCATGGACACCTGCCCTGGACACCTGCCATGGACAGGGACACCTGCCATGGACACCTGCCATGGACAGGGACACCTGCCCTGGACAGGGACACCTGCCATGGTCACCTGCCATGGACACCTGCCATGGACACCTGCCATGGACACCTGCCATGGTCACCTGCCCTGGACACCTGCCTTGGACACCTGCCATGGACACCTGCCCTGGACACCTGCCATGGACACCTGCCCTGGACAGGGACACCTGCCATGGACACCTGCCATGGACACCTGCCCTGGACCCCTGCCCGTGGCCCTGCTTGCTCCACGCCCTGCCCTGGCCATGACCTTGCCCGTGTCCCTTTGCCCTCAGCAGCCCCAGGACATTTCTGTGGCCCCAGCTGAAGGATCCCCTGCAGGGAAAGGCTAACCCTAACCCTAACCCTAACCCTAACCCTAACCCTAAAGGCTGTCCTGCCCCACGGAGCCCTGAGCCATGGACTGCCCAGGCTCTCCTCGGGCAGTGCCAGGCTGACGGGGCAGGGGAAGCTGCCCACAGGGCCATGGACTGCCCAGGCTCTCCTCGGGCAGTGCCAGGCTGACGGGGCAGGGGAAGCTGCCCACAGGGCACCTCGGGGGTTGATTCCAAGGTGGAGATCCCACCTCCCACCGTGCCAGGCTCAGCCAGGGCGGGCTGGTGCTGCCACCCCAGAGCTGCTGCAGCTGCCATCCTGTGAGCAGCCAATGCCCCTGGTATTCATACCCATCAGTCTCACAGCCATGGGGCTCTGATGGCCTGACTGAATTCTTTGCATTCAGGACGATCCATAGAATTATTTCAGCTGGAGCTAACGGTTATAACTCAAACATATTTTTTCTTAAGTGATAAACTTGATTTATCACAGCTTGCTATCAGCAGGGACTCCGTGATCTCATGAGCAAATGGAAGATTGAGAAGGGGGAAATGAGGGCAGGTTTGATGTTATAAAATTAAGTGGGAAATTTACAGTGATGTTTGGAAAAGCCTGATATTGTACAAAATATCTGAGATTCCCACTGGAGAGCTGACTAAGCTGTTCTAGGGGCAAGGCTGTCATTTGCTGCCAGCTCCACACGTTCAGCAAAGCTCAGAGAAACCTTGCATTTGCACAATGACTTCAGATCTCAGCCCGTTTTATCATCTCAGGAGGTTTTCTGTGAGATCAGGTTTGCAGTTCCCCACATCACCTCTGGAATTATTTAGGAACGAAGATGAGGTGGACTCATTATGGAAATTTAGAAAACCAAATCTGTTGGAAAAGGATGTGAAAAGCAATTTCTTTCTCCTATTCCAAGCCAAAATGAGCTTGAAATACTGAACTTTTTTACCAATTTACCTTTCTCCTCAATTCACCCAAATTTTTATCCTAATTCTTTAAAAATATCATTAAAACTGTGAGTATGTTGGATTCCATCATTGTCCAAGGAATTAGGGGTATTTTCCTCAAAGGCAAACGCCAGCAAACTTTCTATTACTGCCTTCCATTTGTCACTACATCCAGTTATTTCTGGCTTCTAACTTTGGTGGTCTCACCCAAACTCTCCCATTATGGAACAAAGAAATCAGAGCCAGCTGTGCTCCTTCCCAGAGCTGTCCACACTGGTGTTTGTCACATTGCCCCTGCTGCTGCTGGGACACCAGAGCTGCCCTGCCCTGTCCCTGTGTGTGCTCATCCCAGCAGTGCCACAGGGACAGCCCCGGAGCCACCTCCTGCTGCCCTGCCCTGTCCCTGTGTGTGCCCCATCCCAGCAGTGTCACAGGGACAGCCCTGGAGCCACCTCCTGCTGCCCTGGAGCCACCTCCTGCTGCCCTGGAGCCACCTCCTACTGCCCTGGAGCCACCTCCTGCTGCCCTGGAGCCACCTCCTGCTGCCCTAGAGCCACCTCCTGCTGCCCTGGAGCCACCTCCTGCTGCCCTGGAGCCACCTCCTGCTGCCCCGGAGCCACCTCCTGCTGCCCAGCCCTGTCCCTGCAGCAGAGCCAGGCTGGGCCTGGCTGCAGCCTCTGCCAGGACTGCAGAGAGCAGCAGGGTCTCAGGGGCTGTGTGAGATGGTGTCAGTCACTGCCCTGCCCTGGGCTCATCCCCAAACCTGCCCTGGAACGGGGGAGCTCTGTGATCCCTGACAAATGAGCAGGAGAGAATGGTTTGTTTCTGCATGGGATCTGGCCCTGCAGGTTTGCTGGGTGCTCAGTGATCACTCAGAAATGAATTTGGTTTGTTTCTGGATGGGATCTGGCCCTGCAGGTGTGCTCAGTGATCACTCAGAAATGAATTTGGTTTGTTTCTGGATGGGATCTGGCCCTGCAGGTGTGCTCAGTGATCACTCAGAAATGAATTTGGTTTGTTTCTGGATGGGATCTGGCCCTGCAGGTTTGCTCAGTGATCACTCAGAAATGAATTTGGTTTGTTTCTGGATGGGATCTGGCCCTGCAGGTTTGCTGGTGCTGCCAGAAGGGTCCCAGTGGTGCCATGGCACTGCTGTGGCTGGACATGGCCAGCAGTGTCAGCAGCCCTGCTGAGGGAGCCCAGCACATTTCTGTGAGGACATTTTGGGTTCTAGGAGCAGCCAGAAGCCAGGAAGGCTCCACACAATGAGCAGCTCCCCAAAGCTGCTGCAGCTGCAGCCCTGCATCCCTGCACATCCCTGCCTGGAGTCACAGGGTCACCTGCACAGAGAGCCCCTGGTGCTCATAAATCCTGCTCATTATGCAAATTCATTAGTTACAGACACTGTTAGGCTGAAGTGGATGTGAGAAACAGCAATAGGAGCCCTGCTTTTGGCAGGAGGGGAAAACATTTGACAGAAGATGAATTAGGGCTTGGCCAAAGGAGCAAAGGCCAATTTGGAGAATGGGAATGCAGAGTGCTTGGCTGGGGCAGAGCTGGGAGAGGGGAGCAGGTGGGAGCTGGGGTGTGCCAGGGGTGCCTGCTGGCCCTGCAGAGCCCCCTCATGGGCTGGGCAGCCCTGGCTCCCACCATGGCACACCTGGCACCCACCATGGCACACCTGGCACCCACCATGGCACACCTGGGGCAGCCCTGGCCCCCACCATGGCACACCTGGCACCCACCATGGCACACCTGGGGCAGCCCTGGCTCCCACCATGGCACACCTGGCTCCCACCATGGCACACCTGGCTCCCATCATGGCACACCTGGGGCAGCCCTGGCTCCCACCATGGCACACCTGGCTCCCACCATGGCACACCTGGCTCCCACCATGGCTCACCTGGGGCAGCCCTGGCTCCCACCATGGCACACCTGGCTCCCACCATGGCACACCTGGCTCCCACCATGGCTCACCTGGCTCCCACCATGGCACACCTGGGGCAGCCCTGGCTCCCACCATGGCACACCTGGCTCCCACCATGGCACACCTGGCTCCCATCATGGCACACCTGGCTCCCACCATAGCACACCTGGGGCAGCCCTGGCTCCCACCATGGCACACCTGGCCCTGCCAGCCAGGGTGGTGCTGGCACAGGGCACTGCCTGCAGCACCCACCCTGTCCCTGGTGCACCCATGGCATCTGCACCATGCCAGGGGCTGCCATGGGTGCCTGCAGAGCTCCCCACCTCCCCTGCAGATGCACATTCCAGTGCCCACATCTCTACAGATGAAATGTAGGAACCATTAAATTAATTTCGTTTGAGGCAGCCTGTAGCTCCATGGTCTGGAAACTCAGCTGTGCCTTCCCCTCCTCAAAGGAAATATGTTTGCTGTTCTGCTGTGCTTCTTATTTGTTCTTTGGCTTCTTATCTGCCTTCTGTAGGAGAGCAGAGTAGAACTTATTTATTCATTCAGCATAAAACCTTGGGCTGGAGCCCTGCACAAAGGCTGGCACACACTCAGGCTGCTCCTTTGGCTGTGCTGCCATCAGACCCAGCTGTGGCTCCCAGCCCTGGGCACTGCCAGGCTCAGTGTGCCACATTTCACACTGCAGGGCACTGCAGGGACAGGCTTGGGGGCTTTCTCCAGCAGCACTCACTGCAGCCTTGCACACATTTACAATAGATTGCATGATTTCAGTGGCAGTTTGTCATGTTAGCCCTTGATGGGCCAAGGGAATGGAATTCCTGATTTAGTGCCCTGACACTGGTGTGAGAGACAGTGCTCCAGCTGAGCAGGGGCTGGACCAGGACAGCATCACTGCTCAGTGGCTGCTTCTGCATCCTGGGGCTGCCACCTTTGCTGGAAGGGACCCCAACCTCACCCTCACGGCCCTTCTGGGGCTGTTGGAAAGCCCCCACTGCCAGCACTGCCAGCACTGCCACCTCTGCCACCCCACCCACCTCTGCCCCCGCTGTGCCAGGTGTATTCAGGTGTCCCAGGTGTATTCAGGTGTCCCAGGTGTGTTCAGGTATTCCAGGTGTGTTCAGGTGTCCCAGATGTGTTCAGATGTCCCAGGTGTGTTCAGGTGTGCCAGGTGTGTTCAGGTGTCCCAGGTGTGTTCAGGTATTCAGGTGTGTTCAGGTATTCCAGGTGTGTTCAGGTGTCCCAGGTGTGTTCAGGTGTCCCAGGTGTATTCAGGTATTCCAGGTGTGTTCAGGTATTCAGGTGTGTTCAGGTGTCCCAGGTGTGTCCAGGTGTCCCAGGTGTGTTCAGGTATTCCAGGTGTGTTCAGGTGTCCCAGATGTGTTCAGATGTCCCAGGTGTGTTCAGGTGTCCCAGGTGTGTTCAGTTGTCCCAGGTGTGTTCAGGTATTCCAGGTGTGTTCAGATGTCCCAGGTGTGTTCAGGTATTCAGGTGTGTCCAGGTGTTCCAGGTGTGTTCAGGTGTCGCAGGTGTGTTCAGGTGTCCCAGGTGTGTTCAGGTGTCCCACGTGTGTCCAGGTGTCCCAGGTGTGTTCAGGTGTCCCAGGTGTGTTCAGGTATTCCAGGTGTGTTCAGGTATTCAGGTGTGTTCAGGTGTCCCAGGTGTGTTCAGGTGTCCCAGATGTGTTCAGGTGTCCCAGGTGTGTTCAGGTATTCAGGTGTATTCAGGTGTCCCAGGTGTGTCCAGGTGTCCCAGGTGTGTTCAGGTGTCCCAGGTGTGTTCAGGTATTCAGGTGTGTTCAGGTGTCCCAGGTGTATTCAGGTATTCCAGGTGTGTTCAGGTATTCCAGGTGTGTCCAGGTGTCCCAGGTGTATTCAGGTGTCCCAGGTGTGTTCAGGTGTCCCAGGTGTGTTCAGGTA
Organism: Setophaga petechia; assembly: GCA_024362935.1. Taxonomy (NCBI): domain Eukaryota; kingdom Metazoa; phylum Chordata; class Aves; order Passeriformes; family Parulidae; genus Setophaga; species Setophaga petechia. Next base: position 1,060,511 of record JANCRA010000128.1, read on the forward strand.
TTCAGGTGTGTTCAGGTGTTCCAGGTGTGTTCAGGTGTCCCAGGTGTGTTCAGGTGTCCCAGGTGTATTCAGGTATTCCAGGTGTGTTCAGGTATTCAGGTGTGTTCAGGTGTCCCAGGTGTGTTCAGTTGTCCCAGGTGTATTCAGGTGTCCCAGGTGTGTTCAGGTGTTCCAGGTGTGTTCAGGTATTCAGGTGTGTTCAGGTGTCCCAGGTGTGTTCAGGTATTCAGGTGTGTTCAGGTGTCCCAGGTGTGTTCAGTTGTCCCAGGTGTGTTCAGGTGTCCCAGGTGTGTTCAGGTATTCAGGTGTGTCCAGGTGTCCCAGGTGTGTTCAGGTGTCCCAGGTGTGTTCAGGTATTCAGGTGTGTTCAGGTATTCAGGTGTGTCCAGGTGTCCCAGGTGTGCCTGCCCAGTCCTGGGCCCCAGACACAGGCAGTGAGTGCTTGTCCCTGCTGGGTCAGTGCCAGCCAAAGCCTCCTGGGCACACTCAGGAGAGGGACTGGGACTGTCACCCTGTTCTTCTAAGTCCCTCTAAGCCTTCTGGTGTTTACATTCTTGTAATGAAGTTTCTCAGGCACTTTTATGTAAATAAATATTGTTTTTACATTCATTTCTGGAGGAGAAGAAACTTGATAGACTGTCAGTTTGTCCAGTGTCTTTGGAGAAGCAGCAATTTCATCCTCCAATCTACTGGCACTTATGAAAGTCTATAAATATTGGAGTTAAGAGATAAACTCCCCTTCCTCTTACCTTAGAGTTCCAGTGTCTGTGTCATTTTATTTGGTGCCCTATGGTGACACTGGACCAGGCCCCCAGGCTGTCCCTGCCCAGCACTGTGAGCCAGCAGCACTGCCCACCCCAGGAACCTGAGTGATGGAATTACTGAGAATGTTTGTTATTAAATCTGTTATTAACTCCATCGTATTTTTGCCTTGCTGGGTGCTGACACTTGGACCAGAAGCAGCTCCTGTAGCTGTGCTAGCAGTGCCCACAGGATAACTCACTGTGGGAGACAGCAGGCTGTGAACCTCCAGGGGAAAATAAAACCTCCTTTTTGTACATATGTCAGTGTTATTTTTGAAAGCTTAGCAAACAAAGAAAAAAATCTCTTTGCAAGAAAATCTTCAGCACTCATTACAGAATCATTTTGCATCTTATCTCCTTTTCTCCCTGTGTGCCTTGGAATTGTTGGTGTCAACATGCAGAACAACAGGCTATGCACAAAATCTTATTATAATCTCCTTCTTAGGATCCACCTGAGAGAAATGAAATTTTTCTGTCTGGGTGTGTGTGCAGGGCATGTGCACTCAGCTGAAGTGCCAGGTAATGCCTCACTTGTTCACAATTTCCTTTTCACCCCCAAAGCTGAGCAGCTCCTGCCCCCCCTGTACCACAGGGAGGTGTCTGCAGGGTGTTAACCCCAGTGCCACAGGTGACCCCTGTCCTGTCTGCAGGGTGTTAACCCCAGTGCCACAGGTAACCCCAGTGCCACAGGTGACCCCAGTGCCACAGGCAACCCCAATGTCACAGGTGACCCCAGTGCCACAGGTAACCCCAGTGCCACAGGTAACCCCAGTGTCACAGGTACCCCCAGTGTCACAGGTAACCCCAGTGTCACAGGTACCCCCAGTGCCACAGGTACCCCCAGTGCCACAGGTAACCCAGTGTCACAGGTGACCCCAGTGCCACAGGTAACCCCAGTGTCACAGGTACCCCCAGTGTCACAGGTAACCCCAGTGTCACAGGTACCCCCAGTGCCACAGGTACCCCCAGTGCCACAGGTAACCCCAGTGCCACAGGTAACCCCAGTGCCACAGGTACCCCCAGTGCCACAGGTAACCCAGTGTCACAGGTGACCCCAGTGCCACAGGTAACCCAGTGTCACAGGTGACCCCAGTGCCACAGGTAACCCCAGTGTCACAGGTGACCCCTGTCCTGTCTGCAGGGTGTTAACCCCAGTGCCACAGGTAACCCCAGTGTCACAGGTGACCCCAGTGCCACAGGTGACCCCAGTGCCACAGGTAACCCCAGTGCCACAGGTAACCCCAGTGTCACAGGTAACCCCAGTGTCACAGGTACCCCCAGTGCCACAGGTGACCCCAGTGCCACAGGTAACCCCTGTCCTGTCTGCAGGGTGTTAACCCCAGTGCCACAGGTAACCCCAGTGCCACAGGTACCCCCAGTGCCACAGGTGACCCCAGTGCCACAGGTAACCCCTGTCCTGTCTGCAGGTGTTCCAGTGTCACAGGTAACCCCAGTGCCACAGGTAACCCCAATGCCACAGGTGACCCCAGTGCCACAGGTAACCCCAGTGTCACAGGTGACCCCAGTGCCACAGGTAACCCCAGTGTCACAGGTACCCCCAGTGCCACAGGTAACCCCAGTGTCACAGGTACCCCCAGTGCCACAGGTGACCCCAGTGTCACAGGTAACCCAGTGTCACAGGTAACCCCAGTGTCACAGGTATCCCCAGTGCCACAGGTGACCCCAGTGCCACAGGTAACCCCTGTCCTGTCTGCAGGGTGTTCCAGTGTCACAGGTAACCCCAGTGCCACAGGTAACCCAGTGTCACAGGTAACCCCAGTGTCACAGGTAACCCCTGTCCTGTCTGCAGGGTGTTAACCCCAGTGCCACAGGTAACCTCTGTGTCACAGGTAACCCCTGTCCTGTCTGCAGGTGTTCCAGTGTCACAGGTGACCCCTGTCCTGTCTGCAGGTGTTCCAGTGTCACAGGTAACCCCTGGAGGACAAACAGCACCTGGGGTCTCAGCAAGCCAAGAGTTCATGATGTTCAGAATGTTCAGGGGATCCAGTGCTCCTCATTTCATTAGCCACCACAAAGCTGGGGTGAGGCTCTGTGTGCCCCTTGGCTCCAGCATCTCTCCCTGCATTTGAACATTTGGAGCCCCTTGGCTCCTGCAGGGTCCAGCGGGGAGGAGCACAGCACCGTGGGCAGGATGCCCTCCTCCTGCCACATCCCCACAGCAGCTCTGTGTGCCCCTTGGCTCCTGCAGGGTCCAGCACAGCACCGTGGGCAGGATGTCCTCCTCCTGCCACATCACCACAGCAGCAGACAGCTCTGTGTGTCCCCTGGCTCCTGCAGGGTCCAGCACAGCACCGTGGGCAGGATGCCCTCCTCCTGCCACATCCCCACAGCAGCAGACAGCTCTGTGTGCCCCTTGGCTCCAGCAGGGTCCAGCTCAGCACCGTGGGCTGATCCTCCTGCAGCATCCCCACAGCAGCTCTGTGTGTCCCCTGGCACCTGCAGGGTCCAGCAGGGTCCAGCTCAGCACCGTGGGCTGATCCTCCTGCCACATCCCCACAGCAGCTCTGTGTGTCCCCTTGGCTCCTGCAGGGTCCAGCACAGCACCATGGGCAGGATGCCCTCCTCCTGCAGCATCCCCAGAGCAGCTCTGTGTGTCCCTGGCTCCAGCAGGCTCCTGCAGGGTCCAGCTCAGCACCGTGGGCAGGATGCCCTCCTCCTGCAGCATCCCCACAGCAGCTCTGTGTGTCCCTGGCTCCTGCAGGGTCCAGCACAGCACCGTGGGCAGGATGCCCTCCTCCTGCCACATCACCACAGCAGCAGACAGCTCTGTGTGTCCCTGGCTCCTGCAGGGTCCAGCTCAGCACCGTGGGCTGATCCTCCTGCCACATCCCCACAGCAGCTCTGTGTGCCCCTTGGCTCCTGCAGGGTCCAGCAGGGTCCAGCACAGCACCGTGGGCTGATCCTCCTGCAGCATCCCCAGAGCAGCTCTGTGTGCCCCTTGGCTCCTGCAGGGTCCAGCACAGCACCGTGGGCTGATCCTCCTGCCACATCCCCACAGCAGCTCTGTGTGTCCCTGGCTCCTGCAGGGTCCAGCTCAGCACCGTGGGCAGGATCCCCTCCTCCTGCAGCATCCCCAGAGCAGCTCTGTGTGCCCCTTGGCTCCTGCAGGGTCCAGCTCAGCACCGTGGGCTGATCCTCCTGCCACATCCCCACAGCAGCTCCGCCTGTCCCTTGCCCATCTCCCGGGTCTCTGTCTCTTATATTGTCTCTCTGTCCCTTGCCCATCTCCCGGGTCACTCCTCCTGGCTGCAGTCTCTGCCAGAGCTGGGGCAGGTTCCAGTCCCTTGGCTGTGACACAGCTTTGGTCCCCAGCACTCCCGGAGCTCCTGCCTCCCTACTGATCATTTCATTCTTTAGCTCCCAGTCAGACTCTTTTGTTTCTTCAACCAGATTTAAAAGCTTCCTAGTACCGGAGAAGCTTTCCTTGAAAACATACACCACAGTCAGGATTTTGCTGTATTTCAGGCAAGATAATTGGGTGGAGCCCTTCAGCCCTTGCCAGACAAGAATTCTTTTCCTATCCCCAAAAGGTTTTGGTGATTTATTTGAAGCATTTTTCCATAAGGCACAGACACAGAACACTACAGAAGCCAGTCCAGTGTGAGCCTTACAAGAGGAAGATTGGTCCCACTCCCTCCCAGTGGAGAAGCCCAGGGCTGTGTTATCCCCATGGCTGTGTTATCCCAGGGCTGTGTTATCCCAGGGCTGTGGCATCCCCAGGGCTGTGTTATCCCAGGGCTGTGTTATCCCAGGGCTGTGTTATCCCAGGGCTGTGGCATCCCCAGGGCTGTGTTATCCCAGGGCTGTGTTATCCCAGGGCTGTGTTATCCCCAGGGCTGTGTTATCCCCAGGGCTGTGTTATCCCAGGGCTGTGTTATCCCAGGGCTGTGTTATCCCAGGGCTGTGTTATCCCCAGGGCTGTGTTATCCCCAGGGCTGTGACATCCCCAGGGCTGTGTTATCCCCAGGGCTGTGTTATCCCCAGGGCTGTGTTATCCCCAGGGCTGTGTTATCCCAGGGCTGTGTTATCCCCAGGGCTGTGTTATCCCAGGGCTGTGTTATCCCAGGGCTGTGGCATCCCCAGGGCTGTGTTATCCCCATGGCTGTGTTATCCCCATGGCTGTGTTATCCCAGGGCTGTGTTATCCCAGGGCTGTGTTATCCCCAGGGCTGTGTTATCCCCAGGGCTGTGTTATCCCAGGGCTGTGTTATCCCCAGGGCTGTGTTATCCCAGGGCTGTGTTATCCCCATGGCTGTGTTATCCCCAGGGCTGTGTTATCCCATGGCTGTGTTATCCCAGGGCTGTGTTATCCCCAGGGCTGTGTTATCCCAGGGCTGTGTTATCCCCAGGGCTGTGTTATCCCCAGGGCTGTGTTATCCCAGGGCTGTGGCATCCCCAGGGCTGTGTTATCCCAGGGCTGTGTTATCCCCATGGCTGTGTTATCCCAGGGCTGTGTTATCCCAGGGCTGTGTTATCCCCAGGGCTGTGTTATCCCAGGGCTGTGTTATCCCAGGGCTGTGTTATCCCAGGGCTGTGGCATCCCCAGGGCTGTGTTATCCCCAGGGCTGTGTTATCCCATGGCTGTGTTATCCCATGGCTGTGTTATCCCATGGCTGTGTTATCCCAGGGCTGTGTTATCCCAGGGCTGTGTTATCCCAGGGCTGTGTTATCCCCCATGGCTGTGTTATCCCAGGGCTGTGTTATCCCAGGGCTGTGTTATCCCCCATGGCTGTGTTATCCCATGGCTGTGTTATCCCAGGGCTGTGTTATCCCAGGGCTGTGTTATCCCAGGGCTGTGTTATCCCAGGGCTGTGTTATCCCCACGGCTGTGTTATCCCAGGGCTGTGGCATCCCCAGGGCTGTGTTATCCCAGGGCTGTGTTATCCCCAGGGCTGTGACATCCCCAGGGCTGTGTTATCCCAGGGCTGTGTTATCCCAGGGCTGTGTTATCCCAGGGCTGTGTTATCCCAGGGCTGTGTTATCCCCAGGGCTGTGTTATCCCAGGGCTGTGGCATCCCCAGGGCTGTGTTATCCCAGGGCTGTGTTATCCCCAGGGCTGTGACATCCCCAGGGCTGTGTTATCCCAGGGCTGTGTTATCCCAGGGCTGTGTTATCCCCATGGCTGTGTTATCCCAGGGCTGTGTTATCCCAGGGCTGTGTTATCCCAGGGCTGTGTTATCCCAGGGCTGTGTTATCCCAGGGCTGTGTTATCCCAGGGCTGTGTTATCCCAGGGCTGTGTTATCCCAGGGCTGTGTTATCCCCAGGGCTGTGTTATCCCAGGGCTGTGGCATCCCCAGGGCTGTGTTATCCCAGGGCTGTGTTATCCCCAGGGCTGTGACATCCCCAGGGCTGTGTTATCCCAGGGCTGTGTTATCCCAGGGCTGTGTTATCCCAGGGCTGTGTTATCCCCATGGCTGTGTTATCCCAGGGCTGTGTTATCCCAGGGCTGTGTTATCCCAGGGCTGTGTTATCCCAGGGCTGTGTTATCCCAGGGCTGTGTTATCCCAGGGCTGTGGCATCCCCAGGGCTGTGTTATCCCAGGGCTGTGTTATCCCAGGGCTGTGTTATCCCAGGGCTGTGTTATCCCAGGGCTGTGTTATCCCCAGGGCTGTGTTATCCCAGGGCTGTGTTATCCCAGGGCTGTGTTATCCCCAGGGCTGTGTTATCCCAGGGCTGTGTTATCCCCAGGGCTGTGTTATCCCCAGGGCTGTGTTATCCCCAGGGCTGTGTTATCCCAGGGCTGTGTTATCCCCAGGGCTGTGTTATCCCAGGGCTGTGTTATCCCCATGGCTGTGTTATCCCCAGGGCTGTGTTATCCCATGGCTGTGTTATCCCAGGGCTGTGTTATCCCCAGGGCTGTGTTATCCCAGGGCTGTGTTATCCCCAGGGCTGTGTTATCCCCAGGGCTGTGTTATCCCAGGGCTGTGGCATCCCCAGGGCTGTGTTATCCCAGGGCTGTGTTATCCCCATGGCTGTGTTATCCCAGGGCTGTGTTATCCCAGGGCTGTGTTATCCCCAGGGCTGTGTTATCCCAGGGCTGTGTTATCCCAGGGCTGTGTTATCCCAGGGCTGTGGCATCCCCAGGGCTGTGTTATCCCCAGGGCTGTGTTATCCCAGGGCTGTGTTATCCCAGGGCTGTGTTATCCCAGGGCTGTGTTATCCCCAGGGCTGTGTTATCCCAGGGCTGTGTTATCCCAGGGCTGTGTTATCCCAGGGCTGTGTTATCCCAGGGCTGTGTTATCCCAGGGCTGTGTTATCCCAGGGCTGTGTTATCCCCAGGGCTGTGTTATCCCAGGGCTGTGTTATCCCAGGGCTGTGTTATCCCAGGGCTGTGGCATCCCCAGGGCTGTGTTATCCCAGGGCTGTGTTATCCCCAGGGCTGTGACATCCCCAGGGCTGTGTTATCCCAGGGCTGTGTTATCCCAGGGCTGTGTTATCCCAGGGCTGTGTTATCCCAGGGCTGTGTTATCCCAGGGCTGTGTTATCCCAGGGCTGTGTTATCCCAGGGCTGTGTTATCCCCAGGGCTGTGTTATCCCAGGGCTGTGTTATCCCAGGGCTGTGTTATCCCAGGGCTGTGGCATCCCCAGGGCTGTGTTATCCCAGGACTGTGTTATCCCAGGGCTGTGTTATCCCATGGCTGTGTTATCCCAGGGCTGTGTTATCCCAGGGCTGTGTTATCCCCAGGGCTGTGTTATCCCAGGGCTGTGTTATCCCAGGGCTGTGTTATCCCAGGGCTGTGTTATCCCCAGGGCTGTGTTATCCCCAGGGCTGTGTTATCCCAGGGCTGTGGCATCCCCAGGGCTGTGTTATCCCAGGGCTGTGGCATCCCCAGGGCTGTGGCATCCCCAGGGCAGGCTGCCAGCCCTGCTCCCTGCACAGTGCCCCGTGCAGGGCCAATCCCTGGCCCCTGACATGGAGCACATCCAGACCCTTTCCCTGTGGGTTTGTTCAGTCCCTGGCCCCTGGCATAGAGCACATCCAGACCCTTTCCCTGTGGGGTTTGTTCAGCCCTTGGCCATTGGCATGGGGCACATCCAGACCCTTTCCCTGTGGGTTTGGTCAATCCCTGGCCCCTGGCATGGGGCACAGCCCTGCCAGGTCCCAGGGCACTCCTCCCTGCCCTGCCTGCCCCCTGGCCCTCCCTGCCCCCTGGATGTGCTGGAGCTGTGCTGTGGGATGGCCTCAGAAGCTCTGTGACTGAAAGGACACACTGGGGTGTGATGGTACAGGGAGATTCACTTCCCACTGTCACACAGCTTCCACCTGTACTTCTAACCTCAGGCATGACAGGTAAATTGCTCTTTGTCACTGCAGCAGAAAACATCTCCACTTTATTTTGGGGTATGGTAAGTGCAGGCAAGTTAAGTGTGATTTTTAAAATGCAGTTTTGGCCACGAGCTTTACAGCCACCGTGGCACAGCTGGGTTCATTTGGAAGCCCTACAATCCGTCCAGAATGGAGGCAGGAGCTGCCTTTAACCTCCTCAGGAAGCACACAGGTGAGTGTTCAACTTCCTTTAACACTGCTGTGTTGGCTTTTCCCTTGGAATTCCAGGTGTGCAGTCCTGGCAGTGAAACAGGCAGAGCTCAGTCTCTGCAGCATCCACTAAAAATAGCACAGGAATGGTGCTGCTGCCTCCTGCAGACTCGTGAAAACAAGAGCTTCCAAGTCTGTCATTCCCTAATACAATCACACACAATCAGAGGCAAAATTATTCATGCTGTCTTGATTAGTAAAAAGATAATAAGATGCTAATGAGGCAGCATCTCTCCCTGCACTTGAGCGTGGCACTGCAGCTTCCTGGACACTGTGGGGAAGCACCAGCTCCTTCTCCTGCCCTCAAAATCTGCTGCTGCCTGGAACACAGGTGTATGTTTGTGTATACAGGTGTATATTTGTGTATACAGGTGTATATTTGTGTATATTTGTGTATATTTGTGTATACAGGTGTATGTTAGTATATACAGGTGTATATCTGTATACACAGGTGTATATTTGTGTATACAGGTGTATATTTGTGTATACAGGTGTATATTTGTATATACAAGTGTATATTTGTAACTACAAGTGTATATTTGTAACTACAGGTGGATATTTATAAATACAGGTGTATCTTTGTATACACAGGTGTATATTTATATATACAGGTGTATCTTTTTATACACAGGTGTATATTTGTGTATACAAGTGTATATTTGTATATACAGGTGTATATTTATAAATACAGGTGTATATTTTTATACCCAGGAGAATATTTGTAAATACAGGTGTATATTTTTTACACAAGTGTATATTTGTACATACAGGTGTATATCTGTATATACAGGTGTTTATTTGAGCTGCTCCTAGCCAGGGCTGGGGCTGGTCTGAACTCCCAAACCAAAGGACAGGAGAAAACAGGAGGCTGTGTCTGGGGACAGGTGAGCAATGGCAGTGACCCAGGTGAGGCTGGGGACAGGTGAGCAATGGCAGTGACCCAGGTGAGGCTGTGCCTGGGGACAGGTGAGCAATGGCAGTGACCCAGGTGAGGCTGTGCCTGGGGACAGGTGAGCAATGGCAGTGACCCAGGTGAGGCTGGGGACAGGTGAGCAATGGCAGTGACCCAGGTGAGGCTGGGGACAGGTGAGCAATGGCAGTGACCCAGGTGAGGCTGTGCCTGGGGATGGGTGAGCAATGGCAGTGGCCCAGGTGAGGCTGTGCCTGGGGACAGGTGAGCAATGGCAGTGGCCCAGGTGAGGCTGTGCCTGGGGACAGGTGAGCAATGGCAGTGGCCCAGGTGAGGCTGTGCCTGGGGACAGGTGAGCAATGGCAGTGGCCCAGGTGAGGCTGGGGACAGGTGAGCAATGGCAGTGGCCCAGGTGAGGCTCTGCCTGGGGACAGGTGAGCAATGGCAGTGGTCTGGGTGAGGCTGTGCCTGGAAATGAGGTGAGGGATGATGGGGTCTCTTCCTGGGCACCAGGGGAGAAGATAAATGTCTTTTCCCATCTGCTCCACAGCGAAGGGATTTCCCCAGAACTGCACAGCCCTGCCCAGCTCTCAGCCCAGGGTGTGCTGTGCCCCCAAGAGCCCCGTGCACTGAGCCCCCACCACAGCAGCTGCTCTGGCTCAGCCTGGGAGGCACAAAGGGACCCTGAGACTCCTCCTTGTTCTGCAGGAAAGGCAACCGGCTTGTGCAAGGCAGGGAGCTCAGCTGGAGCTGGACAGCAGCCCCGGCAGTGCTCCAGGGCACACTGTGGTCACCAGCAGCCCTGGCAGGGCTCCAGGGCACACTGTGGTCACCAGCAGCCCTGGCAGGGCTCCAGGGCACACTATGGTCACCAGCAGCCCTGGCAGGGTGCCCAGGGCACACTATGGTCACCAGCAGCCCCGGCAGGGCTCCAGGGCACACTATGGTCACCAGCAGCCCTGGCAGGGTGCCCAGGGCACACTATGGTCACCAGCAGCCCTGGCAGGGTGCCCAGGGCACACTATGGTCACCAGCAGCCCTGGCAGGGTGCCCAGGGCACACTATGGTCACCAACAGCCCTGGCAGGGCTCCAGGGCACACTATGGTCACCAGCAGCCCTGGCAGTGCTCCAGGGCACACTATGGTCACCAGCAGCCCTGGCAGGGCTCCAGGGCACACTACGGTCACCAGCAGCCCTGGCAGGGTGCCCAGGGCACACTATGGTCACCAGCAGCCCTGGCAGTGCTCCAGGGCACACTATGGTCACCAGCAGCCCTGGCAGGGCTCCCAGGGCTCCCAGGGCTCCCACGTCCCCCCCTGGCCCCCAGCCCTTGGCAGCCCTCCCAGCTGTCCCTGCCAGCCCAGCCCTGCCCTGAGGCTCCCCCAGGGGCAGTTTGTCTGTGCCCAGGAGGTGACTCTGTCCCTCCCAAGGGACATTCCCGCTGTCCTGTCCCTCTCAAGGGGACATTCCTGCTGTCCCGTCCCTCCCAAGGGACATTCCCGCTGTCCTGTCCTGTCCCTCCCAAGGGACATTCCCGCTGTCCCGTCCCTCCCAAGGGACATTCCCGCTGTCCTGTCCCGTCTCTCCCAAGGGACATTCCCGCTGTCCCGTCCCTCCCAAGGGACATTCCCGCTGTCCCGTCCCTCCCAAGGGACATTCCCGCTGTCCTGTCCCTCCCAAGGGACATTCCCGCTGTCCCGTCCCTCCCAAGGGACATTCTCGCTGTCCCGTCCCTCTCAAGGGGACATTCCCGCTGTCCCGTCCCTCTCAAGGGGACACTCCCGCTGTCCCGTCCCTCCCAAGGGACATTCCCGCTGTCCTGTCCTGTCTCTCCCAAGGGACATTCCTGCTGTCCCGTCCCTCCCAAGGGACATTCCCGCTGTCCCGTCCCTCTCAAGGGGACATTCCCGCTGTCCTGTCCCGTCTCTCCCAAGGGACATTCCTGCTGTCCCGTCCCTCTCAAGGGGACATTCCCGCTGTCCCGTCCCCCCTCGGCTGGCCCTGGCTGCACACCCGGTGTGCTCCCCGTCTGCAGGCAGGGCCAGCGCTGCTGTCGTTTCCTTCCTTTCCGCAGGATCCATCAGCTCTGTGCCCGGAGTCCTGCCGTCCCCTGCAGATCAAAGGCAGCATTTTCCTGTCTGTCAGCAGGGATTCTGCCTGGCTATGTAGGTCAGATCAGTCCTTTTCATCCCATTGTCTGCCACGGCTTTCATTCTTCACAGAAGCTAACATTTCTCCTCACTTTTTTGAAATATTCCCTGTGCTCCTTTTTTTCCCCTCAACTTGGCTGCATTCTCCTGACATCGTGGCCTCTCTCCATTCTCTGTCTGACACCAGAGACAATGCACGGGGCAATGTTTTATACATGATCTAGAATTTCCTTCAGCCTTTGAGCCTTCCGCTCCAATATCCTTCTGGGTTTGTCAGACAGATACTGCCATCACACAGCTCAAATGCTCAATAATAATAGGTTGGATCTTTGCAAATATCAAAACTTACTCCCACTGGAAATCAATCATCAGACAAGAGACGAGGCAGGTAGTTGAGAATTGCCTGCCAAGTTCCCTCCGCTGTGAAAGCTGATGAGAGCCGGGGAACTCTAAATGACCTGTCAAAGACAGCGTGAAGGGAGAACGGAGAGCCCAGCCATGGCCTCAGAGCAGGGTCTGCACACACACACGGGGATGGGGACACAGGGAGAGCCCAGCCATGGCCTCAGAGCAGGGTCTGCACACACACACGGGGCTGGGAGCCCAGCCATGGCCTCAGAGCAGGGTTTGCACACACACACGGGGATGGGGACACAGGGAGAGCCCAGCCATGGCCTCAGAGCAGGGTTTGCACACACACACCATGCTGGGAGCCCAGCCATGGCCTCACAGGGCAGTGTCTGCACACACACACCGTGCTGGGAGCCCAGCCATGGCCTCAGAGCAGTGTCTGCACACACACACGGGGCTGGGGACACAGGGAGAGCCCAGCCATGGCCTCAGAGCAGGGTCTGCACACACACACAGTGATGGGGACACAGGGAGAGCCCAGCCATGGCCTCAGAGCAGGGTTTGCACACACACGGGGATGGGGACACGGAGAGCCCAGCCATGGCCTCAGAGCAGTGACTGCACACACACACCGTGCTGGGAGCCCAGCCATGGCCTCAGAGCAGGGTCTGCACACACACACGGGGCTGGGAGCCCAGCCATGGCCTCAGAGCAGGGTCTGCACACACACACCGTGCTGGGACACAGGGAGAGCCCAGCCATGGCCTCAGAGCAGGGTTTGCACACACACACCGTGCTGGGACACAGGGAGCCCAGCCATGGCCTCACAGGGCAGTGTCTGCACACACGCACACCGTGCTGGGGACACAGGTGTGTCAGAGGGGCAGCTGCAGAGCTCTGAGTGATGCTCTGAGGTCACATCCAGAGCAGGTGAGGGGGTGGCAGCCCTGGCAGCCCTGGCAGCCCTGGCAGTCCTGGCAGCCCTGGCAGTCCTGGCAGTCCTGCAGCCCTGGCAGTCCTGGCAGCCCTGGCAGCCCTGGCAGCCCTGGCAGCCCTGGCAGCCCTGGCAGTCCTGGCAGCCCTGGCAGTCCTGGCAGTCCCAGCAGCCCTGGCAGCCCTGGCAGCCCTGGCAGTCCTGGCAGCCCTGGCAGTCCTGGCAGTCCCAGCAGCCCTGGCAGCTCTGGCAGCCCTGGCAGCCCTGGCAGCCCTGGCAGCGCTGTGTGAAGGCCACTGTGGGCTCCAGGCTGCAGAGCAGGGTTGTCCCTGCCTGGCCCCAGCCCTGCTGGCCATGGCTCTCAGGTTCTGTTGTTCATTGCTGCCCCAGATGTGCAGGGTGTCTCTGATTCAGCCCGTGCAGATGAAGAACAAGTCTGGATCTTCACTTTTCAGTCTTGAGGTTGTTTATTAATTCTTATCTATAAAATTTTCTTTCTACCCAGCCCAGATCTGCTCAGCAAGGCAGCCACAGGCACTCTCTGTGTTGTCCTTTTATACTACAAACTATGTATATCATATTTACACTTAATTCCCAGCACCTATTACCTGTTACACAGTGCACTTCTACTCTAAACCAATCCCAAAGGGCCAACATCACAGCAGAAAATGGGGAACAAGAAGAAGAAGAAGGCCCCAATTCCTCCATCTTGTCCCCATAACCCCCATACCAAAAATCCTAAAATCTGCATTTTCACCTTGTGATCATTTTGTTATTACACCATTCAAACCTGTGTGACTTCCACATCCTCATACAAAGCTGGTACCTTGCTCCACGGGTCACAATCAAATCCCCAGGTGCTGTGGGCTGTGTGCCAGGGTCCCTGAGCCCCCCAGTGGGGTCCTGGCAGCTCTGGACACCCGGAGGGATGCTCTGAGTTCTGACACATGCCCCGTTCTGGGCCCCACAGCCCAAACACAAAGCAGACAGACTGGAGAAGGTACAAAGGAGGCCGATACAGGTGACCCAGGAGAACCTGCCCTGTGAGGAAGGACTGGAGAAGTTCAGTCCCTTGTCCTGGAGAGGACTTGGGGGACCCCAGCCCAGGACGTCCAGGGCAGATCTGAGGAGGATGGATGGATGGATGGATGGATGGATGGATGGATGGATGGATGGATGGATGGATGGAGGGTCTCTGTGCAGGAGCAGCCCCATGGGAAGGCAGAGGGTGGTGGGTACAAGCTGTGCCAGAAGAGGCTCCATCTCAATGTAAAGGAAACTTTAACCAGGAGAACAGTCATTCACTGGAACAGCCTTCCCAGGGACAGGACCCCATCGCTGGAGGGCTCCTCGTGCAGGTGGTCAGGGTGGAGGAATCCCTGTGGGCTTCCTTTCCCAGAAAACATTGAATTAGAAAGTCTTTCAAGGTGCCCTCCTGCCTGGGCTGCTCTAGGATTTTTCTACAATTCTATCATCTGCAGACAACAAGAGTGTAAAGGTATGATGGGGTTTTTCAGTTGTTACTGCACAGAGCTTTGTATTTGAGGATTAGAGGTGCTGGTCCTGCCCATCCCACGGCCCTCACGTGGGAGAGCCACGCTCAGGTAGGAGCCAGCACCCCCTGGCTCCTGAGCCAGGGATGGGGACACAGGGCCTGTCCTGGGACTGTGGAACTGCAGCACAACCACCTGTACCTGCACCCTGTGAGGGATGGAGACACGGGGCCTGTCCTGGGACTGTGGAACTGCAGCACAACCACCTCCCCCTGCACCCTGTGAGGGATGGGGACACAGGGCCTGTCCTGGGACTGTGGAACTGCAGCACAACCACCTGTACCTGCACCCCGTGAGGGATGGGGACACAGGGACTGTCCTGGGACTGTGGAACTGCAGCACAACCACCTGTACCTGCACCCCGTGAGGGATGGGGACACAGGGACTGTCCTGGGACTGTGGAACTGCAGCACAGCCACCTGTACCTGCACCCCATGAGGGATGGGGACACGGGGACTGTCCTGGGACTGTGGAACTGCAGCTGGTCACAGCCCCACAGCCACCTGTACCTGCACCCCGTGATCCCCACTGTCACCCCATCCTCCTGCCCAGCACTCTTTGTGCTCCACAGTCACTCTCTGCACTCCCCAGTCACTCTCTGTGCTCCACAGTCACTCTCTGTGCTCCACAGTCACTTTCTGTGCCAAGTTGAAGCTCTCATGTGCTCTGTCTATCCCAATGTCATGTCCTGTGCAGAAGAGGCTCAGTGTGTATCTACCATTAAATGTCTTTTTATTTATGCATGAATAATTGAAACCTTGCATTATTAATGTTTTCATTAACCTTTACACAAGGTTTGCTGGTTTTAATGCCTCCTTTCATCTCCCTGAGCAGTCTCTATAATGTGTTTAACTGTTGACTTTATGTCCTGTCAGTTGTGTGAGGTTTTGACTGCAGCATGTGCACAGATCATCTTCAGACAGAAGTCACTGCTGAAAGCCATGGAATTGATTCCTCCTGAAAATGCTTCCCCATCTGTGCTTGCTGCCAGTGCTGAGCTCTCTCTTGGGAAGGCTGATGCATTTTGCCCTGTGCTGCTGCAGCTCTCCCTGTCTCCTTGCACCAGGAATCTGGGTCATTTCCCTGGCTCTGGCTGGCAGCAGGGAGGGGTGAGCACAGGCTCACTCTGGGAGGCCAGGCTGGGAGCTGGCAGATCCCCTGGCTCAGGGCTGGGTTATTGGCTGGCAGCAGGGAGGGGTGAGCACAGGCTCTCCTCTGGGAGGCCAGGCTGGGAGCTGGCAGATGCCCTGGCTCAGGGCTGGGTTATTGACTGTTTCATTTGATGTTGCTGCCTGGGCTGTACAAAGGTGCTGATGAATGCACAGTGAGCCTGGCTGTGTCCTGTTGGTAGCACAGCTCTCCAGCACAGTGAGAACCCGTGGGACACGGGGCTGGAGCACCTGAGCAGTGCAGAGCTCAGTGAAATAAGTCAATAAATAAAGCAATGTCATTAGGAAGGTAAAAAGGGGCTCCAGGGCTTGCTCCCCTGACCTGGGACAGCTGGGTTACTGCCACCTTCATCACCATCCCAGGACAGCTCTGACCCTGTGCTCACGAGATCTCCTGGTGCCACCAGAATGGAGCCCTGGCCGAGGGGAGCCAGGCCCCCTGCAGGGGAGCAGGAGAGCCACGGACTCAGTGGTGCAGGAAAAGCTGCAAACAGCCCTTGCAAAGGGAGCCCAGGCCCTCTGCTCACTGTCCTGTGCTGCTGCCCCACAGCCCAGGGCAGCTGTGGGAATCTACAAATCTACAAATCTACCCAAAAATGCTTTAGGAAGTAATAAGCAGAAATATTATAGTAAGGCTACAAAATGCAAGTAATAAACAACTCGATTATGAATGTTTCTGTTTAGGTTAACAGAGAGGGGGAATTGTGGGAACCCACAAAATCAGAGGGTTTGGGAAAGCTGCAAGAGGCCCCAGAGACAGCAGAACTGGGATTGGAGCTGAGCAGCAGCCATGAGATTGGTCAGCAGAGAAATTATTTTAAAAGTAGAAAAGGACAAACAGAACAATGGTCTGTGTATTAATGCTGGTCTAGAATAACTCCATAAGGTGCAGAAAAGTTTATCCAGTGAGATATTAGGGAGTTCTAAGCTCAGCAATGGAGCTGTGTGCATTGTGTTGCAGGCTCACAAGCAGGTGCTGGGTTTGAAATAAGCAGCATTGTTTAACCAAAGGTCCCTGTGCTCACAGTGCTTGGATGGAACTGCTGTCCATGTGCTTCTGCTGTGTGGGATTGGGCACAAAACTCATCAAGTGAGTTGTGCCACTGAGTTCTGTGTCTGCTGCTGGGCTGTGAGCTGGGGGCATCTCCCCATTGTCACAGCCATGGAATGAGGCTGATGCTGGAACATCAAACAGCTCGAGGCAGTTCCCAGCAGCCCTGTCCTGTTGGGGATCTGTACAGAGCCCCCAGCCAGCAATGGGCAGTGACCTGGGCAGGTGCTGGCACTGCAGGAGCTCCATCACCCATGGAGCACCCTCCCTCACACCACCTCACACCTGCCCAGGTGTGTTGGGCTGCTGCCTCCTCCTCAGGCCTCTTCCACAGCTTTGGTGGCTGCAGTGCAGCCAGCACCTGGCTCATCTTCTGATTTTGGGCTTTTCTTCTCCTTATGGACCGAAATCCCTTCTGTCCGAGCCTCCAAAACTCAGAGATGCTCGGGGGTGTCTGAGAAAAGGAACAACAACTCAGCAGTGGCTGGGGGAGCTCAGCCCTCCTCCCCAGCTCTCCCCGTGCCAGGCACAGTGGTGTCTGTGGAAAGCTCCAAACCAGGAACAGAGGCTGTCACCTGACCAAAGGGATTTTCCTGCCCAAATGGCTTTATTGCCAGGGACAGGAGCATGTTGGCTCTGGACACACTGCTGAAGTCACAAGACTGCTGCCTAGTGGGGAAAATAACAGGACAGTAATTAATAATTGGGATGGGGAATGTTTTCCATTAACTGATCACATATGGCAAGTAATTCAGCTTGAAATTTGTCATTGTCACTTTTCCAGCAGAAATTCAGAAAGAATGGTGCTTCATTAAATCTGTAAGGCTCTTCCAGAGTAAGCAGCTACTGACCATTCACAATGACTAATTAAAATCCTTTCACAACAGAAAGAGCAAATGTTGGTGGGAATAATTGAATTCCTGTTAGCATGTGCTCAGCACTGACTGATGTACTGGAGATGCTCTAACTGCATCCACTTCATCTCAGCCAAGTGTGACCTTTAGCATGCAACTATTTGCACGTTTTCATTAGTAACTGCTGTTAAATGCCATAACAGTCCAAGCTATAGCTCCATTTTTTTCTCAGTTTATCATGCAATCTTCTGGTAATAGTTCCCTTTATACCAAATTGCACAAGAAAGAAAGAAAGAAAGAAAGGAAGAGAAGAAAAAATGGGGGGGAAAAAAAAAAGAATAAACCTGATGGTAAATCCTGATAATTTGATTTATTCACATTTGTCTGTCATCTTCCTCTTTGCCCGTAATATTTAATCATGCTCAGGCAGTGAGCACCCACTGTTTGCCCTTCCTAGGTGACCTCTGGGGTCAGGGGACAGGTGCCTGGGTGTCTCTGCAAACAGGAGCAGAAATGTTCAGGGAATTCCTTTTCCTCCGTGTTGCCCTTAAGGCAGATTGGCAATGCCAAGGTTTCACCCAGCTGGTGCCTCAGGGGTTTGGTGGCACACAGGAACATCTCCAGCAAACCCCACTGGCCCTGCAGGGGCTCGGGGCTCTTCCCCTCCCTGCCAGGCCTCGGGAGCAGCTCCTGCCCGGCAGGGACAGCCTGGGCATGAACAGAGCCCTGGGCAGGCAGTGAATAACCAGCACCATGGTGTGTGAGCACCAGACCCTGCCTGGAAACCTTCCCCACTCCCCCCACAGCACCCTGCACTCAGCAGGGCTGCCAAGGTTCAATCTACAGCTCTCTGTAAAGAAGCAGTTTCTAAAAAACCATTCCCTCACCGCCCAGCAATATCTGCTCTGAATTTTTTATGAAACAATTCATTGATTTCAGAAGTGCAAGTTCAAGTGGAGTGAAACTGTGAGTAAATTCTGATGAAATGCAGCAGCGAGTTAGTTTCTGAAAACAGGGTAAAAGTGAAAAAGATGAAATGTTTCCTGAGGGAGTTGAAAGAGCTCCAACAGTTGCTTGAAGATCAGGTTTTGGGGCTGAGCTTTGCAGAGAGAAAAGGAGCCTGCTGTGAATGGATGGAGGCTCTGGGGCTGCAGGGAAATTCTCACAGCTCAGGTGCTCTTCTCACTTCTGGGCTCAACAACACAGATGGGCAGAATTCGGGTAATGCCTGGAGCATGCTGCACCCTGGAGAAGTTTTCTGTGAGCCCTGAGATCTAAAGGCCCTTTTGGAGAGGGGACAGAACTGTTTGTGTCACTGCTGAAAACTGTTTGGCTTTCAGTGTGCAGAATGGCAAATATAACTGCATTCTTATTGTGCTAAGTTCCTCCTTTAAAGAACAAAGAGCTGTAACTGCAGCAGTGAGTAACACCTTTGTGATTAGGATCTTTATTGTGTTCTCCATTTCCAGCTGCTGGTCTCCTCTCTGGGAGCACAGCCCTGGCTGCCAGCCCTTTGTGCACCCATAGTCTGGGAATTAATTTCTGCTCTAACTTTCCAGGGAGCACAGGGAAATCCTGAGTGTGCCCGAAGCTGTGATGAGGCTTTGTCCTTTGGTCACCTCCCTTGTGCCTCCCCAGGTCCCCACCAGAGCAAACCCTGCAGGGCAGTGCCAGCCCCAGGCTCTGCTAAGGGGGGCAGATGCATTCCCAGCTCTGCCCCCGTGCTGGGTTTGGGTTTGTTGCCACTAAAGGTGAAGCACCAGAGTGCTGGGCTCACCAGTGCTGACACGAGATGGTGTCTGTGATTTTCCATGAAGCAGTGACGTGCTTGGCTTGCCCACCTGTGTCACTGTAGGACACGAAAAAACACAAACACACACCACTGCTCTCAAGGTGAAAAACGGGAAGTTTATTCTCTGACTCCAACATTTATAGTTTTCCAAGAGTGACAGTGGATTGGAGGGTGACAGTGCCAGCTCTCCAATGACACTGGACAAACCAACAGTCCATCAACTTTCTCTTCCTCCATAAAGGAATGCAAAACAATGAGTTATTTACAGAAACTGTGTGAGGAAGTTCACTACAAGAACATCAACATCAGAAGGTTTAGAAAATCCTAAAAATCCAGGGTGACACACCTGCTCCCCTTGGGCTGGAGCCTGGCTTTGCTCTGGGATGGAAACCTCAGAGCAGCCCTCAGGGGCTCTCTTCCTTCCCCCAGGTCAGCTCCTCCCTTCTCCCAAGCACCAGAGTGGGGCTGTGCCCCCTCTCAGGCTGCCCTGCAGCCCCTGGGCATGGTCACTGTGCCAGCCTGGCTCAGGGGCTGTGCCCCCTCTCAGGCTGCCCTGCAGCCCCTGGGCATGGTCACTGTGCCAGCCTGGCTCGGGGGCTCTGCCCCTCCCTGCTCTCCTCTCTGTGCCAGGAGCCCAACGAGCACACAGGGAGCAGCAACAGCACAGAGCACGAGCACTGGCACCAGCAGAAGAATCACATTTCCAAATGAAATTCCATAAGAGCTCTGCCATAGCTTAGCAATGAAATTACTCACAGCAGCTGGACTAAGAGGGAAAGTTCCAGTGACTCTGTCCACAAACAGTGGTAATACAGACCTTCAGAAATAATTTGTGTATCTGGCAGAAACTTCTGATGATGAGCTCTCCATCCCACTGCACATGTCAGACGCACACTGAAGGAACTCCCCGTTCTCTGAACCTGGAGTGACTCACCAGGCTTTGATGGGGGCAGCTCTGGAAGGAGCTGCTGGCTGCCATGGCTGTGGCCACACAAAGGTTCTGCTGGGCTTTCTGCATGCTCTGTCCCAAAGGCAGGGAGCCCTGACAGCCTCAGGTCCTGCCCTGGGCAGTGGGAGCCCTCACACAGCTGTGCCTTGGTGCCTTGGTGCCTTTGTGCCTTGGTGCCTTTGTGCCTTGGTGCCTTTGTGCCTTTGTGCCTTGGTGCCTTGGTGCCTTGGTGCCTTTGTGCCTTGGTGCCTTTGTGCCTTGGTGCCTTGGTGCCTTGGTGCCTTTGTGCCTTTGTGCCTTGGTGCCTTTGTGCCTTGGTGCCTTGGTGCCTTGGTGCCTTTGTGCCTTTGTGCCTTGGTGCCTTTGTGCCCGGTGCCAGGGGCTCTCACAGGTACACGAGCAGCAGACAGGGATGATGGAAGCAGGGAGGGGGAGCTGGTCCCCTGTGTCAGTGTTGGCACATCCACTGGCCACCTCAGCACCTCTGACACCCAGGGAATGGTTTAGTAAGGACAGGATGGGAGCCCCCAGCCAACTCTGTCTCCTTTCAAGGCAGAATTGCTTTTGCTCTGACTAGGAAAGCAGATTTTCCCAGGTAACTCCTGGTTTCCACAGATTTGTGTCTGAATAACACAAATCCAGCTGATTTCAGGAACAGAAGCACCAGCAGGGCTGGCACAGGGGGTGAGTGATGCCAGTCATCACTAACTCACAAAGGCACTGCAGGGATGGGCCAGGGGCAGTGAGCAGCCAGCCCAGCCTGCCCTGCCCTGCCCAGCTCAGTGCCTGGGGCACCCCTGTCACAGACATCTTTTATGGAAAATCCTTTCCTTCAGATTTTTCCTCCTCAGAAGCTGAGAGGCCTCACTAACAAAATGTGAACATTGATTATCTGCTGCTGTGGAATGCAACAGGTGCATCTGGGATTGGCCCATGTTGGTTGTTTCTAATTAATGGCCAATCACAGTCAGCTGGCTCAGACTCTGGGGAAGGGATGAGTTCCTTGGCACACCCTGCAGTGCCCCAGCTGTGTCTGGCAGCTCCAGCAGGGCCCTGCACCCAGGCCCTTTGCAATGAACCCCAAATCCCAGCAGGGCCCTGCACCCAGGCCCTTTGCAATAACCCCAAATCCCAGCAGGGCCCTGCCCCAGGCCCTTTGCAATGAACCCCAAATCCCAGCAGGGCCCTGCCCCCAGGCCCTTTGCAATGAACCCCAAATCCCAGCAGGGCCCTGCACCCAGGCCCTTTGCAATAACCCCAAATCCCAGCAGGGCTCTGCACCCAGGCCCTTTGCAATAACCCCAAGTTCCAGCCCTGGTTGCAGAGATCTCTGCTCTCCATCCATTCTGAGCCCTGTCAGTCCCACATTCTGTGACACAGAAATTCCCCCTCTGCTCTCCCCCTCCCCGTGTGCCCTCTCTGACCTTTCACTTTGTTCTTGCTCCTTTCCTGCCCCTTTGCTCCTCACACTTGTCAGGGTTTTGCATTACATGGCATTATTGAATCCCCTCCTTTTAGGAAAAAATCCCATACCTGATCCCATTCAGCTTCCCAGCTATAGTTTATCCTGCTTTCATCTGGAAAATTATTTAACATGCTGTGCAAGGTGCCTTTTATCCCTTTTGTTTCCAGACAGTCTCCAAACACCTGTGGCCTCAGCACTGGCCCTTTCCCAGAAGGACAAGGTGGGGGACAGAAAGCCACGGGTGTGTGCCCGTGCTCACAGGGGTCCCAGGGTGAGGGGAGAGACGAGGATGTGACTCCATGGTTCACAAGGCTGATTGATTATTTTATGATATATATTACATTAAAACTATACTAAAAGAATAGAAGAAAGGATTTCATCAGAAGGCTTACAAAGAATAGAATAAGAAGGAATGATAACAAAAGCTTGTGTCTTGGACAGTGTCTGAGCCAGCTGACTGTGATTGGCCATTAATTAAAAACAACCACAGAGACCAATCCCAGACGCACCTGTTGCATTCCACAGCAGCAGATAATCAATGTTTACATTTTGTTCCTGAGGCCTCTCATCTTCTCAGGAGAAAAAATCCTAAAGAAAGGATTTTCTATAAAAGATGTCTGTGACAAGCCACCAAGTGCTGGCTTCAGGTGAGGCAGATGCCCTGCTCCCAAGTACAGGGAAGTTTTTGGGTTTTTTTCCTTAAAGTTTTCCAAAGATGTTGCTAATGTAGAGCAGTAACAAACCAGGTGTAATTAGCTGTAGAGCAAACGAGGCCATCCAATTCACAAGAGTTCTGATTTCCACCTTCCAGGAATGCAGCACTTCATCTCTCTTGAGAAGGGTTCAAACTCTGTGTTGCAGGATCCAGCTGGGATTTGACAACTGATTTCCATGAGCTGATTGTCAACAGTGCTGGAATTAATGACAGTGCTATGAACAATCCACATCTGCACATTCTCCTGTGATGTGCTAGGCATGCACATCTCACAGTCGTGATGAAATTAATTACAGGAAGACACAGGATCCTTTTTCCTTTCCTTTTTGTGTTTCTGTTTATTTTAAACCAGGTTCCCTCCCCTCAGTGCTGTGAGACTTCATAGGGCTGTGAGCATTGCTCTGAGTCTCACAGAAAATTATTTAGTGAAAGTTATTTAGTGAAAGTAATGTAGTGACCCTACAAACCCATTTCTCCTGAAGGCAGGAGCAAGGAGGGGCTGGCAGTGTGGAATGCTGAGGGCAGCACTCGGCTGCAGCATCATCTGAGCAAACCAAGCAGCCCCAAGAGTGAGCAAACCTCAGCAGCCACAGCAATGCTGCAGGGACACTTCAGGAATTTAAACCAGTGCTGCTTTTGTCACCTTTCTGTCACCATCGGTACCAGCCACTGCACCTGCCCTGGAATGAACCTGTGAGGATTCATTGCTGCTGGGAGCCCTTGGAGCCCCAGACCAACAGTGATTGATTGTCTGGACACTGTCCTGAGGGATGGGGCTGCTCAGGGACTCGTGGCCATTTCCAGCCTTCCATGGGGGTTCCACAAATCACAGAATCATGACAGTCAGAAGCCATAACCAAAGAGCTGAGGAGTAACTTTAAACAATAAAACTCACAGGGACTGACAGTGGCAGCTGCCTCCTGGCACAGGGCAGGGGGTTGGTGCAGTGGCAAGATCTGAACCATCAGGTCCATGCTAAGGAACCCATCCATGTGAAGATGCCACAAAGTAAGGGAGGGACACAAAGGGCTCAGTTACTGCAGAGCACGTTTAGGAGGACAATGGGTACATTCTGGGAAGGCTGCATCCTTCAGGACTTTTCTCCAGGGCTTGAAGATTGCATGAAAATGAAATTAATAGTAAGAAAAGAAAGGGAAAGAGAGGGAGATACTGGCTGGTTTCACAGAGGGGTAGAAAAAATTGAGTGAGTTGGAATTTAGCCATGGGAACTGGAACATCAGAAGGTAAAAGGATGGGAAGTGGCCAGAAATGAATGTTTGACCCTGGAGAACAGGACAGATGCCTGGCAGGCAGGGAGGCAGTGCAGGCAGGCACTGAAAGGAGTGAGTGGGATGTGTCTGCAAACAAACCCCGGGCCTGCTTGCATATAGAGCCAGGTACTGATAGATGAGAGAAGCCACGGGAGAAACCATCAATTCCAGAGGAATCCACTAACACATGGACTGCTGCTCACCCAAGGCAGTGATAAATTCCTGGACTTGGACAAAAAGAACAGACACACAGAGAAAGAGGGCGTCTGTATCAGGCAATCTGGGGAGTCTGTACCTCCCAAGTACCTCAGCCAATGGGGAGAGAAAGAGGGAAATGCAGCTGGGAAATTGGGATATAAAGGAGGCTGCATCCTCCAGCAATTTGAGTCTCCATGGGAAATGCCCCATGGCCTCTCTCTTTATTCAAATAAAGTTACAGGATTCCTCTGTGTCCTTTTTGGACATAAACCTCTGGCACAGTGGATCAATTTTCCTAACAGCAGGAGCATGGGAACATTTGTGCCCTTCTGCCAAGAGCAGGGACATCAGGCTGCAGACACCTGAAACTCTGCAGGGCTACAGGAGGGTTGGTGCTTTGGGTAGAAGAAACAGGATAGAAAAGTTCTAATGGCTTGGCTGGGACACATCCTGACTCAGAGGCATGGGAACAAGTGGCATGTGTAGGATAAACTACTCCACATCAATACAAGTTCCATTTTAAAAAAATCACTTGTACCTTGAGTAAAGACAGCATGCTGCAAACCAGGAGTTTGTGGGAAGGGCTGTGTAATTAATGTTTGCAATACTTATTGTGTAGGACAATAGTCCCAGGAAAAGCTCTCCACAGCACCTACTCAAGTTTGAAGGCATCAGAGGAATCAAGTGAAGCTGCGGTTCAATTCGGTGCTGAGGACAAAGATAAAGTAAAGGAATACATTCCCAAGCATACTCTAAATTTAAATCCCTTTCAGGTCAGACAGCTTAACAGAGCTTCACTGCAAATTCAGACACTAAAACATAACCAAAGCCAAACTCAGCTGTGTCAAGAAGTAAGAATAAAGAAGGGGAGTTCCTCGAAAGCGCTTGGCTGACTCACTCCTGCTTTGAGAGCAGCTGGGGAGTGATGCCGAGTGTGGGTAGCAATGAACACCTGTGGGACACCCGGGGAGGCAGAAACAGCAGCTCTGCCAGGATGGCCGTGCCCCTGGGAGTGTCTGTGCGGGCAGGAAGGGGACTCCAGTCCAACACAAACTGTTCTGTGATTCTGTAATGCCGTGGGGCAGGAAAAGGCACGGGGGCAGGGGCAGAGCCGGGTGATAAAGGAGCTCCCAGAGTCCTGCTGAACACGCAGCCTGAGCTGGAGAGAATCACATTTTGTGTGAGAAGCAGCAGTGGTGCTGCTGGCTGCCCTCAGGAGCCATCAGAGATGGGACTGGGATGTCACTGGTGAGGCAGGGACACAGTGGGCACTGGGGCCAGCAGCCTCTGCATGGGACAGGCAGCTTGTGCTTCCTGGGACAGCAACACAGGCTCCAGGACAGGCATTGAGGAGGAGATTGCACAGGGCTGAGGGGGAAAGGCTGGACCGGGCACTCAGCACCCCAAAAGGTGACAAGAGATGAAAAGGATCCTCCAAAGGACCTGTCTGAAGGGGTCACCTGTAAGGGGAGAGCAAGCAGGAGGCAGAGCTGCAGGAGATGAAGTACCAGAAATTGTGGTGTGGAAGAGACTGCCTGCCAGTCTTCAGGGTGGCTGAATAGTAATGGGGGGAAAGCAGGAAAGGGCTGAAAGGTTCCAGTGGGTTGTAGAGCCTTCAGCACAGTCTCTCCTGACTCTGGTCATCAAATAAAGACACTGCCCATGGACACCTGAGCAGTGCTTGAACACCTCCCCGCTGATGCTTTGTGCTCTGGTTTAGACAAGAATTTAACAATCTCCCTCTCTATTCTTTAGAGATCAGCCTTTACAGATGGCTGGCAATGCCATGTGTAACGTGTGTTTAAGTGTTTGTTTGTCCTATTTTAGTGGAGCTTTTGATGTTGGACTATCCATTACTTAAAAGCCAATAAGTTAGAGAAGCATGAAGGAAAGTGAAATGGCCTGTATCATTTAGTTCTGCACAGTATTTGTGTGTGCTGAGGATTTCATTTTTCCTGTAAGATGCAGATGGTTTGAAATTGAAAAGCTGGGCTATTCCAGTGGCATCCTTTTGTTCTGGCAATGTGCTTGGTGTATTGAAGCAAAGCAGGAGAGCCTCTGATTAATGGCAACATCTGTCTTTAAGGAAAAAGTTTGCCGTTAGACTGAGCCACTGTGCAACTCTGAAGTGTTTTAATATTGTGCTTTACATGACAAGAACTTAAAGAGATTCTTCTGGGGGATTAAATCCAGTTGTGGGGGTCATCATTGCTCTCTTGATGGGGTGGGGAGAGCCCAGGAGCAGTGACAGCAGGGAATAGCCAACAAGGGGAGACCCAGGGGGCAGCTGGCCTAGAGATACACCTGTGAGGGCAGATGGATTTGATCCTTGGCCTCAAAAGAATAATACTCCAGCTGGAAATGAGAGATTCTGGCTGGTTAATGAGGGAAGGGAATAACCAGGTGGAAAGTGTGATGGGCTGGGGCAGCCCCAGCCAAGGCCAGCACTGCAGCTGGAGCCAGAGAAAACTCCTGTTCCACTGCAGCTGGAGCCAGAGAAAACTGCTGCTTCTGTTCCCAGGGCAGGTCCTGGGCAGGATTCTGGAGCAGGGCTGTGTCACTGTCCATAGGGCAGGTCCTGGGCAGGATTCTGGAGCAGGATTCTGGAGCAGGGCTGTGTCACTGTCCCTAGGGCAGGTCCTGGGCAGGTCCTGAGCAGGATTCCCAGAGCAGGGCTGTGTCTCTGTCCCTAGGGCAGGTCCTGGGCAGGATTCCCAGAGCAGGGCTGTGTCTCTGTCCATAGGGCAGGTCCTGGGCAGGATTCTGGAGCAGGATTCTGGAGCAGGGCTGTGTCACTGTCCCTAGGGCCCATCCTGGGCAGGATTCCCAGAGCAGGGCTGTGTCTCTGTCCCTAGGGCAGGTCCTGGGCAGGTCCTGAGCAGGATTCCCAGAGCAGGGCTGTGTCTCTGTCCCTAGGGCCCATCCTGAGCAGGATTCTGGAGCAGGATTCTGGAGCAGGGCTGTGTCACTGTCCCTAGGGCAGGTCCTGGGCAGGATTCTGGAGCAGGGCTGTGTCACTGTCCCTAGGGCAGGTCCTGGGCAGGATTCCCAGAGCAGGGCTGTGTCACTGTCCATAGGGCAGGTCCTGGGCAGGATTCTGGAGCAGGATTCTGGAGCAGGGCTGTGTCACTGTCCCTAGGGCAGGTCCTGGGCAGGTCCTGAGCAGGATTCCCAGAGCAGGGCTGTGTCTCTGTCCCTAGGGCAGGATTCTGGAGCAGGGTTCCCAGAGCAGGGCTGTGTCTCTGTCCCTAGGGCAGGTCCTGGGCAGGTCCTGAGCAGGATTCCCAGAGCAGAGCTGTGTCTCTGTCCCTAGGGCCCATCCTGGGCAGGATTCTGGAGCAGGGCTGTGTCACTGTCCCTAGGGCCCATCCTGGGCAGGATTCCCAGAGCAGGGCTGTGTCTCTGTCCCTAGGGCAGGTCCTGGGCAGGATTCTGGAGCAGGATTCTGGAGCAGGGCTGTGTCTCTGTCCCTAGGGCAGGTCCTGGGCAGGTCCTGAGCAGGATTCCCAGAGCAGGGCTGTGTCACTGTCCCTAGGGCCCATCCTGGGCAGGTCCTGAGCAGGATTCCCAGAGCAGGGCTGTGTCTCTGTCCCTAGGGCAGGTCCTGGGCAGGTCCTGAGCAGGATTCTGGAGCAGGGCTGTGTCTCTGTCTCTCCAGCCCCGGGAGCTGCAGGGGCAGCAGAGCCCAGCTCCCCCTGCCCCACAGTCAGCCCCATTCCCAAGGGCTCCTCCATCCCCATCCAGAGCTGGGCACTGTGTTAACCCTCCCCACAGCACACCCCAGCTGCACCACCACTTCTGCTGAAACACCCACAGAGCTCCCTCAGCAGGGAACATCCTGCACCAGCTCAGCCTGGCCGGGATGCCATCCGAGGGGCAGCAGGCACCCCACTGCCACTGCCACCCTCAGCAGGCACCTCACTGCCACTGCCACCCCCAGCAGGCACCTCACTGCCACTGCCACCCTCAGCAGGCACCTCACTGCCACCCTCAGCAGGCACCTCACTGCCACTGCCACCCCCAGCGGGCACCTCACTGCCACTGCCACCCCCAGCAGGCACCTCACTGCCACTGCCACCCCCAGCAGGCACCTCACTGCCACTGCCACCCTCAGCAGGCACCTCACTGCCACTGCCACCCCCAGCAGGCACCTCACTGCCACCCCCAGCAGGCACCCCACTGCCACTGCCACCCTCAGCAGGCACCTCACTGCCACTGCCACCCCAGCAGGCACCTCACTGCCACTGCCACCCCCAGCAGGCACCCCACTGCCACTGCCACCCCCAACAGGCACCTCACTGCCACTGCCACCCCCAGCAGGCACCCCACTGCCACTGCCACCCCCAACAGGCACCTCACTGCCACTGCCACCCCCAGCAGGTGCTGCCCACCCCCAGCGGGCACCCCACTGCCACTGCCACCCCCAGCAGACACCTCACTGCCACTGCCACCCCCAGCGGGCACCTCACTGCCACCCCAGCAGGCACCTCACTGCCACTGCCACCCCCAGCGGGCACCTCACTGCCACCCCCAGCAGGCACCTCACTGCCACTGCCACCCCCAGCGGGCACCTCACTGCCACTGCCACCCTCAGCAGGCACCTCACTGCCACTGCCACCCCCAGCAGGCACCTCACTGCCACTGCCACCCCCAGCGGGCACCTCACTGCCACCCCCAGCAGGCACCTCACTGCCACCCTCAGCAGGCACCTCACTGCCACTGCCACCCTCAGCAGGTGCTGCCCAGGGCACTGTGACCCCAGAGCAGGTCCCTGTGCCCCCACATCAGGTCCCTGTGTCCCCCTATCAGGTCCCTGTGACCCACAGCCGGTCCCTGTGACCTCAGAGCAGGTCCCTGTGACCCCCATCAGGTCCCTGTGACCCAAACCCAGTCCCTGTGGCCCCACAGCCTGTCCCTGTGCCCCCCCATCAGGTCCCTGTGTCCCCCTATCAGGTCCCTGTGACCTCAGAGCAGGTCCCTGTGACCCCCATCAGGTCCCTGTGTCCCCCCATCAGGTCCCTGTGCCCCCCCAGCCGGTTCCTGTGGCCCAAACCCGGTCCCTGTGACCCCCATCAGGTCCCTGTGCCCCCAAACCCAGTCCCTGTGACCCAAACCCAGTCCCTGTGTCCCCCCCATCAGGTCCCTGTGACCCCCATCAGGTCCCTATGACCCCAAACCCGGTTCCTGTGACCCAAACCCGGTCCCTGTGACCCCCATCAGGTCCCTGTGACCCCCATCAGGTCCCTATGACCCCAAACCCGGTCCCTATGACCCCAAACCCGGTCCCTGTGTCCCCAAACCCGGTCCCTGTGACCCCGCCATCAGGTCCCTGCGCCCCCCAGTTGGTCCCTGTGCCACCCCAAACCCGGTCCCTGTGCCACCCCAAACCCGGTCCCTGTGACCCCCATCAGGTCCCTGTGCCCCCAAACCCGGTCCCTGTGTCCCCCCATCAGGTCCCTGCGCCCCCCAGTCGGTCCCTGTGACCCAAACCCGGTCCCTGTGTCCCCCCCATCAGGTCCCTGTGACCCAAACCCAGTCCCTGTGTCCCCCCCATCAGGTCCCTGCGCCCCCCAGTCGGTCCCTGTGCCACCCCAAAGCCGGGGGCACTGCCATGGCGTGCACAGGGCACTGAAGGGGTTTCAAGGGCTGCACCCATCCCTGCAGGCTGTGGCACTGCTCGCTGGAACATTCTGGAAATGGCTGCTGCTGTCCCATCGTGCAGCTTGCTGGGCTTTCCCAGAAAGGCAGGAGCACAGTGCAGCTCTGGAGAACAAGCTGCACTTGCCCCTCTCCACCTGCAAAATGGCTGGTGGCCTTGAGAAAAACAACTGAACAGTGGACATTGAAGAAGATAATTAAAAACCTTTTAACTCTTATGGGAAAAGCATTGCAGAGAACAAACAAATGGGGAGGTTTCTAAATGTGACTTTTTCGGGTGTTTTTCTGTTTAAACAAGAATTTTCTGTTATTATTATTATTATTATTTGAAAATAATATGCAGAACATAACCTTTTACATTATGGTGATCAGGAATGGAGATTTACAAAGCAGACTGGATTATGGCAGTGCAGGAATGTGAACTGAAGAGACCCAGTCAGGGCTGCTGAGTCTGGAGAGGAACTGGCAAAACCAGACCTGGGGTGTCCATTCTGACCTTGTGGCAGAGGGAAAAGAGGCTGCAGAGGTTGCATTTTCCACCTCAAGGCTTTACAGGATTTTGGGCAATGTCCATTGGATTTTCCTGAGGCAAAAGCACTTGTACATCTTTGATCTTTTCTGAGAGCCTCTAGTCTCTTCAGACACTGGAGCTCAGGAGTCTGTTCATAATTTTTCTTGCAAGCTGATGAGCTTCAGCTGAGACAAAAGCACAGCTGAGAGGGAGCAAAGGAATCAGGTAGTGGGAGACAGAGCCAGCAGTTTCAGCAGGAATCAGAGGAGAGGGTGGGAAATGAGAACCACAGGGTTGGGGATCCCTCACAGAGCCAGCTGTCCTGGTGCCCATCCCCAGTCCTGAGATCCCAGTGCAGGGCCAGGCCAGGCTGCCTGGTGGGCTGCACCCAGCCTGTGGGTCACCCACTTGCTGTTCCTGGGCTGTATAGTGTTTTATATAGTATTTTATATAGTATTTTATATAGTATTTCACATAGTATTTTATATAGTGTTTTATATAGTATTTTATATAGTATTTTACATAGTATTTTTTTTCATTTTACACTCTGTTGGCCTGGTGCTATATCTGTAGGACATTCTGCATTTAAAATGTCATGCTCTCATCCCTCAGCTCTGGAGTAAGAACTGAACTGAAATACCCCCTCTGAATTCAGAACCAAGGTCATCGAATGCCACAGCATGTTTTACTCCTTGGCATGGAGCAGACAGGCACAGCAGGGCACAGGCTTTCCCCCCTGGGACACAGAGCAGTGTCCCCAGCCCTGGCTCCTTTCTCACCTGGCACACAGAGCAGTGTCCCCAGCCCTGGCTCAGAGCTCATTTTCCACCTGGGACACAGAGCAGTGTCCCCAGCCCTGGCTCAGCTCCTTTCTCACCTGGGACACAGAGCAGTGTCCCCAGCCCTGCCCTGGCTCCTTTCCCCCCTGGGACACAGAGCAGTGTCCCCAGCCCTGGTTCAGCTCCTTTCCCACCTGGCACACAGAGCAGTGTCCCCAGCCCTGGCTCAGAGCTCCTTTCTCACCTGGGACACAGAGCAGTGTCCCCAGCCCTGGCTCCTTTCTCACCTGGGACACAGAGCAGTGTCCCCAGCCCTGCCTCAGCTCATTTCTCACCTGGGACACAGAGCAGTGTCCCCAGCCCTGCCTCAGCTCCTTTCTCACCTGGGACACAGAGCAGTGTCCCCAGCCCTGGTTCAGCTCCTCTTCCACCTGGCACACAGAGCAGTGTCCCCAGCCCTGCCTCAGCTCCTTTCCCCCCTGGGACACAGAGCAGTGTCCCCAGCCCTGGCTCATTTTCCACCTGGGACACAGAGCAGTGTCCCCAGCAATGGCTCATTTCCCCCCTGGGACACAGAGCAGTGTCCCCAGGAATGGCTCAGCTCATTTTCCACCTGGGACACAGAGCAGTGTCCCCAGCCCTGCCCTGGCTCCTTTCCCCCCTGGGACACAGAGCAGTGTCCCCAGCCCTGCCTCAGCTCATTTCCCCCCTGGGACACAGAGCAGTGTCCCCAGCCCTGCCTCAGCTCATTTCCCCCCTGGGACACAGAGCAGTGTCCCCAGCAATGCCTCAGCTCCTTTCCCCCCTGGGACACAGAGCAGTGTCCCCAGCCCTGCCCTGGCTCCTTTCCCCCCTGGCACACAGAGCAGTGTCCCCAGCCCTGGCTCAGCTCCTTTCTCAGCTGGGACACAGAGCAGTGTCCCCAGCCCTGGCTCAGCTCCTTTCTCACCTGGGACACAGAGCAGTGTCCCCAGCCCTGGCTCAACTCCTTTCCCCCCTGGCACACAGAGCAGTGTCCCCAGCCCTGGCTCAACTCCTTTCCCCCCTGGGACACAGAGCAGTGTCCCCAGCCCTGGTTCAGCTCCTTTCTCACCTGGGACACAGAGCAGTGTCCCCAGCCCTGGCTCAGCTCCTTTCCCCCCTGGCACACAGAGCAGTGTCCCCAGCCCTGGCTCCTTTCTCACCTGGGACACAGAGCAGTGTCCCCAGCCCTGGTTCAGCTCCTTTCCCCCCTGGGACACAGAGCAGTGTCCCCAGCCCTGCCTCAACTCCTTTCTCACCTGGCACACAGAGCAGTGTCCCCAGCCCTGCCTCAACTCCTTTCCCCCCTGGGACACAGAGCAGTGTCCCCAGCCCTGGCTCCTTTCTCACCTGGCACACAGAGCAGTGTCCCCAGCCCTGGCTCCTTTCTCACCTGGCACACAGAGCAGTGTCCCCAGCCCTGCCTCAGCTCCTTTCTCTCATGCACCCAGCATCCTCCAAGGGAGCAGCCACACGGCCAGTTTCACATGTTCACACCACACAGACCAGCTTTCCCAAACAATTTTGAGGAAATTGAATTGTTCGTTCATCCTGCAGCAGCCTCATGATCTGCAGGGAGGTGGTGGGCAACAGGTGAAGCCTGTAGTAAGCTGGGGAGGGCTCCAAATGTTCTCAGAGGAAATCAGCATTCCTTTGGTGCCTCTTGCTGCCCAGCACCGGCAGAGAATGCTGACAGCCCCTGAGGCTGCACAGGCTCTCCCTGCCTCTCTTGACAGACCATTAACTTTAAGGACACTGCCCTGGCTGCCTGCTCCGGCTGAAGAGTCTCTGATTATCTTTGCAGGCAAATTAATCACTGACATATTTCTTTATTTTATTCTGAATGAACTAATAAATGAATTTACTAGGTGATTTCTTCATTTAATACTGCAGTTTAAGTCAACAGACAACAGCAGAAAAGTGGTTTATTGAAACTTGCTCATTGCCTGTAGCCATTTCCATGGTGCTGGAGTGCAAATCCTCCCTGAGCAAGGCTGAGTGATGCCTCTCAGCTGGAGCCCACAAAATATGTAAATGCAGTTCCAGGAGACACACAGAGCCCTGTGTGCAGTGTGTGCTGGAACCCTTCCCAAACCTGTGCCCTGGACTAAGGGCCCAGTGAGACAGCCTTACTGCAAGGCAAACCAGAACTTCCAGCACATGTTAAAGACTCTTTAAGAGTTCCTAAAGTACTCCTTAGTTCAAAAGCAGACAAAGTAGATAATTATGTGTCAGGAAAGAGAGTTCCTCTTCCCCAGCAGAGATGTTATTTGTACCTTCTGAGCACCAAGGCTACTAACAATAATCCCATGCAAATAGGAAATAAGCAGAGAGGCACTCGGGGGGGGAATTCTGAACACAGAGAGGCTTTTACTTCTACTCTCAAAATAGTCTTGATTTTATGCACATTAAAATTTCTAACTGAAACTATTTCTGACATTGCCACCACTCCTGGCACGGCTCAAGGGGACAGGCAGCTCCAGGCTCTGCTGTCCGTGTGTCCCTCCAGCCTCAGTGCCAGCGCCCAGCTCCCCTGGCACTGCGGGCACCCCTGCAGCCCCAGCTCTGCGTGCCAGGGCACAGCCCTGCCCTGCCCTGCCAGTGCCCAGCCCTGTCCTGCAGCGTGCCTTGGGCAGGGGGCACTGCTCCAGGGGCAGGGCTCGGCCCCAGAGCTGCTCGGGGGCTGCCTCTGCCCCCTGCCATCCTTCCACCCTCAGCACGGTGAGAGCCCGTGAGCAGCTCAGCCCCCAGGGCCGTGTGGCTCGAGTTGCAATGACAGTAAATGATTCCATTCCTTATCTCTGGAGGCAGCAGGTGTGGGACAGCCCCTCTGCTGCTCTGTCTTGTGTCTGTTACTGTAGTCCATGGGTGCCTCAGTCTACAAATTTATTATTGTCCTCCTCCATCTGTGGGAAGGATACCAAAAGAACAATGCACAGAACCATTTTTAACCTGTAAGCTGTGATTTTAAAATGCTCGTTTCAAACCAAGGAAATGAGTTTTAAGATGTCATTGAAGCTGCTGACAAAATTGGATCCTTACAGACAAACCTTTCAAATGCACAGGAAAGAAATTCTTCCAGGCAAGGATTTCCTTTGATTTCTGAATGGTTCTTTTGGAGAATAAAAAAACAGGCAAAGAGGGGAGGATGAATATTTTGATTGCCCTTGATTATCCCTCAGTGTTTGGAAGAAGAAACAAATACCAGTTTGAAATAATCCCCATGTGGTACAATGGCAGAGACAGGGACATTTCCTGGTGTCCATTCCCCCAGTGCAGCCCTGGGCAGGTGTGGGTCAGACAGGTCTCAGGGTGGGCAGAAATCCCCAGACACAGGAGTGTCACAGATATCTTTTATGGAAAATCCTTTCCTTAGGACTTTTCCTCCTGAGAAGCTGAGAGGCCTCAGGAACAAAATGCAAACAATGATTATCTGCTGCTGTGGAATGCAACAGGTGCATCTGGGATTGGCCCATGTTGGATGTTTGTAATTAATGGCCAATCACAGTCAGCTGGCTCAGACTCTGTCCAAGCCACAAACCTTTGTTATCATTCTTTGCTATTCTATTCTTAGCCAGCCTTCTGATGAAACCTTTTCTTCTATTCTTTTAGTATAGTTCTAATGTAATATATATCATTAAATAATAAATCAGCCTTCTGAACCATGGAGTCAGATCCTCGTCTCTTCCCCAATCCAAAACCCCTGTGAACACGGGCACACAGGAGGGGCCATGGGGAGCAGCTCCCCAGGGATGGGACAGCCCCAGGATCTGGCTCAGTTCCCCATGGGACAGCCCCAGGGCTGCCCAGGATCTGGCTCAGTTCCCCATGGGACAGCCCCAGGATCTGGCTCAGTTCCCCATGGGACAGCCCCAGGATCTGGCTCAGTTCCCCATGGGACAGCCCCAGAGCTGCCCAGGATCTGGCTGAGGGCTGTGCAGCCCCCTGAGCTGAGCTGGCCTTCATCCCTGAGCTGTGCTCAGCACTGTGGGCTCTGGATGTGAGAGGGATGTGTCAGCCATGGGCTACAAGCAGGCAACACCCTCCAACCACCCTCTAAGCACCCTCTAAGCACCCTCTAGCCACCCCAAACCCACCCTATAACCACAGATCCTTGTCCTTCAGAGCTTGGCTGCTCCATTCACCAATGAAAGCACACGTGTCAGTGAGCACAGAAATCCAGGAACACCAATGCAGCTCAGTGGATGACGAGGGTGTTTTGTGCAGACAGAGAGATGCATCCCACAGCCATCCATGGAGCTGCTGCCACAGAGCCAGCCACCCTCTGTGCTCAGGACACTGCCCTTCATCAGCTCAGCGTGCAGCTGCTCTCCCTGAAGCACACTCCAGACCCTTCTGGTAATCAAGTGTCACCCACTGCCATCCTCCTGGCTGCCCCTGCCACACCAGCACCGTGCCAGCTTCTCTGGACACTGGGGGTGCCACAGAAACGGGAGACTGGTTTGGGCAGTGGTGGCACCCTCATTAAAGGACTGACTGTCCTCCATCCCTCACCTGCCCCTGGGCACTGGGTCAGGAGCCATGGGGCCAGGACAGTGTCCCTGTGTCATTAAAGGACTGACTGTCCTCCTGTCCATCCTTCACCTGCCCCTGGGCACTGGGTCAGGAGCCATGGGGCCAGGACAGTGTCCCTGTGTCATTAAAGGACTGACTGTCCTCCTGTCCATCCCTCACCTGCCCCTGGGCACTGGGTCAGGAGCCATGGGGCCATGGGAGTGTCCCTGTGTCATTAAAGAACTGACTGTCCTCCTGTCCATCCCTCACCTGCCCCTGGGCACTGGGTCAGGGGCCATGGGGCCAGGACAGTGTCCCTGTGTCTCTGTCCCTGCTGTGCCACAGGATTTTTGCACAAGTCACACAGCATTTCAGGGCTTTAATTTCAGTAAATCAGGGGTACAACAGCAGAGCTCCACTGCTCTGTCCTCCACAAGCCCTGGAGGAAGAACCCTGGGCCCATGAAAGTCACAAATTCTCTGAAGTATGTAAGCAAAACAGTAAATATTTCAATGGGGTGTTAACAGGTGGCTTATAAAAGATTGTACTAATCTACAAAGTGCAAGACAGCTATGTCTGCTTACACACAGGATTCTGTCTTCTAATTGTCCTGTAATTTTTGGTAAAGCCTATTTCCAGAGGATTAGCAATTGTCTTTCTGAGGTATTAGCTGTAGAAGGGTCTCAGGAGCCCCACACGTATTTCAGCAGAGCTGAGTTACACAGAGCACACACCCCACTGTCATTGTGGAGCAGGGAATGTGGGAGTGCAGCACCTGAAAAATTGTATGTAAGTGCTTTAAATTCTGAGTTGTTACATAAGTGTCTTCCATGAGCCTTAAATATTTGTAAATAACTTAATTAGTCATCACTGCACATTTAATACTGGTGTTCCCCCTGATGTCTGTCCCAGGAATAATAGAACAGAAATTCTCACCATAAAATATAAATTTTGACCATATACTCCTAATCTTGATTTAGCTCATTTCATAAAAACGTCTAGAGATCATTTATTACACAAAGTGAGCCCCAAAAAGAAGATATGGATCAAAACCAGCATATAAGCCAGCCTGTATCTGTAGTTTCAGTGCATGAAGATCTAGCAGTTCTCTCCTCCTTTCCTCAGGATGTTGCAGGGGTCGTTGTTGCTGTGACAGGCCGTACAAACCCTGGCTGGAGGTGTCACCTGCTGCTGACCCAAGGCTTTCAGCCCGGCCAGACGTGGCTTTGTCCAGCCAGAGCCCTCCAGGGATGCTGACTCCACAGTCCTCTCTAAATCACCCGGATTTTCCATGGGTGATGCCAAATAGCTCCCAGGTGCATTGAGCAAACCTTCTGCACCCTCTGTGCGACCCCACCACCCCCGAGTGTGCAAGAACCGATCTGCTGCTCTGCAGCTCCCCACTCCTGCCCTGCCCCAGGGCCTCCCTTCCCACAGCTCCTCCCCTGCCTGAGCCTGCACAGACGGGGAAAACACATCTCGAGTCCAAAGGAACTGAAATGGGGTTTTAGCAGTTGGTTTGTGGGAGGTTTGGAGTGCTGGTGTTACCCTGGAGGAGCCCTGGAGCTCTGCTGGAGCCTGGCTCTGTCACACAGGGTGGGACCAGCTCTGGGCAGGGGTGGTGGGCACAGCCTGGGGACTCAGCCAGGGCCCTGTGCAGAGGCTGAGCTGGCCTGGCACTAAACAGACTCCTTTCTCCAGTGACATTTGAGTGAAAATGCATGTATTTTATGATTGGCTTTTTGCAAATATGAAAATGAATATCATATGTGTTGTGTTAGAGAGTAATGCTGTATTAATTCTCTTAAGTACTGTGTTAAATATAATTTCAGGTTATAAAAATTGTTAAAATAGAAACGATGCTATGTGGGCTACTTTTTTTAAAAGAAAGGACTGGCAGCAATATAGCAGCCCCAGGATACCTGAATCTTTCAGAGAAAAAGAATTTACTGCCCTCTTATCAGAAGAAATGAACTTCTTCCTGCCTCAATGGCGCTGTCAGGATTCAGAGGAAGAAGTTGATGCTGACCAGCCAGAATCCTCTGTTTGAATGGAATTTATGCATCATGTTTGAAGTGTATGAATATGCAACAGGCTGATTCTTTTAAGGGTTGATCCTTTGTTAACGGGGGTCCTTTTTCGGGGTCCTTCTGCCCAGGAAAAGGTACCTGGATGTCCGTAACTCTTTGTATTTGTTGTCTCATATTGTCCTAATTCAAATTGTCCAAATTATTATTACTCCAATTTCATTACTATTTTTATAACCATTTTATTACTATTAAACTTATAAAATTTTAAAAACAAGCGATTGGCGTTTTTCAGCATGGGGCACAACCATCCCAGAGCCACGGGGACCCCGGGCTGACCCCGAGCCCCCACAGCGAGAGCCCAGCACTGCCCGAGGCTCTGCAGGCAGGACCACGATCCACCCCTGAGCCCGGACAGACAGACCTACACACAGCCAGTGCCTGGACAGACAGACAGACCTACACACAGCCAGAGCCCGGACAGACAGACAGACCCACACACAGCCAGTGCCCGGACAGACAGACCCACACACAGCCAGTGCCCGGACAGACAGACACACACACAGCCAGAGCCCCGACAGACAGACAGACCCACACACAGCCAGAGCCCGGACAGACAGACAGACCCACACACAGCCAGTGCCCGGACAGACAGACAGACCCACACACAGCCAGAGCCCGGACAGACAGACCCACACACAGCCAGTGCCCGGACAGACAGACAGACCCACACACAGCCAGTGCCCGGACAGACAGACCCACACACAGCCAGTGCCCGGAGAGACAGACAGACCCACACACAGCCAGAGCCCGGACAGACAGACAGACCCACACACAGCCAGTGCCCCGACAGACAGACCCACACACAGCCAGAGCCCCGACAGACAGACAGACCCACACACAGCCAGTGCCCGGACAGACAGACCCACACACAGCCAGTGCCCCGACAGACAGACCCACACACAGCCAGTGCCCGGACAGACAGACAGACCCACACACAGCCAGTGCCCCGACAGACAGACAGACCCACACACAGCCAGTGCCCGGACAGACAGACAGACCCACACACAGCCAGAGCCCGGACAGACAGACCCACACACAGCCAGAGCCCGGACAGACAGACAGACCCACACACAGCCAGTGCCCCGACAGACAGACAGACCCACACACAGCCTGTGCCCGGACAGACAGACCCACACACAGCCAGTGCCCAGACAGACAGACCCACACACAGCCAGAGCCCGGACAGACAGACCCACACACAGGCAGAGCCCGGACAGACAGACAGACCCACACACGGCCAGAGCCCGGACAGACAGACCCACACACAGCCAGAGCCCGGACAGACAGACCCACACACAGCCAGTGCCCCGACAGACAGACAGACCCACACACAGCCAGTGCCTGGACAGACAGACCCACACACAGCCAGAGCCCCGACAGACAGACAGACACACACACAGCCAGTGCCCGGACAGACAGACAGACACACACACACAGCCAGTGCCTGGACAGACAGACAGACCCACACACAGCCAGAGCCCGGACAGACAGACAGACACACACACACAGCCAGTGCCCGGACAGACAGACCCACACACAGCCAGTGCCTGGACAGACAGACAGACCCACACACAGCCAGTGCCCGGACAGACAGACCCACACACAGCCAGTGCCTGGACAGACAGACAGACCCACACACAGCCAGTGCTCGGACAGACAGACCCACACACAGCCAGTGCCTGGACAGACAGACAGACCCACACACAGCCAGTGCCCGGACAGACAGACAGACCCACACACAGCCAGAGCCCGGACAGACAGACAGACACACACACAGCCAGTGCCCCGACAGACAGACCCACACACAGCCAGTGCCTGGACAGACAGACAGACCCACACACAGCCAGTGCCCAGACAGACAGACAGACCCACACACAGCCAGAGCCCGGACAGACAGACAGACCCACACACAGCCAGTGCCTGGACAGACAGACAGACCCACACACAGCCAGTGCCCGGACAGACAGACAGACCCACACACAGCCAGTGCCTGGACAGACAGACAGACCCACACACAGCCAGTGCCCCGACAGACAGACAGACCCACACACAGCCAGAGCCCGGACAGACAGACAGACCCACACACAGCCAGAGCCCGGAGAGACAGACAGACCCACACACAGCCAGAGCCCAGACAGACAGACAGACCCACACACAGCCAGTGCCTGGACAGACAGACAGACCCACACACAGCCAGAGCCCGGACAGACAGACCCACACACAGCCAGTGCCTGGACAGACAGACAGACCCACACACAGCCAGTGCCTGGCAAACCGTGTGAGAAGTACCCAGACAAACCCTGCCCCAGGGCCAGGAATGCCAGCACACCTCAGGAATCGACAGCTGACATCAGCCAGCATTAGGATGAAGTTAAAAAATTATTGGTGGTGTTTCACACGCATATAAATAGATTAAAAACAGCCCTAAAAAATCATTTGTGTGAATGTGCAAAATGAAATCTGTAATCAGGAATTCCAGAAAAGGGCACCAACCTGGGACTCCAGATCAACAGAAAAAGTAGAAGACTACTGTAGACCTATCAGTCTTTTCTTGTCATTCACTGCTTTTTCAGCTTTCTCATCGTGATTGTTTTCAGCCTGTAAGCTCCTGCTGTCCATGGGATGCAAAGATTATTGATTTTGTTAAATGAACTCGGACACCAAATCCCTTCTTTCCTCTGCTGAAGCAGCCTCTTGGAGAGTGTCTGTGTGAGGCACCCACATCATCATGTTGGTGTCCTTGACGACCTTTTCTTAGATCTTTAAAACACCTCTGGATGAGTTTACACTTGGAATTGAATAGTTCTTTACTGCTCAGGCTGGAAGTGCATTAGAAATGTCAGCCTTTGAAATAGATATCACAAGGAATTTAGTTATAGAAAGCAACACAATTTTATTACCTGACAAAAACAAGCTTAAAACATTTCAGTTAGGAGACACAGCTGATTTTTCCCTAAATAGAGCAGGAGAAATACCCTGTCAGTTGTTTCCCAAAGCTAACTTATCACAAAGCTGATGCAGCAAAATTGAGCGTGTGAGTTCCTAGGGGAAAATAATTTTATTTCTTTTCTTCCATTTAACAAAACATAAGAGCACATGGGAAGTGCAAAGAGCCAGACAGCAGATATGGTTTTGAAGAAGGAAAAGATGATAGGAAGAGGTCAGGAAGAAATCAGACTAGCTATAGTTGACATTTCATTGATTTTCTGGCCAAGCAGCCAGGATCCAAGCCCATGCCATCATTCCTTACTGCATGAACGAGGTCTCAGAGGCTTTGCTGCAGTTCTTTGCAGTGCATGCACTGCTCAGCTGTCCAGTTTTCATTGCATCATCACTCACATCATCTTGTCATAACCAATGACATGAACGTGCCATCAAGCCCAGTGTAGAGACAGAGTTCTCATCAGACTTCAGTTAAAATTAATCCCAAGCAATGTCTGAAGCAAAGACAGCTCCCTTTCTTACCCGTGTGCTCAGATGGCAGCTGCTGCATCCTGTGCCCCAGAGCCCCGGTGATTTTTCTGCATTTCTGTCTTTGAGAGCACCTTCTGAGACATCCCTGCGGACCTGCACAGACATTGGCTTCTTAAAGATTTTCACCACCCTTAACCTGACCCTAATCTCAGAATATAAAACTGAGATATAAAACTGAGAGGCATAACTTCTAATTTTTCAGGAAGGGATATCCTGATACTGCTGGTCTATTTTTCCAAACACATATGTGCCTTCTCATACCTCATCTGCATTAAAAGCAGGAGAGTAGCTGAGAAAATTCAGTGAAAACAAAGTTAATTGCTGCAGCCATTAAGCAGGGATAAACAGAGCTGGGTGTGAAAGAGCCGTCTCAGGCTCTGGGTTAGCAGCACTAGAATCCTGCTGAGAATCTTGAGTGGGAGGAAAACCACCAGCAGCAACATCCATCAGCCTAACACGATGATAAAAAAGAACATCTATCATCAGCTGCGAGGTGGAAATAACAAAAATGCAAAGGGAAGCCCACACCTACTGTTGGGTACTTGAGAAAACTTTAACAAGTCTCAGATAGCTCTGAAAATAATGTGCACAGGTGTGTCTTGAATAATGGAGAGCTTTTAATGTAATAAATGGTGATAAACTGATAATATAATTACCAGCATTAGTTCAGCAAATCAATTGTTGTCAAACATTGATGC
This sequence comes from Setophaga petechia, assembly GCA_024362935.1. Classification (NCBI taxonomy): domain Eukaryota; kingdom Metazoa; phylum Chordata; class Aves; order Passeriformes; family Parulidae; genus Setophaga; species Setophaga petechia. Next base: position 1,101,981 of record JANCRA010000128.1, read on the forward strand.
CCTGTTTTTTTCAGAAGTTTGACAAAGAGGTTGCCAGTTTTTGCAGGGAAGTGAAACAAGATTTATACAATTTAGTCCAGGCACTCCTTCTGTCTTCTCTGGAGTCTGATTACAGCACAGGAGGAGCACCATGTACTGCACGCCCCACTGACCCAGCCCCACATCCCACAGAAAGCACTTCCCTCGAGCCCACGGCACAACTGCTTCCCAAAATGAATAAATCTGACCTGGCTTCTGAGGACCCCCCTACCTCAAGTGTGTGTTCAAAGCTTTTGTGTAAGTTTCTTCCTTTCCCTCCACTTACCACATGACCTGTCCATGAGTGTGGCCACCAGATTTGGCAGATCCCAATTTGAGATTATTAGTGATAGGAAGAGGTGTAGGAAAGTGGACAGATTTTTTACACAGAAGTTTTACAGATACTGGATGAAGCAGAATCTGGATCCTGATGATCACTAGGTCCAAACCCCAAATCCCTGTGTTCCACCCGGGAGGGGTGAGGAGCAGAGCAGCCCCTGAGGCTGTGAGCACCACAGAGCCTGAGAGCTCTGCTCGTCCTGTTGCACCACTGCTGTGAAGAACGAGGATTTGGGTGAAATGTCAGTTTTATCTCTGTTGTAATAAAGAAATGTAAACTCCCAGGGCAGTGCAGGGGCAGCGATCAGTGGAGGAACTGTGACTAGCACACTGTGACAGAGACAGCAAGAAAATGTGAACCTTAATAGGAAATGGTACCATCAAATGGTATTTTGAATGAGGAAGGGCTGTTTCCATAGCAACCCAAAGATTTTTTTTTTAAAGGCAAGAGAGAGGAAAAAATAGTCAAGAAAAATTCCAACACTCTCTTCCACGTCAAAACAATTTTCCCCAAATCTAGACCAACAAAAACCAGATTAGTACCAGGGAGTGAAGAACACTAACACAGTGAGTGTTCTCCCCTTTTATAAAGGTTTTTGGGGATGCACATCTCATAAAATGGAAATAGGATATTTGCCAGACTTGGTCAAACAAAAATGTACCTTAGTTATTAATGATGCATCAATTCCCATAGTGGCAGCAGCATTTCTGTTGGAGATCTTTGTCAACAGTCTGGGCAGGGGATCAAGTGCTCCCTCAGCCAGCTGCAGATGACACCAGGCTGGGGAGAGGCGTTGATCTGCCAGAGGGCAGGAAGGTTCTCCAGAGGGATTTGGACAGGCTGTTCAATGGGCCGAGGCCAGCAGTGCAAGGATCACTAAGGCAAAGCCCCAGGTTCCACATTGGGTCACAACAACCCCATGGAATGCTCCAGGCTTGGGAAAGAGCAGCCTGGAAAGAGCAGCTGTCTAGGGGAGAGGACCCAGCATCTCTGGCAGCCTTCAGTGATGTGCATTAGGCAGGGCAGTTTGTATTCCCAAGCAATAACTGCAGTGCCCTGAAGGGTTCAGACTGCTCTCCTTTATCCAGGTCTTACACCTGGGCATGGGGTAAATCAGTCTGGATGCTGGTCCCACACAGGATCATCTCTCACTCTCCATGTGGAATTACACAGCCTGCACTGGGCATCTCCTGCCAGCTGTTCTGTGGTTGTGACCATTTCTGTCTCTGGGGGCAGCGATTGCCTGGAGCACACGGAGCTGCCAGGCAGCAGCTGCTCAGGCTCACTTGCCAGGCTGGCCAGGAATGCCCTTGGGATTGTCCCTTCTAACCAAATGACTTATTCCACCAGCTGAGCACATGGCACAGACACTCTCTTTTCTTAAATCGGTACTAAAGCTCTCTAATCACATCAATACTAAATCAACTTTGGCTCATTATTCATATTTTTATGTTGCTAAAAATATCAGTTGCTAGTGCACGTCCCTTAACTGTTTCCAGGGCAGACTCTCTCTCACAATTTGAGTGAAGAGTTATGAGCTGAGAACTTCATGTGCTTCTTCCCCCCTTATACCCACATCTCACCTGCAAAGTCTCTTCATGTCTGTGTCACAGTCTGTAGCAGGATTCTGTTCTCATCTCTGCCTGCAGTGCTAGTCCAGGTGTGAGTCCAGGTGTGAGTCCAGGTGTGAGTCCAGGTGTGAGTCCAGATGTGAGTCCAGGTGTGGGTCCAGGTGTGGGTCCAGATGTGAGCCCAGGTGTGAGTCCAGATGTGAGTCCAGGTGTGAGTCCAGGTGTGAGTCCAGGTGTGAGTCCAGATGTGAGTCCAGGTGTGAGTCCAGGTGTGAGTCCAGGTGTGAGTCCAGGTGTGAGCCCAGGTGTGAGTCCAGATGTGAGTCCAGGTGTGAGTCCAGGTGTGAGTCCAGGTGTGAGTCCAGGTGTGAGCCCAGGTGTGAGTCCAGATGTGAGTCCAGGTGTGAGTCCAGGTGTGAGTCCAGGGCCCACCAGCTCTGCCTGGATGATTGACCTGCCCCCTGTGCCAAGGCTGGGCTGGGCACGCTGCTGCCTTCTGGGTCAGCAGCACTCCCTGCTCTTCATTTTTCTTGTGATGTACCTCTAGTTGCTGCAGCCATTACCTTGCTCCAATGTGCTATTCTTTTCAGGGAAGACATTAGGGAAACAGGAAGGACTCTGGGCAGTGAAGGAAATATTGGATTGTGCAGCACAAACACAAAGGTGGAACCTGCCTGCTCCACTTTCCCACTCTTACTGTAATTAGCAAAAATGCTCCCCCCTCCAGCATTACTCTGGCACCCAGGATCTCTTGGGCAGTTTATAAGGAGGCCCAGTTCCAGCAGCAGTGCTGGCTCCACTCCTCACTGCTCCATCCAGGAGCAGCAGCCTGCTGCAGCTGATGGCCCTGGCAATGCACCAGCCGTGTGCCAGCATCTCTGGAGACCTGACCCCATGGTAGATACCCTGGCCTCACAGTCTCATCACATTTATCAGCGTCAGGAGAAGGTGTTTGCACAGCCAGACTTCCTCACCTGGCTCCTGTCCCTCCCCAGCTCCATCCCAGAGACTGAGGAGGAGTTTCCTGATGCTGGCACCACACCAGGAGGGGCAGCTCCCTCGGCCACTCCCATGCAGGAACGAACTGAGAGCTCTCTCCTGCAGCCCGTTTTTTCTCGTTACCGGTGTAGGAACACGCTGGCAAAGGAGCGCCTGCGGGTGAGCCCCTGGGAGAGGACAGGGTGGGCTGCGGGTGCCCCCCTGTGCTCCGTGCAGGTGCTGCCCTGTGCCAGCCCTGCCAGGGGCAGATCCAGCTCCAGGACGAGCCCCAGGGGCAGAGGACAAGGCTCAGCCCAGCCCCAAAGGCATCGTGTCTCCCTCCCACAGGTGCCAGCCCCTGGCAGCCCCTGTGGGGTCTTGGTGCTGAACGAGGTGATGCTTCCCCAAAAGGAGTTCCCACAGTTCTCCCTGCTCAGACCCCATCAATCTGCACAAACAAAGCCTCTTCTTGAACATTTTAATGTCAGCTGTATTTAAAACTTGTACGGTTCATGATTCCAAGAACCATTTCTTTAATTAGGAGGCACTAAAGATTTTCCCCAGATGCCCCTGTCTGACACTCAGTGTGACTTTGGTCACATGCCACACTCTGGTCTCTGATGGCAGTGTTCAGTGTGCCACAGCCCCTCTGTCAGTACAGGGCCGTTAGCAGTGCTGGGCCATGGACTGGAGACTCAGCTCTCCAATGAGAACCTGCATGCTCTGCAGAACCTTCAGCACTGCCAGCATTCACCCCTTGCTGTCCTGCTCGGTCCAAGAGCCAGCAGGGAGCTGGGACAGGACAGGGGTTTCAGCAGGAGGATATTCCTCTGCACTATTCCTCTGCACTCACACTTGCACTCTGCTGCCTGGATGGAAATGGGGGAGGAATAGGGGGAGAGAAAACCTCAGTTTGGTTTAAAATGAGGACAAGTATCAACAATGCATTTACCCTGGATTGTCAGCAGCCCAGAGACTTTCTAGCTGGGTAAAACCATCAAACCTTGTGACAGGGGCACTGTCAGAGCTCCTGGCCAGACGTTGGGCCAGGCACGGTTCTGCATGGGGGATTTGGCATCACACAGGGACAGACACAGCCTGAGGGAGGGCAGGACTGTGGCTGCTCAGGTCCTTCTGTCCAGGAGGGGAAGCAGGTCCCCTCTCCAGCCACCTGGCCTCCCCTGGCTGCTGCCCAGCAGTGCCAGCAGTGCCAGCAGTGCCAGCAGTGCCAGCAGTGCCAGGGGCTCCCGCCGTGCACCCTCTCCTCTGACTGACCTGGTCCAGTGCACACAGCAGGGACAGGGCACAGAGCTCCCACGGCTGCTGGCATGGAGATCCACATCTCTGGAGCTGCTGACACCTGCCTTTGTGCTTTGGCTCATTTTTCTCTCCTGTGCTTTGTAAACTGCACTCTGGAGAAAATGAAGAAGCCCCTGCATGTGCCAGTCGGGTCTCTGATATGAACTATAAGACATGGAAATAAATAAGAATGTTCACTTGATTTTTTCATATTTATGTCCATCAGAAGTGCAAAAGTGAGAATAGACACTCTTGTTACAGACTAATGGAAACTGGGATTGATCCTCTGTGAATCACTCACGTTCTTTAAAGTTCACTTCTTCTTTCTGCCAGACAATTCTTTGCAGTAATAAATATGCCTCTCTGACCTTTCTGACTGCAGACAGGAGAATGGATTGGACAAAAGGAAATAGTGATCAACCAGAAATGTGTATAGTACTGAGCTGGACTCTCGTGGTGCCTTGAACTGCAGTAACAGTTCAGAAAGGACAATGACCTTGGAATGGCTTTGCAAAGTGCAGAATAAGGGGAAAAAGCTCTGCCTCTCCTTGGAGTGAACACACACTCAGAGTCCTGCCTGTCTCCAAGGAGTTTGCTACACTTCACCCTTGCTCCTGCTGCTCTCAGGGGTGGTGTGGGCATCATGAGGGCAGTCGTGGTGTCCATGTAAGGATCCCCCATCAGCTGCACCCCTCAGTGCCCAGCTCACAGCTCTGAGCCCACAGACTCTCTGCACTCCCGGGTTCTGCCCCAGCTCTGCAGTTTGCTGCTGTGGTGATTCTGATGATACAGGTCCTGAGCAACTGGTCCTGTGCCCTTGGTTCCCAGCAGCTCTGAACCACCTCAGTTAGGACCATAAATGAGGCCTTTCAAATGTCAGGCACTGCTTCCAAGAGATAACTGTTATTTGCTCCCAGAATTACACTGAGTAGAGCTGCTGAAGGATGCTTTGTGCACTGTCAGGCTCTATTAACCAGAAAAGAGAGCAGAAAAAAGTTACAATTGCGAAAATACTAACTATTGTCTGTCAGCACAGATTAAGAGCACCCAAACTTCACTGCCTAAAAGGCTGTGCTTGCCTAATAACACAGTAATGGTTTTCATGTGAGGCCTCAATTTAATTCTTCTGCATTCCTGGGCTGTTTAGGATGCTTTGCTTCAAATGTCACATTTAATCAGTGTGCCACCTTCTGTTGAAAGCATGCTTTTTAAATAAAACTTTGATAGACATTTGTCTTACATAAAACTTGTCCTTCCATGCAAAGATAAAAGCAGAACACTGAAGGGAGGATTTGTCTGGAATCAAAGAAATGCTCCTTCTCTCACCGTGTGCTGAGTACCTTGTCCTCAGCATCATGTCACTTCCATTGCACATCACCCCATGCAGACACCACCAAATTAGAGAATCAGTAATTTACCTCTGGAGCCTCTCACTAAAGCAGGGTGCAAAGGAACAGAGCATGCCTGGCTGCCTGAGGGCTGTGTGTGCCCTTGCACAACTCTCTGGTGGGGTGCACTTCTGCACCAGCCAGCCATCCATGAACGTGTTCATGAATTTACCTACTTTCATTAGTAATAATTAATGCCAAACTTTGACTCTCTTTTTCAAGAGTCAATACTCTGAGTTTCAGCACGGGAGGCTGTGCCACTTGGGGTGGCCCTGCTGGGCAGTGGCCGTGGGTGAGCTGTGGCACTGCCCTGGGCTGCCTTGAGCACCATCAGACCCATGCCCTGCAGCAGCCTGGCAGTGCCTGCACGCCCAGAGTGTGCCAGCCCTGCTCCTGTTCCCAGCAGCAGAGCTGGGGCTGTTTGGCCACGGGCTCACACTGGGGCTGTTTGGGCCCAGGCTCACACTGGTGCCAGCCCTGCTCCTGTTCCCATACAGCTGAGCTGGGGCTGTTTGGCCACAGGCTCACACTGGTGCCTGCCCTGCTCCTGTTCCCATACAGCTGAGCTGGGGCTGTTTGGGCCCAGGCTCACACTGGGGCTGTTTGGCCATGGGCTCCCACTGGTGCCTGCAGACCACGCTCACACCCTGCTCTCTTCCACTGCCTTTGCTCACAAATCCAGGAAAGGCTCTGCCAGCTCCCTGCCTCTTGCTGGTGACTGCCAAAAGGGAGGAAGGAACCCCTGGGGCTTGGAGTCCTTCTGGAATGTTCTCCCTGTACCACTGCTCTAGATGGCTGCTAGAGCACTATTTTCATTTTTACCTTCTTAGTTTATTTCCCTGCCAGATTTTGCCATCTTTTCAGAGATCAACAGCTCCAGATGAGCCTGTGGTTCTGAGTTTTCATTGGTTTAATCCAATTCATTGGAGAAAACACCAGTCTGTGAGCCCAGCTCAGCCCTGGGAAGGGGCTGTCCCAAGGCAGCAATTCCACCAGCTGCTGCAGCCCAGCCCAAGCCAGCAGCACTGTTACAGGGTGAGGGCTGTCCCTGCCTGCCCTGGGCAGGGCAAACAGAAAATCAGAAGGAAGCATGGACTTGGAATGGATCTCAGAAACGATGACCATCTGCTAAATAACAAAGTGCAGTGACTCACCTTCCTCCAAAAACATTTTATCAGGGAGGGGAGGGTCAGAGGGGAGGGGATCTTGTTTATTGTGCATGAGCCTCAGCAGCAAGTGGGATGGATGTGCTGAGACACCGAGGTCAGCAGAAGAGCAGCCAGAGGGAACCCAGCCACTGATAACTGGTGCCCTCTGCTCCCACCAGCCTCATTTGCTGCCCATTAACCCAACCCAGAGCAGACTGGCCCCCAGCAGGATGGCTCACAGGGCCCTGGGACAGGCAGGACTGGGGCCTGGGGAGGCAGCTCCAGGGTGTGTGAGCAGGGAGATGCTCACAGGGCCCTGGGACAGGCAGGACTGGGGCCTGGGGAGGCAGCTCCAGGGTGTGTGAGCAGGGAGATGCTCACAGGGCCATGGGACAGGCAGGACTGGGGCCTGGGGAGGCAGCTCCAGGGTGTCTGAGCAGGGAGATGCTGCAAAGAACATCCTTGGGGATGAATCATGGGAGTTGCACAATGACAAGAGAATAGCTGCAGGAGAGCAAATGCCTGCCAGATCACAGCCCAGGAGCTTCATCGAGTCAAGCCATGTCAAAATAATGTTATGAGAAATTTTTAAGACTTCCCTCCTGTACTTTGCAAGACAACAGATCAAGTACATTTCCAAGTCCTACCTATTTACTCATTTCTTGGACACACGGTTTATCCATAGGGATGCAGTGTGCTCCTTTCCATGTGTGATGGAGTGATGTGTCTTTGGCAGCAGGAGGGGAATTCTGCTGGTGCCCTGTTTTGATAAGAGCAAATCAGAAAATAAACACCAGTTTGCCTCTAATCTTTACAGTAATGTGGAAGCATTCCCTGAACATTAGAGAAAGTCACACCCAGGACGTGCAGGCCATCACCTCTGTTCCTGTGCTCCTCTGCTTTCCACCATCGTTTGGCTCAGTCCCAGCAGGGCCAGGGTGGGGAGCTACCACCCTGAGCTGAGTTATGCTGCTGAGCCTCTCACCCTCCCTTTCCTCCACAGGCTCCTGCTGGTTTTCATCACCCAGCCTTTTCTGGGAGAGCTTAGGAGCTCTTAGGGGTGCAAATGCCATTGCTGTGTCCATGGGAATGAAGGACCATTGTGTCTGTGCTGTGTCTGTACAGCTGATCCCTGCCTGGCCCAGGCAGCTGCATGCAGCCTGTGGTTCTGCTGTCTCTGTTCACATGTGCCTGTAGGAAGGGACATTTTACCACTGGATGCTGGGCCACAGGAATCCAGGCAAATAACATATGGAAACATATCCCATCCCTGACATGTGTTGCAAACCACTCAGTGTTTGTACGAGAATGAGGGCAAGGAAATAGCTTCAAATTTAAATAAGTAAACATAAGGATGTAAGCATACATCTCCTATCTGCCCCTGTCCAGAAGGGCTGAATAAGGGATTGTGGGATGCTCACAATGGCATCATGACCCAGACAAGCTCCAATTCTGCCAGGCACAGGGAGTGCACACACTCTGAGACTTTGCAAACACTGACACCACTCTTAATCAAGGTAAACTTCAGTCACTTCACTCAGTATTATTTCATTTGAAGAACTGTGCTGTGAAAAAAATAATTTCCGTTAATTAATATTTGGCTCAATTAATTCTTTCTCTCAGAGGAGATTTGAAGTTTATTAAATTATTCAAAAGAAAGAAAACACAGCTGAGCACTGGGCATCATCCCTGAGCCTGTGACAGGGCTGGGCACTGGGCATCATTGCTGACCATGTGACAGAGCTGAGCACTGAGCATCATCCCCACCCTGTGACAGGGCTGAGCACTGGGCATCATCCCTGACCCTGTGACAGAGCTGGGGACTGGGCATCATCCCTGACCCTGAGACAGAGCTGAGCACTGGGCATCATCCCTGACCCTGAGACAGAGCTGAGCACTGGGCATCATCCCTGACCCTGTGACAGAGCTGAGCACTGGGCATCATCCCCACCCTGAGACAGAGCTGAGCACTGGGCATCATCCCCACCCTGAGACAGAGCTGAGCACTGGGCATCATCCCCACCCTGTGACAGAGCTGAGCACTGGGCATCATCCCTGACCCTGTGACAGAGCTGAGCACTGGGCATCATCCCTGAGCCTGTGACAGAGCTGAGCTCTGGGCATCATCCCTGACCCTGTGACAGAGCTGAGCTCTGGGCATCATCCCTGACCCTGTGACAGGGCTGAGCACTGGGCATCATCCCCACCCTGTGACAGGGCTGAGCACTGGGCATCATCCCTGAGCCTGTGACAGAGCTGAGCACTGGGCATCATCCCTGAGCCTGTGACAGGGCTGAGCACTGGGCATCATCCCCACCCTGTGACAGGGCTGGGCACTGGGCATCATCCCCACCCTGTGACAGGGCTGAGCACTGGGCATCATCCCTGACCCTGTGACAGAGCTGAGCACGGGGCATCATCCCTGAGCCTGTGACAGAGCTGAGCACTGGGCATCATCCCCACCCTGTGACAGGGCTGGGCACTGGGCATCATCCCTGAGCCTGTGACAGAGCTGAGCACTGGGCATCATCCCCACCCTGTGACAGGGCTGGGCACTGGGCATCATCCCTGAGCCTGTGACACAGCTGAGCACGGGGCATCATCCCTGAGCCTGTGACAGGGCTGGGGACTGGGCATCATCCCTGAGCCTGTGACACAGCTGAGCACGGGGCATCATCCCTGAGCCTGTGACAGGGCTGGGGACTGGGCATCATCCCCACCCTGTGACAGAGCTGAGCACTGGGCATCATTGCTGACCCTGTGACAGAGCTGAGCACTGGGCATCATCCCTGAGCCTGTGACAGGGCTGAGCACTGGGCATCATCCCTGAGCCTGTGACAGGGCTGGGCACTGGGCATCATCCCCACCCTGAGACAGAGCTGAGCACTGGGCATCATCCCCACCCTGAGACAGAGCTGAGCACTGGGCATCATCCCCACCCTGTGACAGGGCTGAGCACTGGGCATCATCCCTGACCCTGTGACAGGGCTGGGCACTGGGCATCATCCCTGACCCTGTGACAGAGCTGAGCACTGGGCATCATCCCCACCCTGTGACAGGGCTGGGCACTGGGCATCATCCCTGAGCCTGTGACAGGGCTGAGCACTGGGCATCATCCCTGAGCCTGTGACAGGGCTGAGCACGGGGCATCATCCCTGAGCCTGTGACAGAGCTGGGGACTGGGCATCATCCCTGACCCTGTGACAGAGCTGAGCACTGGGCATCATCCCCACCCTGTGACAGGGCTGGGCACTGGGCATCATCCCCACCCTGTGACAGGGCTGGGCACTGGGCATCATCCCTGAGCCTGTGACAGGGCTGAGCACTGGGCATCATCCCTGAGCCTGTGACAGGGCTGAGCACGGGGCATCATCCCTGACCCTGTGACAGAGCTGGGGACTGGGCATCATCCCTGAGCCTGTGACAGAGCTGAGCACTGGGCATCATCCCTGAGCCTGTGAGAGAGCTGGGGACTGGGCATCATCCCCACCCTGTGACAGAGCTGGGCACTGGGCATCATCCCCACCCTGTGACAGGGCTGAGCACTGGGCATCATCCCCACCCTGTGACAGGGCTGAGCACTGGGCATCCCCACACCTGCCCGGGCACACCCTGGCAGCCTGGCTCGGGAAGGCAGCCCAGGCAGGTGCCCAGAGCAGCGCCCCTCTCCTGGCCACCCTGGTGTCCCCACGGCCCCTGTTCACAGGCAGATGTGTCCCAGGCACAGGCAGATGTGGCACAGGGAGATGTGTCCCAGGCACAGGGAGATGTGTCCCAGGCACAGGCAGATGTGGCACAGGCACAGGGAGATGTGGCACAGGGAGATGTGTCCCAGGCACAGGCAGATGTGGCACAGGGAGATGTGTCCCAGGCACAGGGAGATGTGTCTCAGGCACAGGGAGATGTGTCCCAGGCACAGGCAGATGTGTCCCAGGCACAGGCAGATGTGTCCCAGGCACAGGGAGATGTGGCACAGGCACAGGGAGATGTGTCCCAGGCACAGGGAGATGTGGCACAGGGAGATGTGTCCCAGGCACAGGGAGATGTGTCCCAGGCATATGGAGATGTGTCCCAGGCACATGGAGATGTGTCCCAGGCACAGGCAGATGTGTCCCAGTCACAGGGAGATGTGTCCCAGGCACAGGCAGATGTGTCCCAGGCACAGGCAGATGTGTCCCAGGCACATGGAGATGTGTCCCAGGCACAGGCAGACGTGTCCCTGGCACAGGGAGATGTGGCACAGGCAGATGTGTCTCAGGCACAGGCAGATGTGTCCCAGGCACAGGGAGATGTGTCCCAGGCACAGGGAGATGTGTCCCAGGCACAGGCAGATGTGTCCCAGGCACATGGAGATGTGTCCCAGGCACAGGGAGATGTGGCACAGGCAGATGTGTCCCAGGCACAGGCAGATGTGTCCCTGGCACAGGGAGATGTGTCCCAGGCACAGGGAGATGTGTCCCAGGCACAGGGAGATGTGTCCCAGGCACAGGCAGATGTGTCCCAGGCACAGGCAGATGTGTCCCAGGCACATGGAGATGTGTCCCAGGCACAGGGAGATGTGGCACAGGCAGATGTGTCCCAGGCACAGGGAGATGTGGCACAGGGAGATGTGTCCCAGGCACAGGGAGATGTGTCCCAGGCACAGGCAGATGTGTCCCAGGCACAGGCAGATGTGTCCCTGGCACAGGGAGATGTGTCCCAGGCACAGGGAGATGTGGCACAGGCAGATGTGTCCCTGGCACAGGGAGATGTGTCCCAGGCACAGCCCTGGCCCCGTGCCCCTGCAGGCAGGGCTCCCAGAGCTCCCCTGAGGGAGCCAGGTACCCAGCATTAGAGACAGCAATTAGTATTCGCATAAAGTACCTCTGAAATCATTCCATAATTATGCTCAAATTCATTAGCAGGAATATTAGAACTATAATTAACTTCCAAGCCTTGCATGAGTCCAGATAAAACCAGAACCTGTTATGAGAGATGGCTTCTGGAGCCACTGGCATCAAGGAGGCAGAACCACACACCACACAGGGAATGAACTCCTTAAGAGCTTCAAACCCATGGTTTTACTTTGATTTCTTTTCAATGTGCTTGTATTAACTGTAATCTTAATATCTGATCTCTCCTTTTTGCTTTCTGTCATTGGATTAGGATTCATAACAAGAAAAACCACAGAAAAGCGAATGTATCAAATTACTTAAAATTGCTCTCTTTATACCCTAATGAGGTCTGCAAAGCATCCTACAGGAGACAAAACCATAATTTCAAAATAGAAAACTAGGCAAAAAATGCCTTTGAAGACTAATTAGCCCCTACCAGTTGTTCCAATGGTCAGGAATCACTCTCCTTTGGAGGGAGTTACTCAGTGCAGATTGGAATCTTGCAGGGACAGCCTTTATGTAACACCTGAGAGTTTTGGGCTTGGGACAAGAATAAACCAAAGACATTGTAGAAGACTTTGCATATGAGGTTGTTAGATTATTCTAATCTTAAAATCCAGCCTTTCACTTCTGAAATCAACATTTTTCTACTTATTTGAGGAAGACAGTATTCCACCCCAGCAAGCCATGACACATTCAAATGTATTTTAAACTAAATAATTTGAAATATTTGGGGAAGCTAATGATGCTGCATGTATGTAATGGTTGACCTTGCCTGGGCACCAAGTGCCCACCAAGCCACTCTATCACTCCCATTCCCAGCAGGACAGAGGAGAGAAAATAAGGAGGAAAGTAACCAGTAGATTGAGATAAGGCAGTTTACTAAAGCAACAAAGAAAAGCAAAATTTGTGCACGCATAAGCAAAGGGGAAAAGTTAAACTCTGCTTCCCACACCAAGCAATGTTCAGGCAGTTCCTGTGAAGCAGGGCTTCAGCACATGTAGAGGCTGCTCCAGGCAAACACTGCAGAATAACAAATGCCAGCCCCGTTCCTCCTTTCTCCCTCGGCTTTTATCCCTGAGCTGACTCATGGTGTCCCCTGCCAGGACCTTGCCCCTCCCAGCCCCGGTGGGGATGTTCTGGAGCTGCTCAGCAGTGACTGAGCGTGGGGAACACCTGGTGCACCAGCTCCTCCTGCCCATGGCCTGTCACAGGAGCAGGCAGCTCTCTGCAGTGACTCTCACCCCGTGAGCTCTGCCCCTCCTGCCTCTCCTGCTGCAGGAGCATCAGCCTGGATCCTGCTCTTCTCCTGCTTCCTGAAATGTCCCTTCCCAGGGTTTTCTCCATGACCTTCATGAAGGGCCTCAGTAAGCACTCTGTGGGCTGAACCAAGTGAGGGAATTTCTTCCATTTTCTTTTTTTATGGCTCCTTTGTCTGCTATTTGTTCTGAAAGTCTCTGCTTATACACACACAGTATATTTGATATATAAGCCCATATAAATACCACTGGCATATAATGGGGCCCTGAAATTAATACAAACTATGTGCTTAGAGCTGCTGGATAATATTTAATCAAAATTCTGGTTTTACTGGTGATGAGTGAGAAATCTTAATTGATGGAGGTATAAAATATGAAAATCTGCCTCTTGTGAGGAGACATTAAAACCTAATTCACAGAAAAATGCTGCTTGGGAAAAGCATTGCAATAAGGAAAGAAGGGACAGAGCAGAGAGAGAGCAAGAGAGGAAAGACTGAAAATGGGAGACGGCGCCAGAAGTGAAAATGTGCACAGATTTCCAATGCCCTGCAGAAAGCACTGTCCTCTGCTGCCCCTGCAGAGCAGTGCTGCACAGTGCTTGCTGCTGATGAGCACCCAGCCCATTCACTGGTCTGTGCCCAGCCTGGCAGGGATGCCACCCGGCTCTGCTGGAGCAGCTGGGACGGGCACTCGGCAGCAGCACCCCGGAGATCCAGGAGAGCACCCAGTCCCATCCCGTGGGGCTGGTGTAGATGCTGATTTTCCACCTCAGGGCAGGGAACAACATCACTCCAAAGCTGCATTTGCACCCGTTCTCACTACCAGTTCCCTGCTCTGAGCTGAAGGCTTGTGTCCCCGTGGCCACAGGTGAGCTCTGGCACCCAGCTGGGAGGAGGAAGAGGAGGGAGAGGAGAACCACTCGAGAGTGGAGCAATGAGGGGCTTAGACTTGCACTTGCTGGCCTGAGTTAGAGCAGGACCCTGGGGATGCCTTTAAGAATGGCATATAAACTATCACATAGAAAAGTATTTGTATTTCAAAATACACGTGCTGTGTTTGAGCACTGTGCAAACTGATGCCTCAGACAAGAAGCATGGCATTAGTGGGTTTTTTGCTAGTGAGTGTGATATTCACATACTCTTTGAACAGAGAGAGACATAACTCTCTCTCCCAGGATTTCTCACTGCCTTCCCCAGGAGAAATCCTGGGAGAGTCAATTATGTCTCCCTCTGTTCAAAGAGTATGTGAATACCCCAGGTGAGGTGCCTTTATCCTAATATAAATCCTAGATACTATTACAAAGAATTACAAGGAAGAAAAAATGATGCTTATCCTGTGTATTAGCAGAGTCTAACCCTGCCAAGCATAAATATTCAAGTAATCACTTTGCAGTTAACTGGTAACCACCAAATGCACACATATAAAATGTAATTACAGAGGCTCCACAAACTCAGATTATCACCTATAGCCAGGCACATATCATTGGATACTAGACTCTCTCTCAGATCAGAATCTCATTCTGATTTGAAATAACTAACTACCTCCTTTCTAGGTGGGAGGATCCACAGCATGGGATGTGGCACCCAGCTGTGCTCAGCCTGAGCTGTGCCCTGTGCCCCCGGCTCCCTGTGGGCAGCAGTGCCATTGCCATGGGCCCTGCCAGGGACAGAGGCACCTGCAGAGGGTCTGGCAGTGCCTTCCTCCCACAGTCAATAATTGATCTCCTCTGAGCTGTTCCATGACAGAGCACGTTGCATAAAACACCAATTTCTGCAGAAGTGTCTAACCAAAGTGCTGGAGGCATTAGTGGCTTTACATTCTGACAGACTCTGAGACTAACTTCCCTTTGGCATGAGGGAGGAGCAGGCTGTGCACAGCAAGAGCAGAGGATGAAGATGCTGATGGGAATGGTGATTCTGTACAGCCAGGCTGCTGCCATGGTGAGGGCTTTGACCTCACCCAGCCCAGGAAGGCCACAGGGCTCCCACTGTGCTGTGCCCACACAGGGGCCATGCCCTGAGGGTCTCCTTCCTACAGCCTCCACTGGTCACTCTAGGAAATACTCACATGGAAGGATGTGTGGCCAGCTGCTTGCAGGATTATTTTCCAAAAAACTTGATCTTTGAAATAAATATATAAAAGTCAGATTATTATTTTTAAACAGCTGTAACAAGAGAAAGTTCTGTTTGTATTAGAAATCACCTCTGCTGAACTCAACCTGTCACTTCTCTTCTCTGTGCTGCAAAGATGACCCCAGGGCAGCCTCCTCCCTTCACTCCTGCCTGGGATGTGCCTGGAGTGGGACCTGTCCCAGGGAGGGATGAGCCTGCTGGGCTGTGCACCATGGCAGGGCAGCCCCTGCTCTGCAGTCTGGGGCTCTCAGGTGAGCACTGGGAATGCCTTACCTGGCCAGACACAGTCACTTCTGGCTCACTTACTGATGCCCTTGTGTGTTTCAGCACCTTTCAGAGGACCACGTGCCTCCTAGGATGCTTGTGTGGTGTCACAAATCCTGCTCAGGTGTGGAAGGGTTCACAGCAGGCCACACCTTTATTGGTATAAGGACTTCACATAGTGCAGCTCTTTGCTACTGCCCAGAGCAAAGAGGGAGTCTGGGCTCTGGTCTGCCACATGAACTTCATGTGTTTTCTTATGGCTCAAGGCACTGATTTCATTCATCAATTATTTTCATTAATAATTACTTTCAATATCTCTCAAGTCTTTCTTCAGCTTTACCAATGCTTCAGATTTTTTTTTTTGCATGTGCCAGAACATTTATTAATATTCATTCTCTAAGGAACCAGAGCATCTGTGACTCGTAGAGGTAGGAGCACTGTCATCAGCTCAGACAAAATCTCTCACTAAATAATTTAAAATAATTGGTGATGAGCATTTAATCATTTAGATCAACTGATGCCAAAACCTCCTCAGTATAAAACAGAGCAAGTTGCTCTGGCCTCTCAGAGAGAACAGACACAGGCCCTGGCAGCCAGTGGTCACAGGGGCAGCTCGGGGCCTGGCACCCCCTTGCCAGCTCTCAGGGCACTCTCAAGTCCCTGAAGGGGCTGAGGAAACCAGCAGCCCTTAAATAAAAATCCTCCCAGAGCAGCACTGGTCCCACAGCACCAGGGAAGGTGCAAGGCTGAGCCGTGCAGGGATCTGTGGAGCAGCTGCTGTGTCCTGGGTGAGATGGGATGGAGCACAGCCCACATCCTGCCTGGGCACCAGCACCCACAGGGCTGGTGCTGAAGCGTTTGGGAAAAGCTCAGGACTTGTCCAGACCCCTGTCCCTGTCAGCCAGCAGCTGCTTTCCCCACTGTCCTGGTCCTGAACCAAAGCACCTTCCCCCAGTTTGCATCTCAGCAGCCAGGTCCCCTCCTGAATCACCCCAGAAAAAACAAACCCGTTTACAATTGCCACCATGCTCTACCACCGTGCACATGATTTCCTCCAGATCTCATCTGGGGGAAATTACTGATCAGATTTCGTCAGAATGTTCTCCTCCTTAAAGCCCAAGTAAGAAAACATAAGCCTGGAAGTCACTTCTTGCTGATGCTGGAGAAAAGCCTCCCCAGCATCCCCTGCATGGCCCAGCAGCTCCTGGGCTGCTGCTGCCCTCTGAGCTGCTCCTGTAGGACACTGAGCATGAGAAGCACTGAATGAAAACAGTGGCTAACAGAAACCTTATTAGAGATTGGAAGTGTTTGGAGGGATAGCAAAAGCATTTGTTTGCTTTTTAAAATCACTATTACAAATGTTGACCAACTGTAGCCACTAGCAGGACAAGCCAAATTGAGAAGATTATACACTAATAATACTACAGCATGCTTTTCCTTTGCCTATGGGAAAATACTTCTAAAATATTAACTAAAATATTATAAGAGCTGCTTAATTTCTACTGGCTGTTGTTCTTTTGAACCCAGGTGACAAACAATTAATTCTCATGTTAATTAGAGTGCAGAAAAAAAACCAAGTTTTTCCTCTTTTACCTGTCTTTAAAATTGATTTTGAAGCATGTGTCAAATACTGAATACAGAACATGTGTGCTCTGGTGCATTTTGCCTTGGAGTGGAGCAGGATAGCAATCAAAGCTGTTTTTCTTGTTTACACTAGCGTTTAGCACCTGAATATTTCTCTGCATTAAACATCTACAGGCCGCAGAAGGCAGATGTCAGCAATGGCTTCGGGCCCCTTGATGACAGAATAAATAAAAGTGGGTGTGAGTGCAGTTGTGATGCCACTTGGGTTTGCCCTGCATGGCAGAGGGGTCACGGGCAGCCCTGCCTGGGATGGAGCCCCCAGCTCAATGGGGTGTGCAGACTGTGCCCCCTCCCCACACAGGGCTCACCTTCATCCTTGTGACAGACACAGCACCAGCTCTGCAGGTGCTGAGAGCACAGACAGGTGGCACAGCAGCAGAAATGGAAGGTGAGGTGCATTACATCACTCCCAGAGATAAAATGCACAGTGTCCCAGTCAGTCACTGCAGCAGCCACTGCCTCCTGCCTGCCAGCCCTCACCTGCTCTTCTCTGAATGCTGAACTCCTGCTTCTTGGGGGATGTTTTTGAAACTGATGCTCAACTCACATTTCTAATTTGCCCTCTACTTTCTTTGAGGTGAAGAGGTAATCAGCAAATTATCAACACCTTGTGAGATTCAAGCAAATCATATTTGGAAACCAAAGCCATGACAGGCAATTAGGGCCTTGTGTGCTTCCAAAGACACGTGCCCAGCTCCTGGTGCTGTGGTGGGTGCTGTAGGCAGTGACCGTGGCTGGTGGCACAGCAGGGACAGCAGGGACAGTGGCACAGCAGGGACAGCAGGGACAGCAGGGACAGTGGCACAAGGGGCACCATGCTGCCAGGCCAGTGCTTGTGCTGTGGGACACACACACAACCACGTGTCTGTTCTGCATGATGCAGCAGCTCTAACTGCTAGAAATGTTCTGGGATAGAGTTTACCTGATTTTCCTTTTTCAAGGATATTTGCCTGATAGAAAAGCCTGTCTGTGTATTTTCCCCTCTGTAACTTACATTTAGCATATAAAATGGGAACATAATTTTTATATGAAATTAATAATAAGATCATGCTTTAGGCTGCCATGATTAAAACGCTTGATAAAGCACTTGGCAGCGTGGCCTGGGACACAGCTGCAGCTATGGCAGCACAGGCAGATGCTGGTCCCAGGGGTGGGGGACACAGCCCAGGCTCTGCAGCCACGCTCCCCAAAGCCTGGAGCCCACACAGTCCCCACAGCCCCTCCTCAGGAGCTGCCTGGCTTGGCAGGGATGTGCCTGGGAGCACAGGTCTTGTGCCCTGGCATGGGGAGGGGAAAGGACTCTGCTTCAGGCTCGGGGGTCTCCCAGCAGCCCCAAGCCAAGGGGACCCTGGTCTGCAGCTCTGTACAGACACATTGCTCCATGCCAGACAGCCTGCAGCCAACACAGATGGTGCTAATACAAAAACTTCTTTTTTCAAAGCTGAATGCAAGTTTTTAAAGTAATTTACTCATCTGCTACTCTCGCTCCCAGCATTCAGCAAATGCATTTCTATTCATCTGCCCTGGCATACAGGCCTCTGCAATTAATACTTGTATTTATCATAACTCCAACTGACTGACTTATGTCCCCAGGAAAGAAGGTTGGGAAAAGTCTTTCTTAGTCATTTTAAATGAATGCTGCAAGCCTGGGATTCACTGATGATATTTCATACATTTTCAATGAAATTCATATATTCTCAGAGGTTTTCTTCTCCCTCAGGGTTTCTGACAGGGCTGTGTTCCAGGCAGAGCTGACAGTGCTGGCTGTACTCACACACTTGTGTTTCTGTGTGGAAGTGCTTATTCCTTTCTCATCCATCACAAGGTTTGTTTCCATAGTGCCTGACCACCTCAAGTGAAGGGAGGCTTTTGCACAATGATATAAAATATCATTTTTACATATGTAATTGTGGTATGTGAGCACTCACAGTAAAACAACTTAGAAAATGAAGTAATGTACCTCTGGTGACTGAACACTTCAGTAATAATAAAATAGTGTTCAGGAAATGAATGGATCAGGAAATATTGTCCTATTACTACTGCACTAAAAACTGTTTGTGTAGTGACCTCAAATTCCAGCAAATGCTCCAAAATTTCCTTTTGAATCAGTCCCAAAGCTTTGCCAATAGAAACTCACTGATACTGCTTTGGCCTCTGCTCAGGAGCTGTTGAAATGTAAAAAGCCCAAAGCAAGGCACCTCTTCCTCTTTCAGAGGATGTTTAGAACCATTTGACACTAACCACTGCAAAATAAATGCCCTTCCAAGAAAGAAAAAAGACATTTCAATTTTCTGCTGACAGCAGGGTAAGCGATACCTTCCTGCACATTTCTGCTGACAGGGAAAAGGGCCAGACCCATCCCAGCCGGGCTCCCTCCGTGTGAACTCCCCTCTTCAGCACAGATTTAGTGCTCTGTTTCTCACCTGGCAGACCAGGCCCTGACCTGCAGCCAGCAATGCTCCTCCACCCAGCGTGCTCAGCAGCTGCGGGTGGGGATGATCGCAGATGCATTTGCTGCTCCTCCTCCTTTTCAAGCATCGTTTTCTGTCTCCCCCTGGAAGGAGCCGAGCACAGGGGTGTGCTCAGGAGCTGGCACGGGGGGAGCAGCCACACCAGCAGAGCTTCTCCTCCCCACACCTTCCTGCAGCTCTGAGTGCCCGTGCTCACAGGGTCTGAGGGTGAGGGAAGGGACGAGGATCTGACTCCATGGTTCAGAGGCTGATTGATTATTTTATTATATATATTACATTAAACTATACTAAAGGAACAGAAGAAAGGATTTCAGCAGAAGGCTGGCTAAGAATAGAAAAATAAGGAAATGATAACAAAGGCTCTGTCTTGGACTCTCTGCACAAGCCAGCTGGGCTGGGATTGGCCATTAATTACAAACATCCAACATGGGCTAATCAAAGATCCACCTGTTGCATTCCACAGCAGCAGATAATCAATGTTTACATTTTGTTCCTGAGGCCTCTCAGCTTCTCAGGAGGAAAAATCCTAAGGAAAGGATTTTCCATAAAAGATGTCTGTGACACCTTTGCTTCTGAATGGGAGTGTGGGGAGATGGCATTTCTGAAATAAACTCCATACAGCAAGTTCTCCTATCTCATATTCCTGAAATACCAACTCTGAATCAGAAAGAAGTGTGTTACACAGCACTCCATCACTTCCTGGGCTTTTTCTGAATTCAGACTGTGGAGGAGATCGTGGCACAGAGTGATGGGCCCTGCAGGCTTTCTGCAAGGCTACAAGCAACAAAATATGAATTAAGTTAATAGGATTGGATGTAAAGAATTAGAAACTAATGGTAAGAAAGATGAATGAGAAAGATCAATTTCAGCTAGAAGAAAACTGAAATCCAGAGGAAAGTCTCCTGTATGAATTATTCTACTAGCAGAAGCAATGTGCAACTGGATTTTTTTACTTAAATAAATAATCTTTTCATCCAAATTTCTTCAGTTGTATATATGTCTGTGTGTGTAGTTTGAAAGCAAAGCTCTCCTCCAACAGCCAGTCCTGCTTGCATTAGTTTTCACTTTTTTCTGTATTACTGTGACAAGAGTGCTGGAGCTGAGTCAGCAGGCAGGGTCTGTCTGCTCACAGGAATAAGTACTAGCAGTGAGATTTTTTTGGCAAAACGGTGCACAGGCATCTTGCCTTCAAATTCACCAGTTATTTAATCATTCCCCCTCTGTGACAAAATTTTTCTCTAAGAAAGACATTGAAAGAACAATTTTTCGCAGTTCATCACACACACTAGAAGAGAATATGTATGAATTTCTCTTCCATCAGCACTTTCATGTTTATGACAGCTCAATGTATTAACACAAGGCTTTCAATTACAGTCTTGTATTTCCTTACACAAGGAAAAGTGTTCTGAAAAGATGCTGCAGTTACAGGCATACTATTCAAATGTGCCCAGTGTGTGTTAGAGAGGATGGGGAAAACCGGAAGAAAATGAAGAAAAATTATTATAAGATAAAAATGCTGGTAAATACTGGAACCCATTGACCTCCATTTCAGAAGTGTCATGATGGCTGCTATGCACTGAAATTTATAATCCAGAGGATCATAAGAATTCTGTCTAGAGGATCAACAATGACCAGAGCTGGTACCAGCTCTGGAATGGAGATGTTTGCACAAAGGTGTCAGGCTTAGCTGCAAGTGTGGGCTGGACACCAATGTAGATTTACCTGGGTTTGCCTTTACTCTGAGCATACAGTAGCAACCTTTTCTCCTGTGTGCAGGGGCAAGGAAAGAAAATCAGAAATGGGAAAGAAATAAATGCAAAAAATTCTGTACCTCAGGAAAATGAAATATGATTCTGAAATCTGGCTAAGGGTTTCAAAAGAGTGTGAAATGTGTAGTCTGCACCTTGATAAAGCAATTTATTTGCATTATTACCTATAAAAGACAGTCTCACTCAATGAACCATCATCCATATGTTGTCTACAGAGTTCCACCATCAGAGGAGGACATGCATAATGCAAGATCCCAGGGAGACATCTCTGTTTAGGCATGCAGGAGATTTTGGAGTAGACAGTGGGTTCCTCCTTTCAATATTACCCCTAATACCTTAGAGCATCTTGCTTCAGTGTCACTTGCACCAGACACATATTTAAAACTGGAAAACCATCCTCTTTGGTGGCATCCAGGAGCACTGAACTGGCAAGCAGAGGTGGTAGCAGGACCTCAGGACTCAATGCTGAACTGTCCCAGGATGTGGAATGGCTCATGCAGCTGTGAGTCCAGGGCTCCAAGGAGGAGCCACAGCTGTGCTTTTCCACTTGAGCTCCCTGACCCCAACCCCTGCAAAAGCTCAGTGATTCATGGCTCATCATGACTGGGATGACCCATTTTTCTACACACAAAGACAGTTTTTGAGGAGAAAGGGAAAAGGGGACTCTTGGGAGGGACACCAGCCCATGGTCACAGCTTTGCCAGGACCTGGCTGGGGGCTCAGAGGAGCAGGGGGGACCCTGGGCTCAGCCTGCCATCCTCCTGCTCCTGCCATCAGCCTCAGCATCTGCTCTGTCCTCTGGAGCTGCTCTGTCCTCTGGAGCTGCTCTGACCTCTGGAGCTGCTCTGACCTCTGGAGCTGCTCTGTCCTCTGGAGCTGCTCTGTCCTCTGGAGCTGCTCTGACCTCTGGAGCTGCTCTGACCTCTGGAGCTGCTCTGACCTCTGGAGCTGCTCTGTCCTCTGGAGCTGCTCTGACCTCTGGAGCTGCTCTGTCCTCTGGAGCTGCTCTGACCTCTGGAGCTGCTCTGACCTCTGGAGCTGCTCTGTCCTCTGGAGCTGCTCCCAGAGCTGAGCCCTGCACTGCAGGACTATGAGCAATGCCCACTGCCCGTGCTCATGGGCCATTTCTGAATCTGGCACCATTCCTGCCTCTCAGACTCACCACAATCTCCACTCTGCTGGGTGCCTTGCTGAGAGAGCTCATGGGTGTCCTGCTCTCATAGCAGGAGTTTCCTGGTCACAGCAGAGGGGGAAATCCCAGGGGAGAGCTTCACTTCCTTGTGTTTGCTGCTACCATTTTCCTCTTTGGACATCTCAGGGTTCTTAATGAGGTACTAATTGAAAGAGAAATGTCTTTTGCAAACCTAAAAATCAGGAATTTTATTCATATCAGCCTAAACTCAGTGAACACCACTGTAATTTTTATGTTATGTGGGAATTACCTTTCTGAACACCTATTTAAGCAACAAAGGAATCAACGGCAAAACTGTGGACTTCTATAAGAAAATTAAAACAACATAATTTTATGTGGAGTATGACACTGCCCCTGATCCTTGTGTGGCTCATTGATGGTACAACTGAACATTGGACCAATGTTCAGTTGTACCATCAATGATCCACACAAGGATCAGGGGCAGTGTCACACAAGGATCAATGAGCCACCAAAATTTAAAAATTTTGAAATCAATTAATCTGTTTGATTTTTTTTCTGAAAGAGAATTGGGTATCTAAGTTACATCTTATGTTCATAAATATTCACTCTAGTCCACCAAAGCAAAACCAAATGAAAGCAAAATAGCTGCAATTAATCTTTCATTTACTTCTGAATGTGTGTTCTTTTTTCCCCCCTCATTACCTTGTTAGAGCTTGGAGCTCTGAACTGGACACAAAAATTACGAATTTATTTTCCAAGATCACACAACATAGACTTAAAAGTGTTTAAAAAGCTTCATGTACCTCTTCTTCATGTTAAAGTTCTACTTGGAGTGGTTGATGGAGGACTGATAAGTGACAGAAAGATGTTCAATAAGTGACAGCAAAATGCTCATTGTGTGATACATATTGAAGACAATTATAAGCTCATTAGGAAAATGGGGTTCTTTTAATTATTTTAAAACATCAGCAACCATGAAAAAAAATGAGCACCACAGATATTTTTGAAGTGTTTTATACTTAAAGTTGTAAAGAAATTTGTAGACTTCAATTAAAATTGTGACCCAATTTCCAAAGAATTTTTAAAAGCCTGCATTATCAAAACATAGCATTTTATTTTTCTCATCCTCAAAGTAAATTGTCTTTTAAATAAGTCCATTTTGACTTTAAATTATTCAATGGGTGATTTTTTTTTTAAATTATGTTTAAATATGAGCAAACAGAAACTTTGGGTCCTGAGCCAAGGCTGTGCACTGTTCTGTGGGGAGATCCAGAGCTGCTTTTGGCCACTTCTCTTGGAAGCTATGACACAAAATCAGGTGAAGCTCTTTCCAACCCCAGCATCAAAGTTATTTTGAAATTAGAAAATGTGCAGCCCAAGGACAACTGAAGATAAGCTGCTCAGTGGAAACTCTGCAGTAAAAGTGCTCAACAACAAAATGAAGTCCCTAAAAATTCTTCAGATTTATAATATTTTTTATTTTTTCCCCTTAAAAAAACACTGCCTAATCTCATTGGTTCTGGAACCTCGCAAAACTCCTGAGTCATGCAGAATCTTGCTTATATGGAGGTCTTATTTTCAAAGATGCAGGAATGAGACCTGAAAACACCCTTGAGCTCAAGTTTTAAAGATGGAGAAGGTGGAAACTGTCAGAGAGGAACAAATTTGCTACACCTAGAAAAACATGTGCTATTATTGTATTTTTTTCTCTCAACAGCTAAGGTTTTCCTGGATGTTATCACTTTGGTCCAGTCTGTCATGCATCATTAAATACTGGCTCGTTCTGTGGATGCTGTGGTTCCTGCTCAGGGCAGCTCTCAGTCCGTGCTCGTTTCCTGCTTCCCTTGTTTCACTCTAACCCAGCCATCAACCAAAGCTCTGCTGAGGCTCCATCCATAAATGATGCTTCCTGCTGGATAGGCACGTGCCCAGACCATTTCCACTTTGGTGTCCTAGCACAGAACATCTGGTCAAAATGAGGGAACGAGAGCTTGAACTCCAAGAACAGTTATTGTCCAAAGTTGGTGGTGAACACAAACCCGCCCGCACGGTGAGCTTGAGCCCAGAGCCCAGACCAGCCATTGGCAAAGGAGAGGCTCCTCAGCCCTGACACCCTTGGACAGGATCACACTGGCAGCAGAGCTGGGCTGTCCACAGCAGACATCACAGCATATTTTAAAACTAATTCTCTGCTCTTCTGACCTGCCGTGGTATTTTCCCTCTTTATAAATAAATGGCTTGCTGAGAAGAGCAAAATATCAGCTGTGTAGTAAAGGTTGCTCAGAAGTTTATCTCCGAGGCTTGGAATTCTCTAAACTTCTCACAGATTTATCTCTGTTTTGTTTCTTTGAACCAAGATTTCCCTAAACCCTTTGTCATTAATGGGAGAGAGATTCTTACACTGCAAAGCTACAGAAAGAAAATTACCTGATTGAAACCTGACAGCCAAGTTTAAGAGCATTGGTAAAGAGCTGAGAAATTATTCAGTGAAGTTAAGATAAAGGAAAACTCACAGAATAAAATTGCATTGTTTGAGATGTTATTGCAATTGTTCTATAGAAAAGCATCAGTAAGGGCATTGATGTAAAATGAGGAAAGGAACAGAGCATATCTCATGAAAGCACAGAAGAACATGCTTGTGGAGCAAACAAATAAACAGAGACCCAGGTGGATTTGCAGAGAGTTTGTACTCAACCAAAGACAGAGATGAGTTCCAGGGTTCTTTGGCTTTCAGAGATAAAAACTGCTGCTGAGACACCAAGACTGACACAAAAGAAAAGGAAAAAAAAATTCAAGGTTTCTACTTAATAATTTCTATATTCTTTTTAACCTTCTTCTTAGTAGTTCAAAATTGTTTAAAAGAGACATGTTTCAAACATGTTGTAACACCACAACTTACCTCACCACTGCCAGTTCTGCAGGTTCCTAAAGGAAAATAAACTTCCTAATTCTAACCAGACAGTCATAAAAATCCGAATAAGGAACACTCTAGGAATGTTAGATATGGAAACGGCCTTTACGTTTTCTTAATTTTTCACTGTATCTACCACAATTGGATATTTTTTATTCTATGACTGCAGGTCTAAAAAACGTGGCCACCACATGTGTGTTTGCAGATATACAAGGAATCATGAGGGACTGAATTAAAATTAAATGAAAAATTCCCCTCTCTCTCAGCCCCACAGATTCACAGATAAATCTCCCCAGAAGAGAGCCAAGGTGGCAGCTGAACTCTCACCAGTGATTTCTCTGGAGTCCTAAGGCCCCACGCTCCTCCTGTGAGTCATTAACAAAAGGGTTCCCTGCACTGGGTGTCAGAGGGGCCTCCCCTCAGCCTGGAGTGCTGACAGATGTGGCTGGGGGCAGATCAGAGCCTGGGGGCTGTGCAGGAGCTGAAGTGCTGCCAGATGTGCTGACAGATGTGGCTGGGGGCAGATCAGAGCCTGGGGGCTGTGCAGGAGGTGAAGTGCTGACAGATGTGCTGACAGATGTGGCTGGGGGCAGATCAGAGCCTGGGGGCTGTGCAGGAGCTGAAGTGCTGCCAGATGTGCTGACAGATGTGGCTGGGGGCAGATGAGAGCCTGGGGGCTGTGCAGGAGGTGAAGCTGCTCCCTTGTGCCCCCTGCCCACGGGCAGGTGGTGCCAGCCTGGCCAGGGCTCCCAGATAAATGCAATTTATCATTGCATTTCATTACTCATTCCAGTTTGCTGAAGAACCACGTGGTTTAAAAAAGTTGAAATTGTTCATTTGTGATTATGTGTTCCTCAGCTCTGTTTCAGCAAGCTGAACATTTTCAGCAGGCTTTTGGAAGCAGCAATTTTTTTTAAGAAATATTTTTCTTCATCTTCACACCTTTTGTTTTATTTGCTGTGCCACTAACTCTGCCTGGCTGGCACGAGCTCTCAGGTGCCCCAAGGCTGCATCCCCTGTGGGCAGCTCAGCCCAGCCCAGTGCCCACAGGGGAGTGGGCACGGGTGCATGGTGGGCTGGGGTGCCCTGCAACCCCTCCTGGGTCTGCCCAAGCAGCAAAAGCCTGAGTTTGCCACCAGATCTCAGCTTTCTTTGAGTTTGGGGTTTTTTTCAGGGAAGTAATTTCCAGAGCAATACAGAACAAGTCTGAGTCTGTCTTTAAAACTACACACTTTTAGGTGTAATCATTTTGACCTGTCTCCCTGATAAAAAAAAGATTTATCTGAAAGTCCTGAAGGCACTAAAGCTGTTGTGAGGAAGGATGCTGAGCACACTGGTCAGTGAGATAAATGAACCTAGTCAGGCTAGGAATAGCACCAGAACGATGTTATTAAATCAGTGCTTGGGGAATCAGGCTTCTGCTTAGCTTTCTATTTTTTTTCCCTCTTTCTGATTTCCCTGCCAAGAGAACCAGAGGCAGATCTTTGCAAATGTTTTCCTGAAATTTTCTCTTTGAAAACCAATTGTGTTTACACAGTTGGGATATCATATGTGGCATATTGGTTGGGGGTGCATAAATGCATTGTAACCAATACAAGAAAGAAAAAAGCCACAAATCCCACTCCATCTATTTTAGTCTGGTTTCTTCCCTACCCTTGGACTCTGAGAAATGTACTTTGCTCTGTCCTCCACACAGTAAATTCCTGGAGTAGAGACTCAACCATTGTCTGGGATTGTTTCAGCAACTTCTCTTGCTTTTACTTTCATTTTATATGTTGCTCTCCAGAAGCCACATTTCCTCAGAAATCCATTTGTCCTGGAATAGGAAACCTTTCCCTAAACCAAGTACTTGTTTCAGCTGGATGGTTTATTATCCATTCTCAGACATTTGTTCTCTTTCTACAGATGGAGGCAACAAATGAAATGAAAACTGTAAAGCTGACAAATACCAGCCATCAGAGTGCAGATTAAGAGCACCACAACAACATTCTTTTATTATGATTGCTGAGGTCATAGAGTAAATTTTCAAAAAATTGTGGGGAAAATGCTTTGTATCATTTCTTTTCTGACCTTAACCCACAGGCAGAGGAACAGCCAGAGGCTGTGCACATCCTCCTGTCACTACAGACAAGTCTGAAGGAAGTGCTCTGGTTCCTTTTGGAGCCAGGCTCTCCTCCACAGTGCCCAGCAATAAGACAAGAGGCAATGGGCAGAAACTGATGCCCAGGGAGCTCTGAGCTTGAAGAAGAGCAGCTTTCCTGTGCAGTGACCAAGCACTGGAACAGCTGCCCAGAGAGGGTGCAGAGTCTCCCTCACTGGAGATGTTCCAGAATAATCTGCACACACCCCTGTGCCCCGTGCTCTGGGATGATCCTGGCTGAGTGGAGGCTGGAGCAGCTGAGCCTCTGCAGGGCATTGCAGCCTGACCCACCCTGGGCTCTGTGCTGTGCCAAGGGGCATCTGAGGGGCTCAAACACTGAGCACTGCTCCAGCAGCTCCACACACCCCCACACCCCCACAGCCCCTGTCCTTGCTGTGCCACAGAGACCCTGAGCAGGGGCCTCAGCACCCTCTGGGAGCTGCCACCATTGCCCTCAGCCTCCTTGTTTCCTGCACAGGCTGCTCATGGCTGCTTTCCTCCCACAGCATCCCCACCTTCTTCCTCCTCGAGGGGCTCGATTGGCTTGCCATGGTGCGTGAACCCATGAGAACAATGTGCATTTTAACTGCCTTGGGTGTGAATGGGCTATAGGAATAATCTTCCCATGAGGCTGGAAAGCCAAAGCCTGCAGGGCTGGCAGAGGGGCTGGTGGCAGCTCTGCCGTGCAAACACATCTCTGAGCCAAAGATGCTTTGCTGTAACCCAAAACATACATGGGGGATGCCCAGGGTTTGTATAAAGCTCTCTTTCCTTTGAAATCAAGCTGTGTTCTCTATTGTTTCCATCAATATATTCAGTAGCATCAAAAATTGTTAAAGGTGAAGCAGAATTTCAGTCAGGGAGAGAGATAAGCCCCCTTTATTAGATCTGCTCAGACCAGGAAACAGTGGATGACACCCACTTCAAACTGATGCCACAGAGCCAAGCAGGGTGAAAGCCCCTGTATCTCCAGCACAGTGTGGGTGCAGAACAAAAGCTGAGTCCCCAGCTGCTTGCAGCTGCTTCTGAGCACATCTTTCAAGTGAAAACAACTGTTCAAATAAACCTTGAGGAGAAACAAAGTGAACAGCTACATGAATAACAAATGATACCACACTGAGTGTTACAAGTCTTCTGGATGGAGCCATCTGTTCTTGGAACCCATATATTTATGCTTCCAATGTGACTTTCTATACTCCTGCAACTAGAGCTGATATTAAACATGGTCACGCATGTTAGTACATTTTTCTTGCAGCTTTTTTTAACTGCTGGGTTTATGCAACAGCTTTCACACTAGGATACAAACAGAAATGTTCCTCAGTCATACTCTTGTGACCATAGATCACTGGATATGACAGAGTAATGTAAAGAGTAAAAAGAGTAAAAAGATTTTTTTTTCCCACTCTTGAACAGAAAAAAAATTCTGTCTTCCTATTAGATGATTATTAGCTTTTCAGCAAGAAAGGTACGAGCTCACAAAGACTCCTCTTTTTTTTCCTTACTTTGCTGAAAGTTTCTGAGGAGCCTGAACTGAGTGATGCTCTTTTCTTTCCAAGTACTACGGGAGCACTGAATTGTGATTCATTATCCTGTCCTCAGGGGCTCAGGAGACAGCAACACACATTGCTCTGTTACAAGAGATCACACGCTAATTAACAGCATTATACATTTATGAACCAATTATCATATTTGCACAGGACCAGTGCATCCTACTTCTAATTATAATTTCAGGTCTCACTTGAATAAGCTGTCATTGAAGAAAAGCCCAGTGCACCCTGTTAGCATTTTGCAAGCAGAAGCCAAGATGTTCCAGGGCACTCAGCAGCTTCCTTCCCTGGCACCATCCACAGCCCAGGCAGGATTCTGTCCTCACCTGTGCAGGATTCTGTCCTCACCTGTGCAGGATTCTGTCCTCACCTGTGCAGAAATGGGCTGACTTGCCTTTACTCAGGAAATGCTTCTCACCAGCCTCCCCCAGGCCCTCCCTTCGTGGCTCGGAATAGGAGGGGAGGTCAATGATGCCCTCAAAGGCCTGGTACTGGGAAAATGACCACCAGGCACCCAGGTGCCATGGACCTGGCAGTTTGAAATTACCCACTGGGAAAATGACCACCAGACACCCAGGTGCCATGAACCTGGCAGTTTGAAATTACCCACTGGGAAAATGACCACCAGACACCCAGGTGCCATGGACCTGGCAGCTTGAAATTACCCACTGGGAAAATGACCACCAGGCACCCAGGTGCCATGAACCTGGCAGTTTGAAATTATTGACTGGGAAAATGACCACCAGACACACAGGTGCCATGAACCTGGCAGTTTGAAATTACCCACTGGGAAAATGACCACCAGGCACCCAGGTGCCATGGACCTGGCAGTTTGAAATTACCCACTGGGAAAATGACCACCAGACACCCAGGTGCCATGAACCTGGCAGTTTGAAATTATTGACTGGGAAAATGACCACCAGGCACCCAGGTGCCATGGACCTGGCAGTTTGAAATTATTGACTGGGAAAATGACCACCAGGCACCCAGGTGCCATGGACCTGGCAGTTTGAAATTATTGACTGGGAAAATGACCACCAGGCACCCAGGTGCCATGGACCTGGCAGTTTGAAATTATTGACTGGGAAAATGACCACCAGGCACCCAGGTGCCATGGACCTGGCAGTTTGAAATTACCAACCCTTTGCTCGCAGTGCAGTCTCTTCCTCAACGTCTCCCTCTCCCTCTCTCTCTTTACCTACCAGCCATGCAGAGACAGAAGGGAAATTAAAGCAGAGGTGAGTTGTCTCATTGCAGCTGATCTGGAGCTGCCACCTAAGCCAGCATAGGAGAAAACATGTCCTGGGATAAGGCAGGGATAGGTTGGATTCAATCCCAAGCAAAGGCCTCAGCCAGCCCTGCTCTAGCTGAGATGCAGATCCACCCCTGGCCAGAGATTCAGGCAGAGGGGTCCCATTCAATCAGTGACAAAGCCCCTGTGAAAGGGGCAGTCATGTTAAACTCATGGCTGTTTGTGACCACCCACAGTGCTGTGTCCTGGCTCTGTCTCCAATCCACAGCCCCCCACACCAGAGGTGAGCCTTTGCTCTGATGTCTTTAGTGTAAAGGGAAGACAAGCTGCCTCTCAGAGCAGCTCAGCTCTGTGCCTTCCCCTCCGGCGAGGGCAAGCACAAGCTGGGGAGGCGGCATCTCGCAGCCCTTGCAGGGACGGGTGGTCCCTGCCTCGAGGTCTCACACCTCTCCACATCCCTTCTGTGTGCTCCACCACAACATTTCTTAATGGCTTCAGCCTCTCTTTGCAGCTTTTTTCATCAACAAACCAATCCAAATTATTTTCGTTTCCCGCGGTGATGTTCTGTAAGTGTAACTTCCACAGCCACATCCTACACCCATCTGTATGAGGAGTACAGAGGAAAAAATACTTTTAGTAGTCCTTTAAAACAGACAGAAATGAGTCATTCTAACTGATAGTGCCATGAGAAAGCCTGGCCCACACATCTGTCTGGAAAATTCATGGGTACCTGAGAACAAGAAATCATAATATTTGGCTCTGGAATTTATAATATTTGCTTCTTCTGCTACTCCTTCTGCTGAAATATATTCTGTTACATTTTTGTCAATTCCTGGATAAGGAAAGAAGCAGCACTTTAATCTTCTCTGAGGCAGACTGTATATTTTAAAAGCTCTAAAAACATGAGTTTTCCAAAGCACTGTCGTTGTTCCTGCAGGCAGAAATGTTGCAAACCAAGTAATAAGACTTCAAGCACTAATCAAAATATTCAGAACTGCAAGTTGGTAACAAACAACCTGAAGCCTAAATAGCTCTTAGCAGTAAAAATAAATCTAGCCTTGTCTGGGATCTCCATGGACTTTTGTACTTCATGAACCAAAAATATATTTCTATTTCAGCTTTTAAATTAGTTGCTGTTTAGGCCACCTCAACATCTGTGGGGAAAGCTTCCCTGACAGAGAAAGGAAACAGCTTTGCAGAGACTCTGGTTAGTGAGGTCGAGCAGTATCTGCAGAGGAGATCTGCTTCCAAGAACAGCCCTGCCAGCCCTGTTTTATTACCAAAGTGGTTTTGGTAGAATGCAATGAATCTGCTCTGCCATGGAGTTAAATCCACTCTGCCTGCAGCAGACTCTGGCTCTGGACATGTGGTGGCCAGGGCCACTGCTTGGCCTGTGCCAGATGCAGGGGCTGCTGTGTTCAGAGTAAAAATACTAGAAATTTTCATTAAAATAATCTCTTCTAGTCCCTTTTGAACTGCATTTTAAGTTTCTCAGACGATACCAAACGATCTGCATGAACACCACGTGTCACAAGCTGTGCCATGCTGTTCACAACTTGGGGCAAGAGCAGGCTGGTGACACTGTGACATTTACTGACAAGATAAAATGCATCCCAGAGAAAAACATCATTATTTCCTTCCCAAATGAAAGCAGGCATCCCTAAAGCTATGGACACTCTCTGAAATGCCTGTTTAAAGTAATTGATAAATAGGAATACTTTCCAGTAGCTTCGGGTAGAAGAATGTTTGAAGACGTGGTCTGAACACCTGACTCCTTTATCTGGGACCCGGGACAGGGTGTGCTCAAGCAGATATTGATGCCCATCTCCCTGCTGCTGACCCAGACAATCACACAGGGATGCTTACAGGGATGTGTTGGGAGCTCTCCTGTCTGAGGGTGCTGCTATGAGGAGGCCCCAAAGGGTGCTCAGAGAGATGGATCTTCCGCTGGTCTTTTTGGGGGTGCAGGTGAGGTCACTTGCACAAAAATTTCTCTGCCCTGAGTATTCTGCAGCAGGGTTTTGAGCTTTAAGTCCAATTTATTCTACTTGTACAGTGGAAAAAACAGTTGGAGATGAGTGCCTCCAGGGAGACACCCCAAACCCAGGAATCCCTGGCCCTTTATACCGTGACAGTCCATGCAGCTGATCTTCACCCACCCCTCACACACCCTGCACACACCTCTCTGTCCAAAGGTGGTTTTTGGTCTGGGCTCTTCTAGCACCTTCCTGTGTCTCACAGTGGGTCAGTAGCTGACTTTATGTTGTGGTTTCCCTATCTCCCAGCTTTCACTGGCCTCAGGGCTGCCTTTTACAAAACTAAGCAAGAGCTCAAGACAAGCTCAGTCTAAGGTAAAACTTGAGAGAACTTCAGTCTAAGGCTTGAGCTCAGTCCTGGTTGCTCCTATTAAGCCATGGTTAGCAGAACTGGGCTGGCTGCAGTCCCCCTGCAGGATTCCCTCAGGAGCCCCTCTGGCAGGTTCATGGATCCATGCCATGGATCCCAGACACCCTGTGCTCTCCTGCTCCTCCTGCCCAGCGCAGCGCCAGCAGGAAGAGCAGCTCCCCAAAGCAGCACTGCCCACGCTGGAATCAGTGCCTGGTTAACATCACTGTTAAAATCCAGCACTGCCCACACTGGAATCAGTGCCTGGTCAACATCACTGGTTAAAATCCAGCACTGCCCACGCTGGAATCAGTGCCTGGTTAACATCACTGTTAAAATCCAGCACTGCCCACACTGGCAATCAGTGCCTGGTTAACATCACTGGTTAAAATCCAGCACTGCCCACGCTGGAATCAGTGCCTGGTTAACATCACTGTTAAAATCCAGCACTGCCCACACTGGAATCAGTGCCTGGTCAACATCACTGGTTAAAATCCAGCACTGCCCACGCTGCAATCAGTGCCTGGTTAACATCACTGGTTAAAATCCAGCACTGCACACGCTGGAATCAGTGCCTGGTCAACATCACTGTTAAAATCCAGCACTGCCCACACTGGAATCAGTGCCTGGTCAACATCACTGGTTAAAATCCAGCACTGCCCACGCTGGAATCAGTGCCTGGTCAACATCACTGGTCAGCATCCAGCACTGCACACACTGGCAATCAGTGCCTGGTCAACATCACTGTTAAAATCCAGCACTGCCCACACTGGAATCAGTGCCTGGTCAACATCACTGGTTAAAATCCAGCACTGCCCACGCTGGGAATCAGTGCCTGGTCAACATCACTGGTTAAAATCCAGCACTGCCCATGCTGGAATCAGTGCCTGGTTAACATCACTGGTTAAAATCCAGCACTGCCCACGCTGGGAATCAGTGCCTGGTCAACATCACTGGTTAAAATCCAGCACTGCCCACACTGGCAATCAGTGCCTGGTTAACATCACTGGTTAAAATCCATCACTGCCCACGCTGGGAATCAGTGCCTGGTCAACATCACTGGTTAAAATCCAGCACTGCCCACACTGGAATCAGTGCCTGGTTAACATCACTGGTTAAAATCCAGCACTGCCCATGCTGGAATCAGTGCCTGGTTAACATCACTGGTTAAAATCCAGCACTGCCCACGCTGGGAATCAGGGCGTGGTCAACATCACTGGTTAAAATCCAGCACTGCCCACGCTGGCAATCAGTGCCTGGTCAACATCACTGGTTAAAATCCAGCACTGCCCACGCTGGCAATCAGTGCCTGGTTAACATCACTGGTTAAAATCCAGCACTGCCCATGCTGGCAATCAGTGCCTGGTTAACATCACTGGTTGAAATCCAGCACTGCCCACGCTGGAATCAGTGCCTGGTCAACATCACTGGTTAAAATCCAGCACTGCCCACGCTGCAATCAGTGCCTGGTCAACATCACTGGTTAAAATCCAGCACTGCCCACGCTGCAATCAGTGCCTGGTCAACATCACTGGTTAAAATCCAGCACTGCCCACACTGGAATCAGTGCCTGGTTAACATCACTGGTTAAAATCCAGCACTGCCCACACTGGAATCAGTGCCTGGTTAACATGACTGGTTAAAATCCAGCACTGCCCACGCTGCAATCAGTGCCTGGTTAACATCACTGGTTAAAATCCAGCACTGCCCATGCTGGCAATCAGTGCCTGGTTAACATTAAAATCCAGCACTGCCCACGCTGGCAATCAGTGCCTGGTTAACATCACTGGTTAAGATCCAGCACTGCCCACGCTGGCAATCAGTGCCTGGTTAACACCACTGGTCAGCATCCAGCTCCATTCAGTATCAGAGGAGATCTGGTTCTGGTTTCGTTCCTGCTGGGGCAAATAAGATGAAATGGAGACAAAGTAGAAAATATGCACATCTGAAGTGGAAATTAATTCAATGGGACTGATAAAACAGAATCTTAACAAACATTTGAGGAAAATACTTGAACCCCTTTTATTCCCCTTCTGCATATGAAAGACAAAGAATTTGAGGTACCAGTCTGAATTAATTTTGAGTCAGTTCACATGTAGAAAATGTACTTAGGCTTTGCTCAAGGGGAGGCAGTTAATGAATCTAACCTCATAGCTGTAAAGTATCAGCTCCATAGTTAGCACAATAACCTCAGAGCAGTAATCCTCATTATCTGTAATGCTCACTTAATCCTGTTCAATTAGGCATAGATAAATAAATGGAAAAAAAATTACATTATTTATCAGTTCAAACATTAAATAAAGCAAACCAATAATAATCACCAGTTAAAGCCAATATCTCTTGCAGTGGTCACACATTTCTGCTGTTCTGCTGACAGGATGCCCAGGCTTCCTCCTTGCTTCCCTGGGTGGTACCAATGCTGTATCCACAAGACATCAGGTCCATTTTTCCTGTGGTCTTCCCACTGTTTGCAGCACTGTGTTCCACATTCTATCTGGGTACACATTTTCCATCAGTGGCTTCAGATTTATCCAGAGTCTTGGATGTAGGTTTATTTAGCTATCTGAGCAGAAGTGATAGATTTTACTTCCTTCTGGTATTTTGCCTGTTAGAAAACACATTTTCTTCCATTTCTCACTGTTTCTGCTCAGCTTTGGTCAATACTTCTCTTTGGTTACCTACGGAATTTATCATTGCATTTAATTACTCATTTCAGTTTGCCAAAGAATGATGTGGTTTAAAAAAGTTGAAACTGTTCATTTGTGATTATGTGTTCCTCAGCTCTCTGTTTCAGCAAGCTAAACATTTTCAGCAGGCTTTTGGAAGCAGCATTTTTTTTAAGAAATATTTTTCTTCATCTTCACACCTTTTGTTTTATTTACTGTGCCACTAATTTTACCACCTGTCATCTTCAGCAGTGTTACCAGTCAAGATTCAGACTTTTTGTGCAAATCCATTACTGTCCTTACCCTGCTTTCCCAGTCCCCTCTCTGTACTGGCTCTGGCTGGCTTGGAGCAGCCCCAGCTTTGGAGGCTTCCTTTGGAGCCTTGGCTGTTAAGAAGGATGAAAGTTTGACCAGAAAGTCTCACAGATGTGTGTGCTTAGCAGAAAGATTGTTAAATGTAGAGTCTGATGAAGGAATAGAGATGGAAGCAAGTTTTGATCTAGAAGAAAAGAATTGCTGAGCCAGTCTCACTGGGTAACCAAGGAGGCAAAGGGTGTGTTGGTTAGAAGGGGTTTTATGGTTCAGAGCAAAGGATAAACCCACCCCACACAAGAAGATGTTTGTACCAAGCACAAAGAGAGCACAGGAAATGGTGCAAGTAGAAAAAACGTCTCAGAATTTTCCCCTGCAAGAAAACTGAAAAACAACTTCTAGCTGAAACTGCAATGTACTGACTGTGAGTGACTGGAGAACAGCACCATGAATATGGGAATTACAGCAGCTATGATGGGCTGCAGGTAAAAGTTCAGGTCTGGATTGGTTCTGCTGGATGAAGATGCTCAGCAAAGAAAAGTCTAGAATGCATTGGAACCTAAACTAAGGGTGTCCAGGGCTGCCTGCAGCTGGAGCTGCCAGCTGTGGGCACAGCTCTGTCACCCACGGCCCTGGGCTGCTGGGACACCTTGGACACAATAAACTGCATTTTGGATACCATAAACTGCATTTTGTATACAATAAACTGCATTTGGGATACAATAAACTGCATTTTGAACACAATAAACTGCATTTTGGATACAATAAACTGCATTTTGAACACAATAAACTGCATTTTGGAGAGCCCCTGGAGTCCCACATCCCTCATTCAGGCTCTTACATGGCACAGAGCAATTGCTCACCCTCTCAGTCACAAGTGTCCTCCCTGGCCACTGCTGTCCACTGCTCTGTCTTGAGCAAAGAAAACTCTGGAGTGGGGACAGAACTGATTGTACAGTAAAAACTAGTAATAACAATACCCAAACACAATAAAGTATTGTTTTCTCAAAGCATATTGGGGTGTGACTAATTATTTGGTAGGATTTTGTCTCTCTTATTCAAGTAGTATCCTTCAAAATAGTTTATTTCCAAGAAGTTTACCAGAGTTGTTGCTTTGCTGTGTTTTGGGGGAAGCAGACACACACAGCCACCCATGAACACAGCTGAACTCTGCCCTCAGCACAGACACTGACAGCAGTGGGCCATGAGTGGCTCCTGCCTGCAGAGCACTCAGGCCCCTGGCACAGGGGGGATGATGTGAGGGCTCCTCCATGGAGCCCCAGGGACAGAGCTCTGAGAAGAGGCAGGCAGAGCATTGCACAAAGCTAATTGCTTGCCATAAAGGACATCCCTCTCCAGCAGACATTTCAAACACATGAAATAGAAAAATCTTTCTGAGAAACAGCTAGATAAAGAAATGGAAAATACAGTGCTTTTGAACATAAATGCACTTACAAGGAAAATCAGATTGCAGAGATAGCAGGCTAGACACTTACTTTATGACATCTCTATTTCTTTCCTGGCACAAGTATAAAGATTTTCACAGGTCTTTTCAAAAGAGGAAATGTGAGCAGGATGCTCTCAGTAATCCAATTGCTTGCTCATATAATCGCATTGTAAAGAAAACAGTAATGCTGTAAAAGCAGGAGAAAAGAAAAATCCAGACCAGCTTTGCTCTCTGTCCCACTGCTCAAAGGGTAAATGTCATGCTTTTTACATGTGCAAATAAATGAAGAAATAAACCTTGCACATGCTTTAGAAGATACATTCATTCTGCATCTTCTAGGGCACGTGTCTCACCAGAAGTGTGATCTGGAGCACTGCAGTGATTTCTGTGCCAGTCAGAGCTGGTGCCCAGCGAGGATTTGACGCTGCCCATCCCTGGGAAGGAAGGGATTTCAGCCTGGGGGACGGAGTCCCCGTGCCCTGGGGAGGGCAGTGCCAGTGTTGGAGCAGAGCTGCAGGCTCTGACCTGCACCCTGCTGCAAGATGCCAGCCTGCGTATTTTATGATTGGCTTTTCACAAATATTAAAATGAATATTATATGTGTTGTGTTAGAAAGTTATGCTGTATTAATTCTCTTAAGTAGTGTGTTAAATACAGTTTTAGGTTATAAAAAATGTTAAAATAGAAACGATGCTATGTAGGAGTTTTTTTCAAAGAAAAGACTTGCAGTGAGACAGCAGCCACAGGACACCTGAATCTTTCAGAGAAAAAGAATTTACTGCCCTCTTATCAGAAGAAACGAACTTCTTCCCTCCTCAAAGGCACTGTTAGGATTCAGAGGAAGAAGCTGATGCTGCCCAGACAGAATCCTGTGTTTGAATGGAATTTATGCATCATGGATGAGGTGTATGAATATGCAACAGGCTATTGTTCTTAAGGGTTAATCCTTCGTTAGCAGGGGTCCTTTCTCAGGCTCGTGCTGCCCAGAAAAAGGTACCCGGACGTCTGTAACTCTTTGTATTTGTTGTCTCATATTGTCCTAATTCAAATTGCACAAATTATTATTACTCTAATTGTATTCCTATTTTTATAACCCTTTTATTACTATTAAACTTTTAAAATTTTAAAAACAAGTGATTGGCGTTTTTCACAGTTTTGATCTGGCCTTCAGCATTTCAGCACCTCTTCTACACAAGCCTACAGGGAAGTTAAAGGCAATAATATTACAAGCTGTATTTCCACAGGAGTCTATGAGTTTATTAATTCCTTTGGACTTTTTTAAGACTGGCAGCTTCAGTTTAGATACTTCAAGCATTTCCTTTCTCCTGCCTCTAAGACCACTGAATTCATCGTTTGAAACACCAGCCTTAACTCCTTCCCTACCACAGCACTGCCCTGCTGATTTTATTCCCTTCAGTTTTCTTCTCCCATATTTTGTAGCAACCACTTTCAAACCAAAATGGAACTTTCTGGTCCATTTCCCTCTTCCATCCTTGAGTCCCTGTATGCTGCTAATTCAGAGATGCAGCTTCCAGTGTCCCACCCTTGCTGTGCGACCCCTCTGCCTGGAGCTCCTGCAGTCCCAAACATGAACTGGGAGCTCCTGCAGTCCCAAACATGAACTGGGAGCTCCTGCAGTCCCAAACACCAACTGGGAGCTCCTGCAGTCCCAAACACCAACTGGGAGCTCCTGCAGTCCCAAACATCAACTGGGAGCTCCTGCAGTCCCAAACACCAACTGGGAGCTCCTGCAGTCCCAAACACCAACTGGGAGCTCCTGCAGTCCCAAACACCAACGGGGAGCTGTTCTCAGCCCACCCAGCCCTGCCTTCTCCTCCCCAGTGCAGAGGGAGAGCTGGGAGAGGCACAGGGACCACCTCACTGTCCTCCACTGGTACTGGCAGCAAAAAGGCTCTTCCAACCAGAAAATGGAGCAGTCTCACATAGGAACACTGAGGGTGGTGCAGGATGGGGATGAGAGTTCCCTCGGTATCCTTCCCCACAGAAGCCTCTTTGGTCAGCCATCCTGATGGCTGAGGAGGCTGCAGTTTAGACAATGGACTAATGCACAGGCTTTAAAGGACATTTAAGGATAGGAGAAAAAAAAAAAGAAAAAAGGGAAAAAAAAGAGATAATAAAACTTTGCTACTATTAAGCACAATATTAACCACAGAAGACAAGACAAAATGGTTGATTTTCATTTTGGTAGTG
Source organism: Setophaga petechia (assembly GCA_024362935.1). Classification (NCBI taxonomy): domain Eukaryota; kingdom Metazoa; phylum Chordata; class Aves; order Passeriformes; family Parulidae; genus Setophaga; species Setophaga petechia. Next base: position 1,141,160 of record JANCRA010000128.1, read on the forward strand.
CTAAGTCTAAAAAAGGCCAGAGCAAGTGTTCCTTATGATATCATCCTTTTATGCCTTCCCAATTGTCAAACAAGGCACCACAGATCTTTTTACATTCGAGTACCAGTGGGAGTGGTTTTACGTAGGGAAGCACTTAAGAAAATAGATCTTATTTCTGAGATTTTCTGTATTTCCCTTCCCTGCTAAAGTCTGAGGAAACTGATGCTTCCACCCACTGGTGGGTTCCTTCTGCAGTGGTTGTGGTGATGACAGGTACCACACATTGTGGCAATCATTCTGTAAGGTATTGTAATTATTATTTTTTAAACTAATACATGATAAATTGTGTCAAAAGAAATGAAGAAACTATCTTCAGAGTAAACTATCTTCTGTAGTTAACTCGAAAGTCAAACTAAGATGTTGTAAGAGTTTATACCTAAAAGGGAATTCTCAGCATGTGTGTGAATCGACACATACAGGTAACCATGGCAACCACCAAATCACAGCCAACATGCAGAGTAGATTTATTTCATTACATCACCAACAACGCTGGGTGGCACAGACACACAGGATACAGGATACAGGACACACAGGACACAGGATACAGGACACACAGGACACAGGATACAGGACACACAGGATACACAGGATACAGGACACACAGGACACACAGGACACAGGACACACAGGACACAGGATACAGGACACACAGGATACACAGGATACAGGACACACAGGACACAGGACACAGGACACAGGACACACAGGACATACAGGATACACAGGACACACAGGATACAGGACACACAGGACACACAGGATACAGGACACACAGACACAGGACACACAGGATACAGGACACACAGACACACAGGACATACAGGATACACAGGACACACAGACACACAGGACACAGGACACACAGGACACAGGACACAGGACACACAGGACACAGGACACACAGACACACAGGACATACAGGATACACAGGACACACAGGACACAGGACACACAGGACATACAGGATACAGGACACAGGACACACAGGACACACAGGACACACAGGACACAGGACACAGGACACACAGGACATACAGGATACACAGGATACAGGACACAGGACACAGGACACACAGGACATACAGGATACACAGGACACACAGGACACACAGGACACACAGGATACACAGGATACAGGACACAGGACACAGGACACACAGGACACAGGACACACAGGACACACAGGACACAGGACACAGGACACACAGGATACACAGGATACAGGACACAGGACACACAGGACACAGGACACAGGACACAGGACACAGGACACACAGGACACACAGGATACAGGACACACAGACACAGGACACAGGACACAGGACACACAGACACACAGGACACAGGACACACAGGACACACAGGACACAGGACACAGGACACACAGACACACAGGACACAGGACACAGGACACACAGGACACAGGACACAGGACACACAGGACACACAGGACACAGGACACAGGACACACAGGACACAGGACACACAGACACACAGGACATACAGGATACACAGGACACAGGACACACAGGACACAGGACACACAGGACACAGGACACAGGACACAGGACACAGGACACAGGACACACAGGACATACAGGATACACAGGACACACAGGACACACAGGACACACAGGATACAGGACACAGGACACAGGACACACAGGACACAGGACACAGGACACACAGGACACAGGACACACAGGACACACAGGACACTAGCGAGCAACAGGAGACCTCTGAGCTTTTGTCTTTTCTGTGCTGGTTCTTCCTGCCCGGGCTATGGGCAGAGCACCAGCAGTGGGGGCACTGTGGGGTCTGCTCCTCCTGCAGCCCCCGGGAACCCGGGCAGGCACAGGCAGAACACCTGGCCCAGGTGTGCCCTGGTGTGCCCAGGTCTGCCCAGGTGTGCCCAGGTGTGCCCAGATGTACAGCTCACAGCGCCTCTCACCTCCCAGTGCCCACACCGAGGGTCACCTGCCCCAGGTGTGCCCAGGTGTGCCCAGGTGTGCCCAGAACCGAGGGTCACCTGCCCAAGGTGTGCCCAGGTGTGCCCAGGTGTGCCCAGGTGTGCAGCTCACGGTGCCTCTCAGCTCCCAGTGCCCACACCGAGGGTCACAGAACACCTGCCCCAGGTGTGCCCAGGTGTGCCCAGGTGTGCCCAGGTGTGCAGCTCACGGTGCCTCTCAGCTCCCAGTGCCCACACCGAGGGTCACCTGCCCCAGGTGTGCCCAGGTGTGCCCAGGTGTGCAGCTCACGGTGCCTCTCAGCTCCCAGTGCCCACACCGAGGGTCACCTGCCCCAGGTGTGCCCAGGTGTGCCCAGGTGTGCAGCTCACGGTGCCTCTCAGCTCCCAGTGCCCACACCGAGGGTCACCTGCCCCAGGTGTGCCCAGGTGTGCCCAGGTGTGCAGCTCACGGTGCCTCTCAGCTCCCAGTGCCCACCCCGAGGGTCTCAGTGGGCATCGCTCCAGCCCTGAGCAGGACCAGCTCTTCAGCCGCTGCCTGTGCCCTGCTGCGTGCCCCTGGCACTCCCAGGGCACCCAGGGCTCCCCAGGCTCGCTGCACCCACCCTCCTCACCCTCAGAACGGCTGCAGCAGGTGCCCCTCATGCTGCAGGTGCAGGGACCCCAGCGAGACCCCAGCTCGAGCCTCGGCTCACAAACACCTTCATCCACTGCAATTGCTTTTGCTCAGCTCTTAATCTTCACTGGGCTGGGCCTGCAGGTTCCTGTTATCCCCACACGCCTGATCTCCTGAAATTGATGCAGGTTTTGGCCTTATTGACAGCTCCCAGAAATGAGTTCAGCAGGGAATGGCGTGGAAAACTCCCTCTCTGTGTTTGCTTTCCCGAGCTTGCTCCCACCTTTGTGCAAGGACAGACCTTTTGTTTTCTGCTCCCTGATAAGGGATGTGCACTCACCTACTATTTCATTTCATTACACTGCTCATTACTACTTATGTTTATCAGATCTCCCACTTAATCTTTTCACCCAACAATAAACTCAGTCATTTCAGCCCTGCAGGCCCCATAAATTCTCTCCAAGCCCTTAGTCATTTCCAGAACCGATCTCTGGATCCTGCTATTTCATCTACCTCCTTTTTGAGACACACTGACCTGAACAGATTATTTTGGGGGAGTGTGTAACAGTGATTTCTTTGACAGTTTCCCAATACTTCCATTGTTGATTTATCCTGTTCCCTCTGCATTCCAGTGACTCTTACTCCTTAGAAAATATCTACATGTTAAGTCTTTGAGCTTTCCCAGTGATACAAAGATCTTTTTTTCTGGGTTATTACAGTTAATTTCGAGCCTAGCCAGGAGTATAAATTGTTCCAATTAACTGCTCTGTGCAAATTACTTTGCATATGTCAAAACTGAACTTTGCTCATCATCTCGTTGGGCGCTGTGATCCTTGTGGGTCCCTTCCACCTCAGAATATCCTGTGAATCCAGACTCTGCAATGTTCCAAACTGACAGGCTGGCCACTGCAGGGAAGCACTCCACCCTCTGTTCTTTGTACTTGGGATCTCTGTGATTCTTACACCAGATGATTCTCACACAGTTACAGCTTTGCAGTTGGTACTCTGCCTTCTTGTTTTAATAAAATATAGATAAGGCTGGACAATTTTTTAAAAGAGGAATATATTATATGAGTTATTGGGGCAGTTATACTGGCACTTTACACGGCAGTTTTATTGCCATCTCAGCAAGTGTCATTTTAGCATAATTGCTTCTCAAGTAATACAGGATGGGTGCAGATACATATTATGTAATCACAGAAAAATGTTAATAAAGCTTTTTCCAGTCTTTTGAGGGATTTCTTTTCCAGGCAGCAAAGCTTCACTGGAGCTAAGCTAATTAATGTCAACTTTATTGTGGAAAACATTTTTATCAGTTACTTTGATACTAGGAGATGCAGAATGATTTTTCTATTTAACCCTGAAGAAAAATAATTAGCAAACCAGTCAGTCAGAGGTATGGAGCTCTTATACCAGTGTCAGTATTTTGGATAACAATTTATGAACCTGGATATCTACAGGTGTATTTAGAGCCTTTGTTTGATATATTTCTCATTGTTCTCCCACATCCAGGAGACACTTGCCTCAGGATCTGCCCGGCCTGGTTCCCTCTCCTGGAGCCCCACATCACCTCAACAGCTCCTGGAGGAGGTGGGTCCCTTCCATGAGGGAAATTGAGGAATTTTAACCGTAGCTGCCAATTGACTGAAACCCAGTGTTTGGCTAAGGTATATTTACTTGTGTGTACAGGTGGCAGGAAAACCCAGGCCTGAATAGCATGGAACTGGTGATGCAGCACAATCCAGGTGTCAGGGAACAGCATTACTCAGTGAAACATGTCAGTAAGTTTTGGGTACTATCAAGCACAAATTACTGGATAGTTTGTTATGATCATCAGCTTTATTCCCCTCCTTCAGCATTTCACATCAATCTTAGTGCAAAGTGACAGACAGCTGGGGGATCTGATAGCATTACATGAAAATTATACAAGCCACAGAGAGAATAAATGTTTTCCATCGATCTTTCTGTCAGTGGCCTTGGGAAAGATCAACTGCAGATAAGTAACATTCATGTCCACCAGGCATCACCACTGGTATCTGAGGAACATGAATTCCTGGAGATAATGAAGTTTGAATTGACCTCATTCAGTGCTCTGGGGGATTGAGGTAGGGGGATTATTCCCAGTATTAGGACCTGGCCCCTTGCCTCCACCATCTACCATGCTCCATCCCAAAATTGGGCAATTGCTACTGGCTGTCTCACTTCCTGAAATATTAAACCTTATTACCAAAGTCTGGATGGCCTATGTATCTTAAGTACACAGCAAGCATGTTTATGTGACTTGTAAAAATTGTCAGTGTGTGGACAAAAAGTTGTATCCTAATTTCTATGAATTAACACCATGTATGAAGTCCAATAAACTAGTGATGACTGTTTCACCCATGGCAAGGGTTGGTTACACAACTAAAACAAGTCATTACTGTGGTAGCCAGAGATTTCTCCAGATATAAGTCACAAACTGAACTGCAGAATTTGTGATTTCAGTAGCATTAAAGAAGAATCAGGTATTGGAAAGACAAAAAAAATTACTAAGTAAAACCATAATTTTCCCAATCTATTAAATGGGTTTGTATAAAGAAAGAACTGACTGTTTTGGGGACGAAATGGTGGTTGGGGTGTCCCAGTCCTGGCACTCAGAATGTGGATGCTCTCATCTTTAGGGGTAAAATGTTGTCTGTGCCCTGCTGCTTTGTGCAGCATCACAGAATCTCAGCTCCTTGCTCTGGACTCCCGGGAGTCAGCGGGAATTAAACTGGATGTGTGGAAGAGGGTGAGCATGCTCCTGTGCCTATGAGTAAATCTTGGTTTTAGTCCTGCCAGCAACACTCCGAGGGTGCACAGCAGTCAGATCTGCCGTGTCTGACTGGGCCCCTGGCCTGCCCAGCACACGGCCCTGGAGCACCTGGGACCAGGCACCGCTCCCAGCTCCTCGTGCCCATCCCAGGGCTGGAACCGTGCCATCCCCAGGGCTGGAACCGTGCCATCTCCAGGGCTGGAACAGCACCATGTCCAGGGCTGGAACAGCACCATCTCCAGGGCAGGAACCATGCCATCCCCAGGGCTGGAACCGTGCCATCCCCAGGGCTGGAACCGTGCCATCTCCAGGGCTGGAACAGCACCATGTCCAGGGCTGGAACAGCACCATCCCCAGGGCTGGAACCGTGCCATCCCCAGGGCTGGAACCGTGCCATGTCCAGGGCTGGAACAGCACCATCCCCAGGGCTGGAACAGCACCATCTCCAGGGCTGGAACTGTGCCATCCCCAGGGCTGGAACCGTGCCATCCCCCGGGCTGGAACCGTGCCATGTCCAGGGCTGGAACCTTGCCATCCCCAGGGCTGGAACCGTGCCATCTCCAGGGCTGGAACTGTGCCATCCCCAGGGCTGGAACCGTGCCATCTCCAGGGCTGGAACTGTGCCATCCCCAGGGCTGGAACCATGCCATCTCCAGGGCTGGAACTGTGCCATCCCCAGGGCTGGAACCGTGCCATCTCCAGGGCTGGAACAGCACCATGTCCAGGGCTGGAACCGTGCCATCCCCAGGGCTGGAACAGCACCATCTCCAGGGCTGGAACAGCACCATCCCCAGGGCTGGAACCGTGCCATCCCCAGGGCTGGAACCGTGCCATCTCCAGGGCTGGAACTGTGCCATCCCCAGGGCTGGAACCTTGCCATCCCCAAGGCTGGAACAGCACCATGTCCAGGGCTGGAACCGTGCCATCCCCAGGGCTGGAACCTTGCCATCCCCAGGGCTGGAACCTTGCCATCCCCAGGGCTGGAACCGTGCCATCCCCAGGGCTGGAACCTTGCCATCCCCAGGGCTGGAACCATGCCATCTCCAGGGCTGGAACTGTGCCATCCCCAGGGCTGGAACCGTGCCATCTCCAGGGCTGGAACAGCACCATCTCCAGGGCTGGAACAGCACCATGTCCAGGGCTGGAGCCCTGCCATGTCCAGGGCTGGAACTGTGCCATGTCCAGGGCTGGAACAGCACCATCTCCAGGGCTGGAACTGTGCCATGTCCAGGGCTGGAACAGCACCATGTCCAGGGTTGGAACTGTGCCATGTCCAGGGCTGGAACGGTGCCATGTCCAGGGCTGGAACGGTGCCATGTCCAGGGCTGGAACTGTGCCATGTCCAGGGCTGGAACAGCACCATGTCCAGGGCTGGAACAGCACCATCTCCAGGGCTGGAACCGTGCCATGTCCAGGGCTGGAACAGCACCATCTCCAGGGCTGGAACCGTGCCATCTCCAGGGCTGGAACCTTGCCATGTCCAGGGCTGGAACCGTGCCATCTCCAGGGCTGGAACAGCACCATGTCCAGGGCTGGAACAGCACCATGTCCAGGGCTGGAACAGCACCATCCCCAGGGCTGGAACAGCACCATCTCCAGGGCTGGAACAGCACCATCTCCAGGGCTGGAACCGTGCCATGTCCAGGGCTGGAACAGCACCATCCCCAGGGCTGGAACTGCACCATCCCCAGGGCTGGAACAGCACCATCTCCAGGGCTGGAACCGTGCCATGTCCAGGGCTGGAACAGCACCATCCCCAGGGCTGGAACTGCACCATCCCCAGGGCTGGAACAGCACCATCTCCAGGGCTGGAACCGTGCCATGTCCAGGGCTGGAACCGTGCCATGTCCAGGGCTGGGGCTGGCACAGCTCGGCCCCTGCTGCCCCCGGAGCCGGGTCCGGAGCTGCCCCAGCACAGGTCACAGCTGTGGCTGCAGTGTGGCACTCCTGACCCAGGGGCTGCTGCAGGGGACCTGGCTCAGAAAACAGGACTCTGAGTAGGGACAGAAATAAGTCAAGGAGCTCCTTGGCTAAATTTGGAGTTGCTCCAGCTTTGAAAAAAAAAGAAAAAGTCATGAAAAGCAAAGTCATAATCCCTCTCAACACATAGCACAAAGTAGATTTTGAATCTTCCCTTCCATTTCACATCTGGTCACTAAATTGCTCTTGGTCTTGAATTGGACAGGGAAACTGGCCACAGCAGAAAGTCTGGGGAGTGAGATATCTAAATTCCTAAAAGGGAATTTAATCCTTCATTTACATACAAAATACACACCCACACCCACACACCCACCCACACCTATTTTGCATGAAAAAATTGATAAGGAGCATCAAGAGACGTAAACTGCCCAAAATTATTTAGGTTAATCAAGACTAGGTGATGATCTTCAAAGTGTATAATAAGATGGTGGTGTGAATGGAGAACGAGATGATGAGCAAAATTCAGTTTTGACATATGCAAAGTAATTTGCACAGAGCAGTTAATTGGAACAATTTATACTCCTGGCTAGGCTCGAAATTAACTGTAATAACCCAGAAAAAAAGATCTTTGTATCACTGGGAAAGCTCAAAGACTTAACATGTAGATATTTTCTAAGGAGTAAGAGTCACTGGAATGCAGAGGGAACAGGATAAATCAACAATGGAAGTATTGGGAAACTGTCAAAGAAATCACTGTTACACACTCCCCCAAAATAATCTGTTCAGGTCAGTGTGTCTCAAAAAGGAGGTAGATGAAATAGCAGGATCCAGAGATCGGTTCTGGAAATGACTAAGGGCTTGGAGAGAATTTATGGGGCCTGCAGGGCTGAAATGACTGAGTTTATTGTTGGGTGAAAAGATTAAGTGGGAGATCTGATAAACATAAGTAATAATGAGAAGTGTAATGAAATGAAATAGTAGGTGAGTGCACATCCCTTATCAGGGAGCAGAAAACAAAAGGTCTGTCCTTGCACAAAGGACCCCACCATGGGCACTGGGCACGGGAGGGTCCCAGGACCCCACCATGGGCACTGGGCACAGGAGGGTCCCAGGACCCCACCATGGGCACTGGGCACGGGAGGGTCCCACAGCCCAGGGACCCCCAGAGCTGCCAGAGCTGCCAGAGCTGCAGGGGGGTTTGGGCAGCGCTGCAGGGAATGTCGGGGGTCTGGGCAGGGATGGGGCTGGGATGATCCCTGGGGGTCTCTTTCCCCTCAGGAGATTCTGTGTGATTCTCTTACCTCATCAGCACCCAGTGGCACATTTCCACATGGGAAAACACTGGAGTGTTGCTCTTCTCCAGGAGGCTGGAAAGTACAACCAAACATTTGTGCAATGACCTAAATCAGAACCATACAATGGTTTGTAACACCATGGATTACAAATAAAAACAAGTAAATAATGGATCAATTTTTGAATCTGTTAATTCTAAATGAACTGTTATTCTGCTACATAGTGCCATACTTTTACAGGGAATTAGTCCTTGGCCATTTGTATCCTATGAGCTGACTTTTCATAGGAAAATTAATTTGAATTTAATTGTACAGAAAACTAAAGCTGGGGGAGAAACCACTGAGAAATGGCTGATGGCTTGACACCTCTGTCCCCTGCATGGCTCTTTGCTGGACTTTCCAGGCTCTGTCTGCACACAGGGCTCTGCAGGACCCCCGCTCCCTGCACCCACAGCCTAAACCCATCTGTTTGTTCCTCAGCACACCTGGTCACTCAGTCCCCCCCATAAAGGGGTGTGGAAGAACCCCCCCCACCGCCCCCACCTATCCCTTGTGCTGTTTTTGCTGTTTGGTTTCCCAGCTCACACCTGCACACTCCAGGCGCAGCCCCCGGCTGCAGTCCCTCCCAGGGGCTCTCACCCAGCCTCAGCACATGAGCAAAGTGTGAAAAAGGGCTTCTTGTGGCTTTTTATCCTAAAAGTGAGTGCAGAAGCCAGCTCTGTTTGCTTTACACACAGTCTTCCTTCAGTGCATTGGACAACAAAGTTCAACCACTTTCAAGTTCCACCTCTTCCCTAAAAGACACTTCTCAGCTGAAGTAATTGTGTGAAAGCATAAACAAACTGTTACACTCCCTCAAGAAGCCATTAAACATGGCATGGTAAGTCAGGAATTTGCATATAGCTGATTGTTTAGTAAACAAACTGTCTCCTGAGAGGACTGTAATTAATCTTTTGCATCAAATTTGTTGATTAGTCTTTCTGGGAATAATGCTAGACTATACAAGCAGGTGTAAATCAAATTTATTTGAAATTTATTTGAAATTTAGGATTAAATATTACAATAAACAAATTTTTGAGTGCATTTTTTAAGCTTTGTAATCTTTAGTAAAAGATTATTTCTGCTTTTTACATCAAAACCGAAGTTCATGTAACCCTTACCCTTTGGAATTGTATTTAAAAAAATTAAGAAATCTGAATTAAACTTCAGATTGTTTAACAACCTACAGGCTGTTGTATTTGTCAATGAGTGTGACACTGAAAGTGTAAAATGAGATGTATTTTTAGATGTACATTACTGCCTGTAACAGGTTGGAGCTTTTTTTTGCTATTATTACCTGCACAGCTCACAGGTGGCTGACGCTGACCCTGTGCACCAGGGCTAGTGGAGGGGTCCCCCCTCACCATGGGCACCTTCCTGTACCTGTCCTGTCCCTTTTGCACCAGTGGCACCCTGACACCTGCGGGCCTGAACCCAGAATTTCTCCCAGGGACGTCATTCAGAAGGGGCAAACTGAGAAAGGCTCAGCAGGGCAGGCTGAGACCAGCCCGTGCCTGTGCCCGGCCACTGGGCAGGCAGCTGTGATCAGAGCAGGCCACTGTGGGGACAACCTTGGTCTCCCAGGGTCACAGCTGGGCATCTCTCCCAGGGTCACAGCTGGGCTGCTGGCATCTCCCCCAGGGTCACAGCTGGGCATCTCCCCCAGGGTCACATCTGGGCTGCTGCCAGCCCTGCCAGCCCTGCAGGCCCAGCCCAGGCAGCTGGGCAGCTCAGAGCTCTGGGCACAGCAGGGCAGCTCCCCCGGGCTGGAGCTCAGACCTGCCCTGGGATGCCCTGTGGCACCTGGCACACTCATTGCTCTGCCTTGCTTAGAGTGTGTGTCAGTTTCTTTCCCTGGGTCAGTTATTCTCTCTGATAACTTGTCAAAGGACAACATCAGTCCCATTGTGATGCTCTTCCTTGCTGTGAGAGAGTGCTGCTGAGTTTCCTGAGCTGCCCAGAGCTGTACCTGGTGTGGATAGAGATCAATCCCCTCCTTGGCATCCGTGCTGTCCCCCTTGGCAGAGCCCAGCACCTTCCCTGCAGCAGCAGTGCTTGGATCCCACAGTGTCCCACTGGGGCCGTGAGGTTTTTCACATAAGAACTCCAGATAAGCAAAAGTTTCATTTTTTAATAAAGCACCAGGAGAGAGGCCAATGTTTTCATGACATTTAATTTATCAGCTCTTAATTTTGATTTCTCTTGTTCACCTCTGTTTCCCAGAGGCCAAGCGCAGGACAGCTCTGAGAATCTGCAGAAGGGAAAATGATAAAAATATCAGTTATTGTAACCAAAGTCTTCAAGCAGCTGAGAAAGCCTGGAAGGCACCATGGAAAGGTTGCTATTTATAGAGACATAGCTGCCAGCTATCTTAGATTTTACACTGCAGATATTTATTACAAATTGTTGGGGTGGGTATTTGTGAAAGTAACAAGGTCACATCAAATCTACCAAAGTAATTTGTTGATTTTTTTTCAAAGCACTTGAACATAGGTTAGGAAATTAGAAAGGAAACAGTGGTCTAAAAGCTTTATCATAGTGAAAATATACAAGAACATTCCTTTTTCTCCTGACAGTGTAGGACAGAAGTGTAAAAGGCTGAGGAATAAGGTGTGTAAAACCACACCATGCATCTGTGTCAGAATTGTATGTGATGTAAACAAGACAATCATACTGGAGTGAAGTGCAAAATTACAGCACAAGGAATTTATTTTCCCACAAGAGGTCTATCACACCTTTCTAAAAGCAGTGCCAGTCAAAGCAAATACATTTTCCACATCCCCAGAAAATCCCCAAGACCGTTCTTCTGTGCTCAGTAATTCAGAGAGAAGAGCAATCAGAGAACAGTGCCAGGCTCAGAGCAGGCAGCCCTGGCAGCTCTGTGGGCACTCCAGGGCTCATTGCCTCTGCAGGGCTGGTAAAACCCACCAGCCCAGGAGCAGCAGCAAATCCTCCAGGAAGATGTTCCCTAAGGCATGCAGAGATGAATTTATTGCTGCACGCAGAGATGAATTTATTGCTGAGTGCATTCTGACCAGGGCCTTGAAAGGACAGCAGACTGCAGCCCACGGGGGCAGACCTCAGAGCTGCTGCTGTAGCTGTCAGGGCACCTACCTGTCCCTGGTAGCACAGCCTGCCCTTCTGAGGGCCGAAGGGCCAACTGGAGCTAATAACAGAAGTGAGGACTGTCACTGCAGCCAGCCAGCCGTGACAGAGCAGTGCTAGGCGAGGCGCTAGGCTTGGCTCTGCTGGGGCAGCAGCGAGGGCAGCACTCCAGGGCAGGCTGGCCCAGCTCCACCAGTGCCCCAGGGCAGCAGGGGCAGTGCCCGGCCCCACAGACAGCTCAGGGCAGCACAGAGGGGTCCAAAGTCCCAGGTGTGCCCCACCTTGGGTTTCTGGGGGTGCCACAGACGCCAGCAGCAGACACTGCAGGGACCCACCCATGCAGCAGGATGAGGGGAGGGCAGGAGAGCTGGGTCTGGCCTGCTGCAAGCTGCCCTCTGCAAGGCTGTGCCACCTGTCACAGCTGGCCCTGGGGACATTTCTCTGTCCCTGCTTTTGCTTGTGGCTGCCACAGTCCATCGAGAGCCTTGCCAAGAGAAGCCCTGCACAGCCACCAGCACTGCATGAGAAGAGGCGGCTTTTCCTCTGCCTTCCCCACAGAAGAGGATGGTGTGGTGGTTTTACAGGAAATGTGTTTTTTGGGATTTCTGGGATATGCTGTGGTCAGGCCAATGGGTGCTTAGATTTTAATATTGGCACCTGGTGTGACCACTGGGGATGTCTGGACACGCCTCTGAGAACACCCACTCAGGGGTTAAAAGCAGGGCTCTCCCCCTCAGAGCCCTCTTTGAATTTCCGGCGGGAAGCGTCAGATCTCTGCCTGCGGAGGGGAAAAAGCCACACGGGCCGGGAAGGTAGGCCTGACCCCCTTCCCCCCCAAGGGTGGAAGGGTGGGAGAGAGAGAGAGACCCCAGGAGCCATCGGACAGCTCCCCCCTCTCAGAGAGAGAGCCGTGCCTGGGACTGTTATCTTGGAATGTGATACCATGGGCGGCTGCGGCGGAAGGGGGGGGCGGTGAGGAGCCCCGCTTGTGAGAGCTTTTAACCCTTTGTGGACAATGAAAGCTTTACAGAACATTAACCCTTCCTAGGAGAGAGATAAGACTAGAGGATGAAGAAGGAAATGGGCCAGTGGTGGGGTCTGGCAAGTGGCAGAGGGATGTTAGAGGAATGGAGAAGATGGAGTGGCATTTTTGCCGGACTCTTTTTGTATAGCCATGGACTGTTTCCTTGTGATACAGAGACTGCATTGCAGCGGGGAGCAAGGATTCAGAGCCAAGAGAGTTCAGTGCTGAGACCCCTCAGCCCCAGAGGGTGTGAAGGAAATGGGGGGGACAGAGGTCCCAGAGGTGAGACTGTGCTCTGCTTGGAACGGGACAAAGCATCCTTAAAAAGACCACCCTCAAAGCAGGCCCTGCCCCATGCTGGTGCTGAGAGCACCGGGCATGGAAGGAAGATGTCACAGTGGCAAAGGATCTCCAGGCAGTGCTGATTGTGACAAGCAGCCCGTGGCACAGGGAAGGACTCCTTCTACTCTTGATGAACTGGGGATTTGATTATTCAAAGGATGGTGCCAGACCGAGGGTTGATAATTTTGGGGAATGTAAATGTATTGGAAATTTGGTGGGAGGAGGAGGGGAAGTGTTTCTGTGCGGTTTTCATTTTCCTTGTGTGTTTTTTTTTTTCCTCCTTCTTTGTAGTTTAGTTTATGTAGTTTAGTTAATAAAGTATTTTTCCTTTCCCCTAAGTGGGAGCCTGCTTTGCTTATTCCAGGTACCACCTCATAGCAGACCCCAGGGAGAGGATGTTCTCATGGGAGCACTGGCATTGTGCCAGTGTCAAACCATGACAGATGGTATCATGACATCGGGCACGATAAGGTGATATGGATTCAAGCTGCCTGTTCCATTCTCTTGGGGGACCAGAGAACAGCAAGCATACAAGAAATCCCACCTGAACCATGGATACAGCACAAAAGAAAAACAATCTGCTGCACCTCTGAAAACAATAGGTAAGACACAGTACTACCAGACAGTGAGTTCCTACACAGAAAGACCACATAGACAGTCTTCAGTCTCTGGCAGAATTCTCTCAAGAGAAGAAGCCAGTTTTTTAATGATGAAAGGGAAATTAGGACAAAGAAAGTGAACTCTTTTCCCATATTTCTGTGAGCTAGCTCCTCCCTTACCTGAGATAAAGGTAGGTGAGTCCCAGTTCAGCCTTGAGGCTGCCAAGTTTAGTCATGCAGCTGCTGCTGCTGGGCCATGAGGCATCTCAGAAAATAACTGAGAAATGCCCCCCACACTTTGGAAGTGGACAAGCTCCTTGCAGAGCACCTGCCAAGTTCTGCTGCTCTTGATGCCAGGAGTCCGTGAGCCAGTCCAGAGGCTCCGCTCTGTGCAGCTCAAGTGGCTCTTTAAAGATCAACATGAAGGTAAACAGAAAATGTGAGCAGTGATAAACTTTTCAAGGGTGACATTTAGTTTCTTATTTGCTGGTCTCAGATCACACGCTGATGATCCCCTCTCACTTTCAACAAGCCCCCATGTGATGGGCAGCTGGAATTGAGTTTTTTCAGGGCAAGCACCCGTGTTCCTCTTTCACAGCCTGTGCCCACAGTCTGCTGAGCCCTGGGAGCCCATTGCACCCTGCCCTGTGCTGTATCTACGGTCCCAGCCTCTCATCACGCTGCTCTAGCTGGCTGAACCAGGTCCCCAGGTGAGCTGTGCCTTCTGTTTCCCTGAGGAGACACCAGAGATGCATCATCTGCCTAGAGAGCTACTTCAGGTGGTATGTAGAAGTTGAATTTGAGTGTTTTTAGTAACCTTTGTTTAAAAAAAAGGCTCAGAAAACTGGTCAAATCACATGGAATTTCTTTTGCTGAAGGCAGAATTATAAACAGTAGCTTTAAAGAAAATCTTCTCCCTAATTATTCCTTTCCATTATAAGTAATCTTTAGGGACTATGGGAAAGCTTATCTAGAAAACAGTTTTCTTGTTCTAATTACTTCAGTTTTCACTGAAAATATTTCTGCATGTAGTTGGAGAACAAGCTTGGCAGGTATTTCTTTGTCATCACTAAAGCAGGAATAGTGGCATTCTGGACCAGTGGAGGTCAGGAGAAATTTTGGTACTGTTTTTTCTATACTCTAGAGTTTCCATCTGAGTGAGGCTGTGGAGCTGAGAGGTCTGGCATGGCATGTCACTGCCTGGCTGCTGAATGCCACCATGGAAGGATGACTCAAGGGTGCCAACATTGTCTTCCTAAATTTCAACCCTGTTGCATATTTAAACTTTGGCAATTAGTATAAGGAATCAAAGCAATCTCAATTTGAAGCACTTTAAGTTACCTCATTAGATCCAATATTAATTTCTTCATCGTCTCATCACAATTACATTTCCATTTCAAATTATTTATCTCTGTTAATTCTAATCAATTTTATATTTTGCTAACAACAAGTGTGATCTTGATGGGTGGCTGGAGCACTTGAAGGTCACTGCAGCAGGCAGGTGACCCTGTGACAGACCATCCCAAATGTGTGTCCTGCACAGGGGAAGTCCTGTGGGAGGGCACGAGCTACCAGCAGATGGGGGTGATTTTATTGCTGCACTTTCCTCACCTCCCAGGTTTTAAACAGTTGTCACAAGAGCAAAGGCTCTGCTTGCTGGATCAGGGACTGAAGATAGCAGTGGCTGGAGACAGCCCCTAGCCTGGCTTGGCAGGGCTCAGGGTGCAGGGTGACAGCCCCTGGCTTGGCAGGGCTCAGGGTGCAGGGTGACAGCCCCTGGCTTGGCAGGGCTCAGGGTGCAGGGTGACAGCCCCTGGCCTGGCTGTGCAGGGTGACAGCCCCTGGCCTGGCTGTGCAGGGTGACAGCCCCTGGCTTGGCAGGGTGCAGGGTGACAGCCCCTGGCCTGGCTTGGCAGGGCTCAGGGTGCAGGGTGACAGCCCCTGGCCTGGCAGGGCTCAGGGTGCAGGGTGACAGCCCCTGGCCAGGCTTGGCAGGGCTCAGGGTGCAGGGTGACAGCCCCTGGCCTGGCTTGGCAGGGCTCAGGGTGCAGGGTGACAGCCCCTGGCCTGGCTTGGCAGGGTGCAGGGTGACAGCCCCTGGCCTGGCTTGGCAGGGCTCAGGGTGCAGGGTGACAGCCCCTGGCCTGGCTTGGCAGGGCTCAGGGTGCAGGGTGACAGCCCCTGGCTTGGCAGGGCTCAGGGTGCCCGGTGACAGCCCCTGGCTTGGCAGGGCTCAGGGTGGCTCACCTGGCTCACACATCCAGCCTCACCTGTAATTCCTTTGCCAGCCCAGGAAAGGATCCCTGAGGGCCAGCAGAGCTGGTGCTGTGTAACTCATGACCGAGGCTGGGCCAGCACACCCTGCACCAGGGCAGGAGGGGTCCTGAGCTATTGGCTGTGCTTGCTGCAGCACCAGAGACCCTGGGGAAATCCACCTGCAAATTGTGTTTAAAATAATAACCCACTGGGCATATTGTGTCTCAGGAAGAGCTGCCTTGAGGGGAGGAGGATTGCAAGAGACAGCCAGAGCCTGCTGGTTTGAGGACAAGCAGAACCCCTGCACACTGCAGCTCGTTTTGGTGTCTCCTGCTGTCCCTTACCCTGAGGTTTTCCTTGTGTCACTGACCATCACCTGGCCAAGAGCTGTTGTAGGTTTCATTTGCATGCTCAAAGCACATTTAAAGAGATGCTGGCATTTTTCCTAACAGAGAAAATGATCTGCTAATATACTGAATAATGTGTTACACTGTAACATAATGTCAGAATGAAAAATTGTTCTGAACAATCATGAGAAGGAAAAATTAAACTATAAAGTACAATCAGCCCTTGAATGTAAAATCACAATTTAAAGTCACGCTTTATGAAGACATAGGCATAAAGAGAAACAGAAATGTTTAAAATAATTATGTACTTTACCAGAACTGGAAGTATTCTTTGATGTCTAAAGTTTTAACGAGTGAAATAAAAGTACAACAGAGTATGAGACCATATCTCCAGAAGTTGGGTTTTGAAAAGAAAATACTATCATGAGATTTCCCATCAGAATTACAAAAATGACAGCACTGGGAGTGCCTGCTTCCAGAACTGAAATATTACCTTTCTGTTAAAATGACACTGTCAGAGAAAAAAAATCTCAGTTCTATGTTTCTGATGCACTGATTGGCTCCTTCACTTTCACCTAGAGCTATCTAGCCAGGAAAGACAAATGAGGAGAATTTTTGTTAGGAAAGATAGATTCAAAGTGCTGTTATTTATAGTTTATTGCTGGCCTACTTATGTTTATATTGTTATTGTTATGTTGACTGTTAAAAAGACGTCAATTACCCCATGAGAATTCCAGAGTGTATTCTAAAAAGTAAAAATCCCTAAAAGTAGAAATCTCCAATAAGTGAAAAATAAACTTACGAAACCCCATAGGTTTTAAAGCTGAAAAACATGACAATTTAAACTTGAAACTTTGAGTGAAATATGTAAAATGTAACATAAGATACTTGAAAACTGACGAATGCCAAAGGATCTAAGTATTGGATCTCTCCTCAAAGAGAATCCTTGTGGCTGACGTCTACATGCCAGGGGCTGCAGTGTGGCACCAGACAAGGGAACCCACCAGTGCTGAAAAGCTTCTTTTGCACTCCGTGGTGTTCAAAAAAGTGATCCCAGCAACCTGTCTCTAGCAACAGCTGTTTCCTGTCTCAGCATCTGGGGGCTGACTATAAATAACCGATGTGTGAACAATTTGGGCTCCCCTGGTGTGTGAGAAACCCCCCAAAAGCAGCATAAGCCTCAGGCTGTGTCTTGCAGCCTCCACTGTAGCAGCAAAATATGCAACAGCAGCAAAAGACAATCCACATTTTTTTAATCTTGGCATAACTCTTTTAGGGTCTTTGAAGAAGATCAGAGTATGAGGTGAATCAAAGAACTGATGAACTACATCCAACATTAACTATGGGAACAGTGTATTAAATCAGTTTCTTTTCAGCTGCCTGATAGAGCAACAAATGAAAGCCCCAAACCTTCCCTCTTGAACTTTAAGCCAGAAGGGTAATCCTTTTCTTATCTGTGGAGCACTTATTAGCCTCTGTCTTCAACAGGTGTCTCATTTTGACTTCATCATTTGATGGGTCATTTGAGAAATTCACTTCTTCCTGAACCAGTCTGCCACTTTTCAGTGTGTCACTGTTTCTGAAGGGTTTTATCACTGTTTCAGAAGTGCTTTATAAAGAGCCATAATCACTTGTGACTCTAGCTAAAGAGAATAAATATACAACCCCTTTTGTTTGCTTCTAGCAGGAGAGACTCTTAATGAGAATGAGTCACACTCTAGATAGACTGTCAGTGTATAATTTGAAGAGCTGAGTGGTTTTTGTTTGGTTGGGTTTTTGTTTGTTTGGTTTGGTTTTTTGTTTGTTTTAAACTAAACTCAGAGAACTAAACTCAGAGAAGGCATTTTCTATGGATCTGATGTATTAATTTGTGACTTGAAAAAAAATTTGTAATATAATTTTAGTAAGTATATAAGTCAGATTTGAACCAAGTATTTCAGTGTCAGTATTTCGAGGTGTTAAGGTTTGTCATCCCACTGTCTAGTCCTTTTTGCTTTTTGTTGCAAAGAGAGCACATGAGATAAGAAAGAAAAAACTGTGTAACAGCTCAGACTCTGGTGGAGGAGCCAGGTTTCCCATGGGGCAGAGCTCTGTGTCAGAGCAGCTGCCCTGAGGAGTTGTGCTCTCTCCACACCTCTCTGGGCTTTCCCATCCCATCAGTCACTCACACAGATCACCCAGGGTTTTGCAGGAGCCTGCCTCAGCACTGCCTGTCTGGGAGCCCTCCGAGCAGGGACTGCTCCAAGGCCCAGCTCCCAGACACTGGCTCACAGTGTCAGGAATGACCAGAGCATCCCAAGGGGCTGCAGAGTTTACATCACACCCACACGTCTCCAAAACCACAGGCAGCATTTTGAGATGTACCCGTGTGATTTTCAGAAATGGCCCTGGTGACAATCAGGGGGCTCCCCGTGCGTAGGAGTGCTGGGAAAATTTCAAATGCACCCAGGCTCCAGCGTGTCACAGTCCCCTGCTCCGTGCCCAAGAGAGGAAATGTCATTTTACTGAGTCCAGGCCCTTCTCCACATGAATCTCCTGTTCCCACAGAACCCAGCCAGGTACAGAAGCAGCTTACCTCTGCTTACTTACTTACTGCTGATAGCAGCAGAAATCTGGCATTGAGATTTCAAAAGACCCCACCCATGTGGTACCTTAACAAAGCCTTTTCTGCCATGTTATTCTGTGCAGAAAGTTGGGAAGATACAGTCTTGTCCTCCACTTTAGAGCTCAGCTTTGAGTTATTATTAACACACCTTTGAGTTAATATTATGTATAAAATACTTTACAAAGAAGCACCACAACCTGATCCTACAATCTAGCTGCAGATTATTCATACAAAGAATTGAATTACAAATGACAGAATGACTGTCATTTATGTTTCAGTTGAAAAGATTCCCTAATAGAATAACCTGCTTCTTTTGGAGAAATGAAATTTGCAGTATAGTTCTATCTGTATGAGCACTTGAAATTTCCTGGAGTATAGTCCATGGCTTTACAGACAGGGGCTAATTGCTTTCATAATGAGTAATACAGTTTGCAAAATAATCATTATCAAACTTTCATGTAAGCTGATCTTGTTAGCTCTATTTCAGACAACAGAGTTTTATAGCAGCTTAAAAATGTAAAGGCCTATTCTTAAAAAAAACCAATAATCCCACTACTGTTGCTGTGGAAATTTACCGCTCATTTTGTGGTAATCAAAACCTTTCTGATTATTAAGTTCATAGTGCCATTAAATAAAATTCAACACATAAAACAGGGATATTACAAGTTCTGATGACAGCCATTTAGTCATAAAACTATTTTGGGGACAGCCTTTTAGTCATAAAACTATTCTGAATTTATTTTTTAATTAATTAGAAAATATGGGTAACAACAAGAAACTGCAAAAGAGAACCTAGAAAATATGCAAGTAGAAAGATGAGCTTCTACACTTTGGTTCATTGTTGCATTATGAGATCACTTTTAATTAAACACATACCTCCTTGGTGATCCATCCATTGCATCCCTTCCAGTGCTAAGAATATTCTAGTGGTACCCTGGCAGCATGTCAAACTCAAACCAGTGATCAGCCCCATTTCCCTCACTGAAGGTGCTTCACTCACACTATGTCATTTTCTAGAGCAGCACTTTTGACATGGTGCTTCACAGGCTACTTCAGCGTGTTCTTTGGAAGGTAGATATGTTTGGAAAATGCTCTCAGACACATGGTGGAGTTCTTGGGGTGTCCTGTATAGGGACAAGAGTTGGTCTTGATGGTCCCTTCCAACCCAGCATGATCTGTGATTCTGTGATTCAGCACAGAAGCTCTGCCCTTCCCTGGGAAGTGCATGGTATTAGTCCAGAAATCTGGAGTGATGATGAAGTATCCAAGCAGGGCTCTTGCCCCTCCTTTTCCTGTCTCCTGTGTGCCCCCCGTGCTTGCCTTTTCAGAGTTTGTCCAAAGTAGCTGCACGATGTACTCTGTCCTTTGCTCCCTTGGCATGTCCAGTGAATGTTTCCTTCCAGGGCTCTGCCAAAGTATCCTCAGAGCAGCACAAACAGCCCAGACCTTTCTCACAGAGACTGAGAACTCAGGAGAAAGTTGTTGCTTTAGGATTCAAAGGGACTTGCTTCAGTTGTGTGGAAAGGCTGAAGTTCAAAGCACACTAAGCATTCCCTTTGGCCATCAGCTCAACAACTCTAAAATTGCTTCAAATAACAGCAAAGAATTTGGGGTTCTGTGAGCAGAAAAAATTCTTCCAAACAGAAGGGCAACATACATGCAGCTACCCACCTGATACGTTCATACTTCATGTTTGTACTTGCACATATATTTTAAAATTCTCTCAGGTCATTGTACATATAAATTTTAGGAAGTCCTCTAATCACGACTCAGTTCTGAACAGAAGGATAGAGGGGTAAGACTGGCCTCTTTGGTTTAAAATGATCTAAAGGTGTTAAACAAATGTGGCTGAGACAGTCTGTAAAAGTCAGGGAACTACTTTTAAAATTTCTGATCTGGTAGTAATTCATCAAACTTAATATGGTCTGCTCTTCCAACACTTGCAAAATAATAGAGTGAGAGTTTAAAATGTGTTTCTTGACTATTTTTCTGGTCTGAAGAAGCAGGAAAATTTATAAACTTTCTCACATGAAAGCAACTATTTCTAATGCTGTGCAATACTTACAGTGCTTGGACTATGATAGTAATTAAAGTAGATTTTCATGTCAGCCATGTGAGTAATTATTCTAATACATCATGGTGAGTGGTTTTGATTTCTAGGTGTTGAACATGAGTGTTTAACTAGGGTTTTCACTGAATAGTGATACTCTAGTCTCAGGCATGTTCCTTTTTTATGTTCTGTGGGAATGTAGAGGCAAAAAAAGATGAAAGAATTTGCATGATACACTGTAGTTCCATAATTAATCATTGATTTACCATATATTTTTCTCACTTTTTCTTATAATAAAACAGTTGCTAGCATAAACTTAGCCAGTGTAATAATTCTTCATTATTTCTAAATGTCTTCAGAGTTTTTGCTTCATCATGAATTTATTGTTGAGCAATGTGTCTCTTTTACTTATGTAATCTGTAGATGAATTAGTATCCATTAACAACGAAATGGTACAAATATCTGAACATCAGATTTAAGTGCAAGGCAACCACCAGACTAGTGTGAGGCCGATGGACTTTTATGCCTTTTGTACACAGACTTTCCAGACAGTTTATAGGAGCTGGAGCCTGGAGCTCATTTTTATGAGACACATTGCTTCTCTAGAGATGTTAAACCACTGACTTCAGACAACATTTCCTCTTTTCCAGGGGCTGATCATTGCTTTGAGAGCTAATGGCGAGGCAGTGAAGTTTTCTGTTTCTGTTTAGTCACTTAGGTGATGCCCTGTGTGCTTCAACATCCTCGGATAGTTGAACTCAGGGCCCCGTTTCAGGAGAAAACACAGAAAATGAGAGGACCCCCAGTTCTGCTGGTTCTGGTCCCAGCTGGTGGAGCCAGAGCAGTGTCTGCTTCTCCAGTGCCCCGTGTCTCACCGTGCTTGCACCGGGGGACTTCCTCAGGGGATACGCCGGCCTCTGCCTTGGCCCCCTTTCCACAGCTCCTGGGTCCTGTGGAGCTCAGAGGCACTGTAGGGCCATGAGCAGAGCAGTTTCAGCTCTCCTTTGAGGCAATGGCTGCAGCCTCACACGAATTTGTCGCTTCAGCTGCACAGCTGCAGTGCTTAGGTGCCCATGTTCCTTTGATGTACAGCTAGCCAAGCAACTAAGGTGGGAAGAGAGAAGAAAAACCCAGTTCCTTCTGCAGCACAGACATTTTCAGAACTTGGCTGCAGTGGGTGATGAGGTGTTAATGACATGAGTATTTGTCCTGTGGGGTGTGAAGATCCCTCTTTTTCCCTCTCTCTGTGCTGTGCCCCTGGAGGTGTAAAGGAAGGGAGCTCCTGCAAAACCCCATCCCTAACCCTAGTCTGTTTGACAGGCATCTTTGGGATTATCACTTGTTCATTTATGCACTTCAGCAGCAAGGGATACTCAAGCCTTCACTTCATTTATTCCACAGCATTTTCAGAAGGTTCAGAATTGCTGGAATTGAAACTTCCCCTGATTTCAGTGGCTTTGCATCTAGTGTCCCAAAGTCTGAAATGCTTTAGCCCAGTAAAGATTTCTGAGATATAAGGCACTAACTTTAGGATTTCATGTACCATGATTTATGATGACAAAATAATTCAATTATGTCATGTGACCTTCATTTATGAACTCTGTTAACTGCTTTAACTCATCTTCATCTCCCATAAAGGTTATGGCCTGACATAAAAGAAAGAAGATACTTTCCAACATTTTTACAAATGTTTGATAATCTTTTAAAATATTCTTTATAGTAGTCAATCACATTTTGAATGCTGTTAGTTGCCTGACCTCCAGAACTTCCTCCAGCAGCAATTTCCTCAGTCTAATCGTATGTTGCATAATGAAGTCCCTTGTGTTCATTTCAAACTCTTGCCTTTGTTCAGCAAGTGTCCTTCATCTTCCTGACAGGAGATGCAGAGAATATATATTTCCTCATTATTACCCCCAAGTGACCATTTTACCTGTAACTGCCACTTCTTTGTATTTCTGTTCCTTGGTAGTGCCCATCCCATAATCAAAGTCAGCACAGGCCGTGTGCCCTGAGAGATTTATGGCAGAGACAGATTTATGGCACTGGTGTGAGTTTGGGATCCGGCCCTACTTTCACCCTGTTTTCTTCCTGTATGCACAGATCATGTGTTCTTCCTTTCTCTTGCAAGAGAGACAGCTCTGCAGTCCAAGGCAGCTGAAGATGTTACAATCAGAGGATCCATTAAAGACTGCAAACCATCAGTTTAATCTGTGTACCAAAGTGGAATGCACTGTTCCTAGGGTAGCAGTTTCAGTCTCCCTGAGCTTTAATCATCTCAACTTTCACTGCTAGTTTCAAGTGAGCTGCCACCTAAAATGCAATGAGCATACTACATCTGCAGGGAGTATAATTTCTTTGAAAGAAGAGATTCTGGACAGAGGAATGCTTCCCTTGCCATCAGTTCTCCTGTTAGAACAAAAACCCCTAAAGATCCATGTTTATGTTGTGGTCCAGAGTACTCCAAGGGACTCATGGCTGTGAGTTTTCTTCTTCAGGGGCCTTTCAGTAGTGGCCAGTATAATTTTCTCCATAATTTTCCCAGGAATTGAAGTTGGATTGGCATGTCTGTAATTTCCTGGGACCTGCTTCAAGCCCTTCTTGTAAACTGAAATAACATTGACTAGCTTTTAGTCAGCAGGAATCGCCGCATACTCCCAAGACCCATGACAGATGAATTTATCAATTTCTGTTTGTAACTTGTTCATTTTTTTTTTTTTTTTTAATGCAGGATATTTTTCAGAGAAAAAAAAGAATTCTTTCAATGTGATTTATTCCAGAATCCTTCTACATTCAAGATGCTTCTGCTTTTATTCACTCTAATGGTTGCTTTTGGAAGTAATGTTTTCAATTGACTCATGTCATCACAGACAAACTCCCTTGAAATGTTAGGACCATGTTTGAAGATTCTTTCTGAAACTTGGAATTATATATTGGTCAGGTAAATGTGGTTTTTTAAATTTGTTTTAATTCATTTGAAGGAAACAAACTAATGTTTCCTTTCATTTTATAATATCATATTTTATCAGAACCTTTATGTAGTTGCCAGTACAAGGAGTCAGGGCCCAAGATGGCAGAGAAACACACAATATAACATCACCATTTTCTCTTTCTCAGAAAATGGTAAGCAAACCATTTTTAAAGCGGTTTAATCTCTTTTGTCAGATAGACCCGTTAGAGGGCTTAGCCCCCATCCTGACATTCTTGTAACAATTCCTCCCCTAACCTCTTGGTGCCCTGATCCTCGGAGTTGTTTAAAATCCTGTTTCCAGTCAGATTGTGTTTATGGTCTAAACAGGGTCTCTGTTCCCAAGGCCAGGCATGTTCAGGGGGTGAAGGAAAGAGTCATCCAGGATTTGTTAATTTTCGAGTGCTTAATCTGAAAACTTCTTCTCAAGGCTGAACAGAGCACTTGTGCCAATCCACTCCAGAAGGTAATTTGCTGTCTGTAAACTGGTGTGAAAGGAAGAAATCATTGTGTCAATTGACAGGGAAAAAGAAATCACTGCACAAGTTTGCAGACCCAGCATCAGCCAGGATGTGGCTTACACATCACGGCTCATTCGTGCACAACTTTCCCTCTCAGACAGCTGCAGTTAATGAGCTGAATACAAGAGACAGCAGCTCATAGTTTGTCTCTAGGTAACATGAAAATTCCCATCTTTTCTGTTATTTTTTTCATCTTTGTGGTTATTTATACACAGTTACCTATATTATGTGCAGAACAGTCTATTGTTATTGCTGGCAGCTCTAATTGTGTGATATCCAGGAAATTCAGGCATGAATTACAGCCCTGTTCTTCTACTTGCTGCACCAGTACAGACCAGAAAGGATCCTGCTCAGAAACATCAGTACAGATGTTCACTATGAGAATAAAGCAAGTGGAGCAGACAGACAAACAAGGGGAAACAAGCAAACAATGAGTCAATAAAAGGGAGAGTTTATGTCTTTTTGATACTGTGCTGACTGCCTATGTAGGTCACTGAATTTTACCTCACTTTCAGGTACCTGTAGGCTTAGGTTGTCCATTAGCGGCCTTGTCACCCAGCTGAACCCAGCTCCCTCCATTGCTCTTCACATTCCATATGTTCAGCCCCACCTTGAATCTCACTTATTACACTCTCCCCAGTCCCTTGGTAAGTTTTTCACACTGGGATCCACACACCCGTGGATCCCCATGAGATGCAGTGCTGGACAGAAGGGTGTGCTGCCTGCCCTGGGCTTGCTGACCGGACTCCTGCTAAAGCAGCCTGGGCTGTGCAGGCTGACCATCCAGAGCTCCAGGTCTGTGAGAAATGATGGGTTACAGACACACAGTGACTTAGAAAAATTGTTATCACAGCTCAACTGGATGAGAAGGAGCTGCAGGCAGGTCACATCCAGTTTGGGCAGAGCAGGTGTGACGGGGCCTGGCAAACAGCACAGAGCTCGGGGCATGTTATTAGCAAAAGCAATCCCATGTTACAGGGCTACATGGTTATAATATGACACACATGTTGGAATGAAATTGCCTTTCTTCCTTCCCATCCATCTCCACCTTTCTCAGTCCCATGACTCTCCCCCAGTAGGATATTTTTCAAGGGAAAGATGTTGAAAAATGGTTAGACAAATATTTCAGAAGGAAAGCTGTATGTGTTTTTGTGACATTGATTTTCTTGCTCTTGCTGCCTGAACCAAAGTGAAAGTATGGGTGTAATGGCCACTAGGCAAAGCCTTTAGTCAGCAGGGTCTGACAGGTGACCTGGTCACTGCCACATGTGTGCTTTGTCATGTATTCAAAACACCTTTGACATTAGTGACCCTGCAACACAGGAAATCTGCACATTTGTTTTACAGAAGTAAATAACAGCTATGAATCGTGCCCAGCATGTTTTACTGAAGCCATAAAATGCTGCAGCACAGTGTGCCTCAGAGCAAAGGCGAGGTGACACCAGGCACCCCTGAGAGCACAGAGCCCTGAGCGCCGCCGTGCCAGGCAGCCGCAGCGCAGGATTGCCATCTGCAGGGCAGCCTGGCACCGGGCTCCCTGGTCCCCACGGATCCCAGAAATGTTTCTCTTGCTCTTGCAGTGTTGAGGTGTTCAGATGCCTGGAGGGATTCCCAGGTTTTGTGCCTGTACTGTTCCTATAAAAATACTTGTTGTCTTTTACTGCCCTGGCATAAAATCAAATTATTGTTTGTGTGGGAAGGAACCTTCCAGAACACCTTGTTCCAACTCCACTGCCATGGGCAGGGACACCTCCCACTGTCCCAGGCTGCTCCAAGCCCCAGTGTCCAGCCTGGCCTTGGGCACTGCCAGGGGTGGGACAGTCACAGCTGCTCTGGGCACGCTGTGCCAGGGCCTGCCCACCCTCCCAGGGAAGAATTTCACCCCAATATCTCATAGGCCACATGCAAAAACACACATGCACTTTACAGCCATAGATGTACATGTCAATACTAGCATATCTAGCATGGAAAACAGACTTTGTATTTTTTAAAGCTTCAGTGACTCTTACTTGAGTGCACAGCCTTGTTTCAGCTGAAAATGCATGCAAGGGAAGCATTGGAAGAAGACAGTAAACACAAAAAATCTGCAAAATCATGAATGATCTGAAGAGCTGAGGTTCTCGTTGTTGAAAAAGAGATTGATATAATAGGAATTATTATAGGATTATTATAGGCCATTTTCCCCACTTGGTCTTTTCCATTAAATGCACTTACATGAGCACACACAGCATCACAGACCCCCACTGGTGAGAGACCAGCTGTCAGGCAACACAAAACCTCACAGAGGTTTCCAAGTTCATCTCTGATGAAGTCAACAAGAAAAAGAACATGACATCAGTGGGTTGTGAAGTTTCTTTTACATTTACATTTCATTAGCACCTGATACATGAAACAAGATGAGAAAAATGGGGATGGAATTTTTCGACACTGGAAGGAGAAGATGGAAGTAAAAATCACTGCATTAAAAAATAAAGAGCAGAAAGTGCTGGAATGGAGGACAAAAATTAAACAAGCAGTAGTTGTACTTGAAAGGTGGCAAAAATGACCATGCATATGGTCTGCTGTCTTCACTCGGAGGTCACCATTCCACAAAAAATAGGTATATTAATGCAAAAACCAAACTCAGGAACATATTAATTAGGAGCAATTGCACATCCCTCCGGAAAAACACACCCACGAAAACTGGTGAGTAACAGTAGCAGGGACTGGCAGTGATTTTACTTTGCACCTCTCAACCCATGAACTTCCCTGCTTTGTTCTAGATTTTTCCATGTGAAGGTGCTGCTCATATGATTGCTCTGCACTGCACCTATGTCCATCACGTGCAGAAAGCCCAGCTTCACACAGCGGGATGGTCAAAGCCACTGTGGTTGTCCAACATCAACTACCACAGGCTGCTCCTTTGCAATCATGAGTAAATTCACCCCCTGCTTCAGCCTCATCATTTTCACTCCACCTTGTTCCCCGTTTTTTCCATGTGAAGAAGCCGGTTGTGACCATTCCCTTGGGCAGATCCCTGAGTGGCTGCACCCAGAGGGGGCAGGTTGATGTCTGAGCTGAGAGGGACAGTGGGAGCTGCCTCCTGGCAGCACGGGTGCCCAGCAGCCCTGCATCATTCTGCTCATGTACTGAGGGCATACCACAAAACAGGAGACGCTTCCAGGAGACAGCACAAGTAGGCCAGAAGCAGAACAAGGAACCTGACTGCAGTTCTTGGAGTCACTGATAACCACACCAAAGCTCAGGTGAACTGGGCGGGCAGAGTGCACAAGCTGGAAAGCCCAAAGTGCTGTAGTGCACTGCATGGCCAGACATTCCTTTGCTGTCAGATCACATCACAGCAGAGGCAAACTCCCCCTGATGACTATTCAAATGCTCCTCTTCTCTTCCCAGTCTGTTTTGTGAAAGGAGGAGCATCAAATCTGCACAGTCTGGGCCTACTTGATCTCGCAGCAGGCCGTGGTGCTGCGTGTCTGAGGCACCTGTCCCAGCAAAGCCCTGCCAGTGCTCTGATCCTGGCCAAGCTGGACTGTGCTGAACACAGGTTACAGGTGGCACCCGGCTGTGTTGTGTCACCTCACACTCTCTTCCCCGCTTGGACTAATGTCTTGTGACTCAGAGTTGTTCAGCCTTATTAAATCACAGAGAACTGGAGATATTTATAAACTGACCTGCCTCACTGCAAATACTGGTCATATATTATTCTGCACCCCCTCAGCTAAACTGCATGCAAAACCTCACAATGAGGTTTCACAAAGTTGCAAGTGGTGGAAAATATCCACATCCTTCTTGTGCAGAGGCCCCAAAGCTGGATGCAGGACTCCAGGTGGGACCTCAGCTGAACAGAGGGGAGCAGCAGAATCCCCCCTCACCTGCCCACACTGTGGGGATGCAGCCCAGGTCACAGCTGCTTTCTGGGCTGCCAACACACGCAGCTGGGACACATCCAGCCTCAAACCCACCATCACCTTCAAGTCTTTCTCCTCCTCTGCAAACTTCTATGGCAGCAATCTGCGTTACTGTTGAAGATTCCAATGCAAGTTGTTTTCAATTACCATCTGTGTGGCAAATTACCTTTGTCAAGTGGGCAGTTTGCCTTATCTCTCTCTTTGACCACATTGACACCTCCCTGGGGAGGGGACACCTGCTGATAACAGCTCTGGAATGTCCCTGCATGGCTGATAAGAACTACAGCATCCCATTGGGAGCTGGGAGCCCAGAGGGAGGAGCCAAGCATTCCTACCTGGATAGAATCTGGAGATTCTGGAACACCAGCACGGCTCCTGCACTGGATTGCCCAGAGGAGCAGCAGCTGCCTCTGCTTGCCCTGGATCTGCAGAGGAGACTCCCCCCTTCTCCAGGATCCCTGCTCCAGCAGAACCAGCCCTGCCCCTGCAGGAGGGCTGAGCCACAATTCCAATGGCACTGCTGCCACCAGCCTGACCCACAGGGTGCCAGGCTGGGCTCTGACTCTGCCAGTGCTGCTTTGGGCACTGCATTGGTTATTTTATCCTTTCATTTTCTTCCCTATTAAAGAACTGTTATTTCCTGCTCCCATATTTTTGCCTGAGAGCCCCTTAATTTAAAATTAATAGCAATTCAGAGAGGTGGGGAGGGTTCCCATTCTCCGTTTCAGGGGAGGCTCCTGCCTTCCTCAGCAGACTCCGGGCTTTCCAAACCAAGACAGTCACTCAGCACCCGGCTCCACGTCCTGGGAGCACAGCAGCACATCCTGCTGCAGCTGAGCCTCTGCTGGTCCCCACAGCCCCAGAGGCCGTGCAGGGCTCTCCTGCACACTCGTGGGGTGTGGGTGCATCTGCAGGAAGGACAGCGGGGCTGCACAATGCCTGTGAGGCCTATGCTGGGAAACAGGGCTCTGCTTGTCTCCTGCTGACCATGTCAGTCCTCGACTCTGAGCCACAGGGAGGGGCTGAAACATCAAGGGCTGGGATTCTGGTGAACTGCTCTGCATTATTTATTGCTTTCATCTTAATGAATACTGTTTCTCTTTTTCCTGTTTTGTACAGAGAGTAAAAAAGTTAATAATAGTAATAATATATACAACATTATATTTATGAATATATGAATTATGAAAAAGAGTTCCTTTTCAGCCAATGTTAATTGAACAAGAATCATAAATATAGATAATATATGTAGCTGAATAATTTAGAAATGCTTGCCATTGTCACTGGTGGCAATCAAGGTGTGTGTCTATGAATATTCATATAGTATTGAGATAAAATGACAAATAATGAAAATGTTACACTTTGAATGTTAATGACAGAGTCTAATTCTTAGTTTCTAAGGCTTTTATAACTGTGTTGTTGGCCTGGAAATGTCATATCCGTACTGCTTAATCTGATAATGCCTATTTTTATTTTTACAGTGTAATATTTGTCATAAGGTAGAACTTTCCAGTGATTTTTATTGTCTTCACTAAAGGATTAAAGTACAGAGATGATTGTTTAAATACTGAGTTTTGGAATGCATAAATTATTAACAATATTTCTGTAAGATAAAGTTACCATAACATGTTCAAAAAGAAATATTTTTTAATATATTTTTTGACAATATTTTATCTTTTCAATTCTATTCAATCTAGATAAATTTAATGTGCCTTTTTCTCATCTTTGTGTCACAAGGGATAATGAAGTATTAACTTTGTACATTTTTTGCTCCTTTTAATGAGATAAAGTGTTTGTCTACTCTGGTAAAAAGGAAGCTGAGATGAAACCTCATGGCTCCCTGCAGCTTCCTGAGAAGGACACATGGATTGGCTGAGCTCTTCCCTCTGCAATCCAGGACTGGATGCCTGGGAGTGGCCCAAAGCTGCACGAAGGGAGACTCAGAACAGGTATTAGGAAGCATTTATTCACTGGTCAAACACTGGAACAGGTTTTCTAGAGGGGCAGCTGATGTCCCAAGCCTGCCCGTGCTGAAGAGTCATTTGGACAATATCCTTACAGCCTGCTTAACTTTTGATCAGCCCTGAAGTGATCAGGCAGTTGGGCCAGATGATCATGGTAGGTTCCTTTCAACTGACCTGTCCTGTCCTGTCCTATCCCATCCTGTCCCGTCCTATCCTACCCTACCCTACCCTACCCTACCCTACCCTACCCTACCCTACCCTATCCTATCCCATCCTGTCCCGTCCTACCCTACCCTACCCTACCCTACCCTACCCTACCCTACCCTATCCCATCCTGTCCTGTCCTATCCCTACCCTACCCTACCCTACCCTACCCTACCCTATCCCATCCTGTCCCGTCCTATCCTACCCTACCCTATCCTATCCCATCCCATCCTATCCTATCCTATCCTATCCTATCCTATCCTATCCTATCCTATCCTATCCTATCCTATCCTATCCTATCCTATCCTACCCTACCCTACCCTACCCTACCCTACCCTACCCTATCCTGTCCCATCCTGTCCCGTCCTATCCTACCCTACCCTATCCTATCCCATCCCATCCTATCCTATCCTATCCTATCCTATCCTATCCTATCCTATCCCATCCCATCCTATCCTATCCTATCCTATCCTATCCTATCCTATCCTATCCTATCCTATCCTATCCTGTCCTGTCCCGTCCCGTCCCGTCCTGTCCTGTCCTATCCTATCCTATCCTATCCTATCCTACCCTACCCTACCCTACCCTACCCTACCCTACCCTACCCTACCCTATCCCATCCCATCCCATCCCATCCCATCCCATCCCATCCCATCCCATTCTGTTTAACAAGGTACCACTTTCTGTCTACACAGGGGAGCAGTGGTGGTTGTTTAGCTGGACCTCAGCAAAACATTCAACACCATTTCCCACAGACACCTCCTGGACAAATGGACAGGACAGAGGCTGCATGGCTGGTAGGACAGAGGCTGCATGGCTGGTAGGACTGGCTGCATGGCTGGTAGGACTGGCTGCATGGCTGGTAGGACAGGCTGCATGGCTGGTAGGACAGAGGCTACATGGCATGGCTGGTAGGACAGGCTGCATGGCATGGCTGGTAGGACAGAGGCTGCATGGCTGGTAGGACAGAGGCTGCATGGCATGGCTGGTAGGACTGGCTGCATGCCATGGCTGGTAGGACTGGCTGCATGGCATGGCTGGTAGGACTGGCTGCATGGCATGGCTGGTAGGACAGAGGCTGCATGGCTGGTAGGACTGGCTGCATGCCATGGCTGGTTGGACAGGCTGCATGGCTGGTAGGACAGAGGCTGCATGGCATGGCTGGTAGGACAGAGGCTGCATGGCTGGTAGGACAGGCTGCATGGCTGGTAGGACTGGCTGCATGGCTGGTAGGACACAGGCTGCATGGCATGGCTGGTAGGACAGAGGCTGCATGGCTGGTAGGACTGGCTGCATGCCATGGCTGGTTGGACAGGCTGCATGGCTGGTAGGACAGAGGCTGCATGGCTGGTAGGACAGGCTGCATGGCTGGTAGGACACAGGCTGCATGGCTGGTAGGACAGAGGCTGCATGGCTGGTAGGACTGGCTGCATGGCATGGCTGGTAGGACAGGCTGCATGGCTGGTAGGACTGGCTGCATGGCTGGTAGGACAGGCTGCATGGCTGGTAGGACAGAGGCTGCATGGCTGGTAGGACAGGCTGCATGGCATGGCTGGTTGGACAGGCTGCATGGCTGGTTGGACAGGCTGCATGGCTGGTAGGACAGAGGCTGCATGGCATGGCTGGTTGGACAGGCTGCATGGCTGGTAGGACAGAGGCTGCATGGCTGGTAGGACAGGCTGCATGGCATGGCTGGTAGGACAGAGGCTGCATGGCTGGTAGGACTGGCTGCATGGCTGGTAGGACAGGCTGCATGGCTGGTAGGACTGGCTGCATGGCTGGCAGGACAGGCTGCATGGCTGGTAGGACAGGCTGCATGGCTGGTAGGACACAGGCTGCATGGCTGGTAGGACTGGCTGCATGGCTGGTAGGACTGGCTGCATGGCATGGCTGGTAGGACAGAGGCTGCATGGCTGGTAGGACTGGCTGCATGGCTGGTAGGACTGGCTGCATGGCTGGTAGGACTGGCTGCATGGCTGGCAGGACAGGCTGCATGGCTGGTAGGACTGGCTGCATGGCATGGCTGGTCTCTGAGGTGGGTGAGCACTGTCAGCCTGCCCTCGGGCACTGACCCAGTGCCTTACTCAGGGTGGCAGCCTGGCAGAGGTGAGCTCCCCCAGGGACTGGCACTGGGTCCCACATAGCTCAGCACCTTCATCAGTGATTTGGGATGGAAAACACTCAGGCCAAACGTGCTGACACCACACTGTTTGGTGAGGAAGACACATGAGAAGGTAGAGCAGCTCACACAGAGACCTGTTACTTTGAATTCTATTACTTTTCAAAGGAATGAAGGAGAACTAGCTCTAATATTTAATAACTGCACTAATATTTGAAACTAGCACTAACATTTAATGACACTCTGAGTATAACATTACCTGGTGGGAAGCATTTTTGTCATCCTGGATTACTCAACAGAACAAGTAACACAGGTCTTCAATTAATCACTGCTGAGTTGTTACCTAACCGTTTCTTGTGAGATATTTATACTCTGCTTGTTACACTGAAATTGTTATGCAAATTTCTCCATTTGTAAAAGTGAAATGAACACTAGCAGCACTATCTGCTGCTAGCAGAAGCTTTAAATGGAATTTAGCAAGGCCACTCATGTTATATATTATTCAGATTGACTTCTGTACCAACAGTGACAGTGTGGACATTTCACATTACTAGGAATTTATTTCATTATACAGATTGTTATTACACATAATACATATAGATTATGCATAATGAACATATAAATAATGTCTGTAGTATATAATAAAATATAATTAACATTACAGTAATGCAATGATATTTTTAATGGATTCAATACATTATAGATACTAATTCTCACTATTCATTGTACAAATACAGTTAAACTATGCATAGCCTCTCTGGATCTTTGCTGGATAAAGGTTTATACTCAGCAGACCAAGACCACAGTGGGCTCGTTGATTTCCAGGGATCTCTCCAGCCCTTTTTTGGTTTTTTCCTCCCTAGAATTCTCTAATCTCTTCCTTTCACATGGCCCTGTGAAGCTTGTGGTGTTTCTCTTTTGGCTACAACCGTATTATTCATTTCTAAATGAACAAATGACAGGAGTTATCACTGTATATTAAATTAATAAGAAAACTAATTACATCATATTTTACTTCCTTTTTTTTTTTTTTTTCCTTAATAAGTTATCTCCTACTCACCTCCAATTTCTGGTCTTCTCTTTTTCATGTTACAGATCTGGTTTTAATTTTAGCAAGGTCTGTAGCATGAAACCAGTCCAAAATAGAGGCACTTACTTTGCAAATGACAAGGATCTGTGAGTTATCCTTGAGTCATGCCCTAGCAGTCTGACTGCTTTCTGTGCCGAGCACTGGACTTTGCTAGTTTTGATCTTTGCAAGTCATTTGACATGGCCTCCCATGAAATCCAAACGGTCAAAGTGGCAAGAAATGGAAACATTCTGTTATCAGAAATTAGGGAAAGACAAATTTAGAGCCAGAACAATGAGAATAAAGAACATTTCAGGTTCATCAGCTGTACTAATCTAAGAAGGATGGCTCTATGTCCCAGTTTGCAGAGCTGCCATATGACTAGTTACAATTCTGACCTCTTCTGGTTAAGAAGCAGATGCAGAAAGAGGAATTAAGGTCCAGAATGCCTGTTTGAAAATGTTGGGACTCAATTTCCTAGGGAGAAGAGAGCAGGATCCTGATAAAATACTGAACTGAAAGGTCTTTGCACTTCCCTGCTTTGTCTCATAGTCATGACTGCTGATGGGATGTGCTGGCATTAGTGCATGCAGCATTTATTTTTTTACATTAAATATGATAAAGGAAGAAATGTATAGAATGCTTTATTAAGACTGAAAAGGTTGTCTAAGATGATGTGCAGAATGACAGAAGGAAACCTAATAAAATGCAGTTTGGCTTTGAAGTAAGGCCTGTGGATCAGCTTGCATATTTCTGTGCCAGAGTTGCATTATTTATTACTACTGACTGTTAGAAAATCTTGAGAAAGATACAGAATTACATGAACAGAGAAGTAGATTTTTTCTTCAGGTCTCCATTGAAATAAATTGAGTTGAACACAGACTTTGAAAGGACTACTGGAAACCAAATTATGCATTTAGGAATTAAGGTATTTTAAGTAGATGCCAAGTCAAAAACAAGCCACCAAAGCAACATGTAGGACATCTGACAAGAGAGCAGTAGCCCCAAATTCCAGGTTTGCTGCAAGGCTGTTGTCACCACGAGCAGTAGAAAAACCTGTAAATGGCTGGTAGCCTCATAAAACTACTTTATGACTGATAGGAATCAGACACAGAAAGCAATCAAACATTAGGATTTATTCTTTGAGTTACCTGGGTTTTAAAAAGATTTGCCTTTGTGAGAATTTACATTTTCTGCAAACTAGACCCTTTTTTTTTTTAACAGACATGGATTAACATCCCAGCACTGACTTCATTTCAGGGGGATTTGTGAGGTACTTGAATATATTTCTTGGAATTCCCACAAGGATCCAAATGCAAGTTACAGACTTTAAAGTAAGTAAAGTCATACATTTATCAATGACAGTTCAGGTATTTTCCCTTTTTGGGATTTTTTTTTTGGGAGACAAAAGTCTCCCAAGGTCCTTTTGTTTCTTATGAAGTTCCTCCTGTTTGGATATTCAGGATTTTGAAGTGCAACATCAAATGAAGCCACTTTTTTCTTAGGTGTCAACTAACAGAATTGTGAGACACAGTTTCTCTCTAAAAGAAGCTTTGCTGCCTCCAGTGCTTTATATTCTGTTCATCCTTGGGTGGTTCCATTATTTATTATAATCCCTCTTTACATGGAAGTTAGACTGTCAGGATTTGACCCTTCAAAAATCTGAAACATAGCGAAATATCTGGACCCCCGTTGTCTTTTGGTACTAGGAGAAATCACTGCACTGTCATTTCAATAAAGCTGAAGCTGGTCTGTTTGGAGTCAGCACAGCCCCAGGAGAAAGGAGACTTTTCCTTGTGCTAAACTTGCAGCACCACAGCTCATTGCTTTTTCTCTATAAAATGTTCTCGTGCAAGAACTTCATCTCTTCTCCAAAACACCTCTACTGCCTTTCATTCGTGACCATGGTCAGGGCAGCCAAAACCCCAGGAATTTCTGAAAGCACTGGTGACACTACTGCAGAGCCCAGACTGCTGCAAAGCCCCCATGGCAGGACAGCACGGGAGCCAGGGTTACTGGGGGTACTGGGGGTACAGGGTGCAGGGTACAGGTACAGGGTGCAGGGTTACTGGGGGTACTGGGGGTACAGGGTGCAGGGTTACTGGGGTTACTGGGGGTACAGGGTGCAGGGTTACTGGGGTTACTGGGGGTACAGGGTGCAGGGTTACTGGGGGTACAGGGTGCAGGGTACAGGGTTACTGAGGGTACAGGGCACAGGGTTACTGGGGGTACAGGGTACAGGGTTACTGGGGGTACAGGGTACAGGGTACAGGTACAGGGTACAGGGTTACTGGGGGTACAGGGTTACTGGGGGTACAGGGCACAGGGTTACTGGGGTTACTGGGGTACAGGATACAGGGTTACTGGGGTTACAGGGTACAGGGTTACTGGTGTTACTGGGGGTACAGGGTACAGGGTTACTGGGGGTACAGGATACAGGGTTACTGGGGTTACAGAGCACAGGGTTACTGGGGTTGCTGGTGTTACTGGGGTTACAGGGCACAGGGTTACTGGTGTTACTGGGATCACAGGGTACAGGGTTACTGGGGTTACTGGGGTTACAGGGCACAGGGTTACTGGGGTTGCTGGGCTTGCTGGTGTTACAGAGCACAGGGTTACTGGGGTTACTGGTGTTACTGGGGTTACTGGGGTTACAGGGCACAGGGTTACTGGTGTTACTGGGGTTACAGGGCACAGGGTTGCTGGTGTTACTGGGGTTACAGGGCACAGGGTTACTGGGGTTGCTGGGCTTGCTGGTGTTACAGAGCACAGGGTTACTGGGGTTACTGGTGTTACTGGGGTTACTGGGGTTACAGGGCACAGGGTTACTGGTGTTACTGGGGTTACAGGGCACAGGGTTGCTGGGGTTGCTGGTGTTACTGGGGTTACAGGGCACAGGGTTGCTGGGGTTGCTGGTGTTACTGGGGTCACAGGGCACAGGGTTGCTGGTGTTACTGGGGTCACAGGGCACAGGGTTGCTGGTGTTACTGGGGTCACAGGGCACAGGGTTAATGTCTGGGGCCAGCTCCTCTCCCCTGCTGGCCCTCACTCCTGTCTCCCCGCCGGCTCCTGCTGCTCGCCGGCTCTGAGGAGCAGAGACAGCCGTGCTCCCTTTCCCTGCCTCTGTCCTTTCACAGTGTGACCAGGCTGCATTTTAGGAATTCAAGGTAATTAATGTTGAAGTGAATAGCACAAAACAGTGCATCCAGAGAAGGGCAAGACAAATGTCAATTCCTTCAGTGCTTTGCAATCAAGTTACCTTCCTGTAGCCTAGCTAGGAGATACTAAATGGGTTAATGCAAACCATAAAGTCTTGGGCATTTTGCCACCAGTTTCCCTACAAACTGCACCAAGTTCATGCAAAATACACCAAGTTCTTCAACTTCTCTTCTGTGGTAAGGACAGGTTATTATTTTACAGTGTTGGTTTTTCTGTTATATTTGTTTCTAAAAGCATCTGTTCATTAAGAAAAAAAATCTGCTTCAGAGAAAGAACTAGATTTATATATTGTCCTGTCAAGTATTTGTGATGAGTTTTAAAAGAATTCTGATGAGTTTAAAGGAATTAGAACAAATCTTTAAAACTGTCAAAAGGCAGAGTTGGAATAAGAAGGTAAGAGAGGAGAAGAAGGATGAAGATGGACAATGCTTTTAGATACAGGGTTTTGCTTCTGGGTTGACCTCTACAGAGTCAGGAGCAGACCCCATGGTTCTTGAGAGTCCTTCCCAACTCAGGATATTCTATGATGTAAAATAGCAGTTCACCTGGTAGTTCCCAGGACTGCATCCTCGAACAAGGTCTGTGGGGAAAAGGGCCCAGGGAAAGCTAAAGGGCTCTTAAGCCAGAGCAGGAGTTGAGAGTGTGTGTCTTGACCCTCCCTCATCTTGGATTTTGTATCAGCTGAGACACTGCTGGAACCCAGGAGTGGCAGCTATATTTGTCCCTTTCTGTATATTTTTTCTCTTTCTCTCTCTTCTTCTAATTACCTCTTCTCAGAGTTATGAATAACTTAAAATAGGACAGGCTTGGAGTTGGCTAAGTTGAATGGACTAAATTAACAGTCTATGAAGTGTTTTGTGTTGATTGACTGCTGCTCTAAACCTTTTGCCAAAGTTGTCTGGTTTTCTGAAGTTGGCAGTAAAGTTTTTTTGTTGTTTGACTTCTCGAGAATATCTTGTCACTATGTTTCCTGTGCATCTAACTCAAAGCATATTAAAAAAAAAAAAAAAAAAAAAAAAAAAAAAAAAAAAAAACCCAAACAAAAAAAAAACTTAAGCCCTTTTAAGAGGTTCTTTGGGCCATGTTTTGTTTTGGGGCCTTACACATTCCCGGTCCCTTTGTTGGACATGTTTGAGGCATATGTCATAACATCAGGGAGGCTGAAGTGGACAGGGCTTGGGCATGAGAAAAAGCTGTGAAAGAGGTGACAAATGAAAGTGAAAAGTGAAAATGAAAGTGGAATCTCCCTTGCCTGAAGGACAGTTTTTTGGCCAGAGATCGCTCTTTGGAAGGGGCTGCGCATCACACTCCGTGTTTGTCTGCTCTGGGAGGAGCAGGAGCAGGATCAGGTACCAGACGAAGCAGGACACCCCTGGCCTTCCCAAAGCACCAGGTGCTCTCTGCACCTGCAAGCACAAAGCTGTCAAACCAGGCTGCTGTGATGGAACCGTGCTGCACATGGTGCAGGCAGAGCTGCAGGACAGCAGCAGCTGCACTGCTCACAGCAGGATGGGGAGCAGCCACCCTGGGATGTCGAGGCAGTGTTTGAGATGTGTGTTTGGAGCAGTTTGAATAAATGGAATCTATTTTACAGGAAAAACAAGGCAACCATTGTATCTCTTAATAGAATGATACTCTCAAAAGCAGCAGAAAGAAAAACTTCACAGAGCTTCAAGAGCCTTATCAAAATGTGAGTGGTGGCATGTTGAAGCACCATGAAACTCAATATGAAAACCCTTTTAATCTTTCTCCCTGTTTCCATGGACAAAAGAAACACTGTTTGTCTAATAGTTTTTAAGCTTACACACTTATGGTCTCACCTGCATTAGAGAAAAATGTTTTTAAAAATAGCATCTCCTATTGTGAAATGCACCAAAATTGATCAGAGCAATTGGTAAGTTCTCAGCCATTTGTTTTGTATTTATTATGTGCATAAAACATTGTAAGCCTAATTTTATACAAGAAGATTTTCTCTGCTTTCTCTCAAAGAAATACCTTGATCAAGGAAATGAAATGTTTTTGAAAAATGTTAGTTATTTAAATAATTGCTTTTTAAGGGCAACAACCTAATTGCCATTCACTCTTTAATGTATTTATAAATTCTCATGTTCTGATGATAGATAAGAAGTTATACAAGCTCTCTAAAATGCATTTCAATATTAATTTCAAAACGTAATTTATACAACTGAAGTGTACACTTTATATTTGTCACTGAAAGATGAAAAGCAATCCCTTTTATCTCATCCAGTCTGACAAAATAATGTGTAAACTCTGCTTTCCCCTATTTTTTAAAACCAAAAGTGACCTCTAGTGACTTCTTTCTGGGGGACAAAAAAAGAGAGGAAGACAAATCAGCTTTATGCAATGCAGTAAATGCAGGCAAATCAACTGCAAAAAAGCAAGCAAATTATCCATATATGCAAATGAAAAATACAAAATGAAGGTAGGTTACTTAAGAAAAATTGTTTGATCTTGTAATATTACAGTAATTCAATGCAGTTTGCAGTACTGGGAGTCTGACACGTGCTTTTGCAATGATGCACTTTGAACCACAATGTTTGTATTCATTTTACTCAAGGTAGTTTGATTTAAACTGTAAAATCCCTCACTGCCGTTACAATAGCCTTAGAGCAGGGTGCCCCAAGCTGGATTTGCTGCCATACAGAGCATGGCAGGTCACTGCACACCTCAGAAAGGTGTCGGCACCTGGCTCAGCAGGAGCCTGGATCAGCACATCTCCCATTGCCAATCCTTGCAGCCTGAGACAGACGGACGGACACAGCATGGGTCAAGGGGGGATGGAGCTGCAATCAACATCCTTCCCTTTCCAGAACTACCGAAATGTAAGCTCTTGGAATCTAGCTCAGATTTTGTTCAGGGAGGTTATAGATTTTTCAGAATGCATTGTAATATTTCTTTTAAAATGCTGCGGATTTTCAGAAAGTAAATGGGACTTAGGACTCAAAAACCTTGACTGTGTCTGATCAGCTGGATATGCATTGAAAGATCTGTTGATCAGTCCCTAGGAAATTCATGAAAACTGCATGAAAGTTTCATGAAGCAAAATCCAATTTCCACAGTTTAACAGTAAGCAGTTAATACAAAGGTTATTACAGAAGTAACCCAGTGCTTACAAATACAATGTTACTTTTTATCTATACTGAGTCCCTGACAGCGTTTAAAAATAAGTAGAAAATCTAAATTAATGCTGCTTATATTGGCTTAGAATGCACTGCATAAAAATCACAATAGAATTTTAAAATCTCAGGGGAAAACTTACTCTTGCTAATCTCCTATTTAATTAAATTGATACTTCAGGCTGCAATTGGATCTGGCAGTCAAAAGCCGATTAGCCATGGTTTAGACTGTGCAGGGTGCTCAGGAGGACACGATGGAGCCCTGTAGCTCTCTCAGCCCTATTTTATAGTTAGATTTGTGAAAAAAGTGAAGCTGACAACAGTACCCAGAACAGCCTTCTGTTTCCCTTCTCCAGAGAACAAGCATCCACCACGAGGATGAGCAGATTTGGTGGGAGCTATGCCATGAGGGAAAGGCAGTGGCTCAAGGTGCTCAAACTATGGATCTCTCCTTTAATTCCTTGCTGGAGTTAAATAACTCTCAACAGAAATTCACAAACCCTGTCAGGAAAAGTCTAGATACGTTTGATTCTCGGCTAGTAAAGGCTGCTGCAGGTGGTGTCTTACCATCTTTTTTAGCATAAGTGAAAACTAGACCTACTATAAAGGTAAAAGGACTTTATGTTTTTGTTAGAAAAAAGCTAGATTATTTTTAAATCTTTCCTTCAAATTATCACCTATTAGAAAATTTAACCACAGAACAAGAAATCTCAGATGCAAAACAGAATTATGCAATGCTGAAGCACAAGTCCTTTAATATAATTTCTTTGATTTGATTTAATTTAATTTAATGATAGTTCTCTTGGGAATGAGAATATGGACATTTTCTTGATGGTTAAGTAATCCTATCAGGGAGTGAAGTTGTCAAAAACGATTTTGTTGGTCACAGCAGGACCACACTTGCTGTCCCTAAGGCCTTGCTTTCTTGAGCTTGCATTTCCAGTACAATGGTACTTCTTCCTCTTCAAACTACAGGAATGAAAGGTTTTGATACTTATGCATGACAATCCTATGTTTAGGGCCTACTTTTCTTAGTTGATTAATTAATAGCTTCAAATCTATTTTACAACTTTTCAGAAACTCATCCCTATCACCACCAACATAAAACATCCACAACATTTTGTCTCAAAGCTTCATCCCATGTATCTCAATCTCAGGCAGGGACTTAAGTTATGTCTTATCAGGAGTTTAGAAAGCATGGGAATATGTGCCTTTCCTAAGTACTTTCATAACTTTCAGCAATTTGTAGCACAGGGACTTCCTGAGACAGGTTTGGTTAAGTAACTCAGGGTAAAATTAAGTCCCTCAGACTGACAAAGTTGGTTGCTGTTACAACAGCCCTTATTTGTAACATCTCCACCCAAAGACATCTCACAGGGTACCCTGTTACCACCCAGATATGAATATGTTGGTGGATTTACTGCATATTGGGAAAAGCTTGACTGTGTGTCCTCCAGAAGCCATCGTGCTCCTCCACCATGCCCTGTCCCAGCTCAGGCATGGCAATGGTAGAAGCAGAATGGTTCCCTGCAAACACCTGAGCTCCTGCAGAGCAAAAGGAAATCACAGACCCTAATTCGGAACACTGAGTGGGACTTACCTGAACCCTTGTGAGACAAATCATTCCTGTTTGTCCTTTCCGTTGTGTAGCAGTTGTATAGAAATGCTTTTAGAAACCCTGATTATGTCACAACTAACATTTTTATCCCTCTCTAAAGCCTTGATATTCACAGAAAAAGACAAGAGCAAATGCCGCACTCAGACCAATATTATGTTAATTTGATCAATCAGGATGCAATATTTTTGCTCCCCGAGCCCCCCGCTCCCCGAGCCTCCCACCGCCCGAGCCCCCCGCTCCCCTCGCTCCCCTCGCCCCCCGCTCCGCTCGCCCCCCGCTCCCCGAGCCCCCCGCTCCCCCCGCTCCGCTCGCCCCCCGCTCCCCGAGCCCCCCGCTCCCCGTTCCCCCCGCTCCCCTCGCTCCCCGCTCCCCCCGCTCGCCTCGCCCCCCGCTCCCCCCGCTCCCCTCGCTCGCCTCGCCCCCCGCTCCCCGAGCCCCCCGCTCCCCCCGCTCGCCTCGCCCCCCGCTCCCCCCGCTCCCCTCGCTCGCCTCGCCCCCCGCTCCCCGAGCCCCCCGTTCCCCCCGCTCGCCGAGCCCCCCCGCTCCCCCCTCTCCCCGAGCCCCCCGCTCCCCCCGCTCGCCTCGCCCCCCGCTCCCCCCGCTCCCCGAGCCCCCCGTTCCCCCCGCTCGCCGAGCCCCCCGCTCGCCGAGCCCCCCGCTCCCCCCTCTCCCCGAGCCCCCCGTTCCCCCCGCTCGCCGAGCCCCCCCGCTCCCCCCGCTCCCCGAGCCCCCCGCTCCCCCCGCTCGCCTCGCCCCCCGCTCCCCCCGCTCCCCTCGCTCGCCTCGCCCCCCGCTCCCCTCGCTCGCCTCGCCCCCCGCTCCCCGAGCCCCCCCGCTCCCCCCGCTCGCCTCGCCCCCCGCTCCCCGAGCCCCCCGTTCCCCCCCGCTCCCCTCGCTCCCCGCTCCCCCCGCTCGCCTCGCCCCCCGCTCCCCCCGCTCCCCTCGCTCGCCTCGCCCCCCGCTCCCCGAGCCCCCCGCTCCCCCCGCTCGCCGAGCCCCCCGCTCCCCCCGCTCCCCTCGCTCGCCTCGCCCCCCGCTCCCCGAGCCCCCCGTTCCCCCCGCTCGCCGAGCCCCCCGCTCCCCCCCTCTCCCCGAGCCCCCCGCTCCCCCCGCTCGCCTCGCCCCCCGCTCCCCCCGCTCCCCGAGCCCCCCGTTCCCCCCGCTCGCCGA
The DNA here is from genome assembly GCA_024362935.1 of Setophaga petechia. NCBI lineage: Eukaryota > Metazoa > Chordata > Aves > Passeriformes > Parulidae > Setophaga > Setophaga petechia. The sequence goes on from JANCRA010000128.1 coordinate 1,184,045, forward strand.
GCCCCCCGCTCGCCGAGCCCCCCGCTCCCCCCTCTCCCCGAGCCCCCCGAGCCCCCCGCTCCCCCCTCTCCCCGAGCCCCCCGCTCCCCCCGCTCCCCGAGCCCCCCGCTCCCCCCGCTCGCCTCGCCCCCCGCTCCCCCCGCTCCCCTCGCTCGCCTCGCCCCCCGCTCCCCTCGCTCGCCTCGCCCCCCGCTCCCCGCTCCCCCCGCTCGCCTCGCCCCCCGCTCCCCGAGCCCCCCGCTCCCCCCGCTCGCCTCGCCCCCCGCTCCCCGCTCCCCGAGCCCCCCGCTCCCCCCGCTCCCCTCGCTCGCCTCGCCCCCCGCTCCCCTCGCTCGCCTCGCCCCCCGCTCCCCGAGCCCCCCGCTCCCCCCGCTCGCCTCGCCCCCCGCTCCCCGAGCCCCCCGCTCCCCCCGCTCGCCTCGCCCCCCGCTCCCCGCTCCCCTCGCCCCCCGCTCCCCTCGCTCGCCTCGCCCCCCGCTCCCCGAGCCCCCCGCTCCCCCCGCTCGCCTCGCCCCCCGCTCCCCGAGCCCCCCGCTCCCCCCGCTCGCCTCGCCCCCCGCTCCCCGCTCCCCTCGCCCCCCGCTCCCCTCGCTCGCCTCGCCCCCCGCTCCCCGAGCCCCCCGCTCCCCCCGCTCGCCTCGCCCCCCGCTCCCCGCTCCCCTCGCCGCCCGCCCGCCGCCGCACGGAGAAGGGGCCGGGCTGGCTCCGCCGGGTCCCCCTTCCGCGGGCCGCGGAGCGGCGGCATCGCTCCCTCCAGGAGATCATGCATCGCCCCGTGTAGGCGGGGGCTGGCGGGGGGAGAACATGAAAACACATCTGGTCGAGAAAATAACATTAAAAACATCTATTAGAAACATTTTTATTGCTATCAAGTCCCTGTCACCATATGGGTGAAGATTCTGTAGAGCCCGTCTGCTGTCAGACACGCCCCAAGGTCTCTCATCTAGGCAGAGAGAAAGAGATTTGCCCACAGTTGTTCTGGGTGAATAACAGTTTTTACCTGGTTATTGGTTTTGCCTCCTTTACTGTCATTGCTGCAATATTTCTTCAGACATGGTGCCCAGCACTTACAGCTCTTGTGCTGGGTAGTAAATTATTGAAATCAATGCAAATACATTATTTCTGTAATTTATATCAATATATTTAGTTTGCTATCCTTAATCCCACAGAACAGGGTTGCTCAGAGGTTCAAACACACAGGCCCTCTCTCACAAAACTCAGCTGAACTGGCTGAGGTTACACACAGTAACCTCACTGGATCTTCTGGGTTATTATTAAGCCTTGGTAGATGATTTTGGTTAGGTCAAGTGGCATTTGCAACTACCTCCAGGACAGGAGGGTGGAAATGTTTCCTTCCAGTGGAAAAGAGCCACTGTTCGCAGCCAGGAGCTGGGGTCCAAATGCAGGATTCCGCCTCTTAAAATTGCAAATATCGCAGGATCCCTCTCAGACAAAAGCTGCCAGGAACTAGAGCTCTGGTTGGCCTTGGATTCCCGGGGCCTCCTCTAAACTGCCTCCAAGACTTTAAGGGTGAAAATTTTTCCTACCTGTTGGAAAGAGACACCGTTCACAGCCAGGTTCTGTTTTGGGATGACTCACCAGCAAGGAAGAGGGAGAGAGAATACACTCCTGCCCAGTCAGGAAAACCTTTCTAGATAACACATCTCAGAGTCCTATTTCAAAGAATAAATATATTGCCTATTTCATATGGCAAATAAGAAAAATAGATCTATTTTATCTATTTTCTATCACCCTCCCACTAAACTCCAAACAAATCAGCAGGGAATCTACTGATATTTAAACCTAAATGCTCTCACCAGGCTTTGAGAAGGATCCCCCATACTCCAGCGTCTCGGGCTAACCCAAAACCAGAACTGTGCCAAACAAAGAGGTTTTAGTTAGTGTTGCTTATACGTTTTGTTTCAGTTGTAGAAGTATTTATCTTGGGGGTTTTTGGTGTGTTTTAAATAAGGTTTGACACAGTGAGTAGGAATCTCGTGTGGTTTATTTTTTGTGGAAACAGAAGTATAACTTTTTCTGTAGGTTATGAAATTTACAGGACTATTTTACTGACTATTTACTAGGTCTTGAACTTGAGTGGGTTTTGAAACTCTGATTTTGAAATCAAAGAAGAAAAATGAGAAAACGAAGGAAGTAGAGAAGTTTTCTCCTTATAGGATAAAAAGGGTTTAACACAGAAACTGCTTTGTCTAATCTTCCGTGCGGGTGTCCGTGGATAGGCCGGGGCGCGCGCGGGACTCGGCAGCAGGAGCGCAGCGAGCGGCGCGCGTTGGGCGGGAGGTGGCACCGCCCTGAGCGAGCCGAGCCGAGCCGAGCCGAGCCGAGCCGAGCACGCTGAGCGGCTCCGAGTTCTGCCGAAATGAACCGAATCGAACGCAGAGAGCGGCTCCGAGTTCAGCCGAGCCGACCCGAACGCACAGAGTGGCTCCGAGTACAGCCGAGCCGACCCGAACGCAGAGAGCGGCTCCGAGCTCGGCCGAATGAAGCCGAGGCGCGCCGAAGAGGCGAGTGCCGCCGAACGCAGCCGACAATTGGCGAGTTGAGCCGCTAACAGCTGCATTCAGCCGCAGAGCCCACTCCAGCCCAGTGTCTCCCAAGCGAGCCCACTCCAGCCCAGGGTCTCCCAAGCGAGCCCACTCCAGCCCAGGGTCTCCCGAGCGAGCCCGGCTCCGCCCAGCGCAGCAGCCCGGGCAGGGCGAGGCGCCGGGCCGGGCTCGGGGTGCAGCCGCGCCTCTGGGAGGCTTCCCCGCCTGTCCCTCTCTCTGCCCCTCCTTCCTTCTCCCCGTATGCGCCTTCTCTCGCTCCCTTGCCCCCGTTCCCTCTCCCCCCACAAGCCCGGCTCCTTCCTGTCCTGTCCCTACCCCGCTACTCCCTTCTGTTCCCCCTCTCTCCCTCCTCTGTCCACCCTCCCTCTACCCCCCTCCCGGGCTTTCCCTTCCGGACCCGCTCTCCTCCGCAGCCCGCCCTCCCTTTCTCATGCCCTGCTCTCGCTCCTCTCTTCCCGTGCCCCCTTTCCTTCTTTGCCCCGCAGCCGCGGGGCTCGGGGTGCCGGAGAATGAAGCCCCGAGGGCCGGAGCCCGGCGTCCCTCGGCCCTTGCGGGAGTCCCCGCACGGGGCCGGGGGCTCTCGGCGGATCCCCCCGCGCCGCTCCAACAGCCCGCCCGACAGCGCCGGAGCCGCGGCTTTGCCGGCATCGCGCTGAGAGCGGCCCCCGCTCCGTGCCGGGCCGCCCCCGCCGTCTCTGCCGCTCCCTCTCGCTGCCCCTGGCTCGTGACAGCGAGGCTGGGGAGGAACCTCAACCCTTCCGGGGGCTGCCCCGCTTCCTTTCTTGTTGCAGCAGAATCCCTTTCGGGGTGGATGTACATGCGGCCAGGGCTCGGAGCAAGCGCTGCGCTGCCGTGCGGGGCAGTCGGACTCGTTCTGTGCCTTCTTTGGGGGTCAGGAAAAGGGGCTCTAGGCTCGGGGCTCCGACGCCGTCGGGGGCACCCCAAGGTCCCCAGGAGAGGGAGCCCCGCTGCGGTGCGGGGGCAGGTGGGTGGCGGGCGAGGGGGGTCGCGCTGGGTGCCTCCCCCAGAGGGACCCAAAGCTGCCGCCCAATGCACAGGGAGGGGTGGGTGTCCAATGCTAAAACCTGCCGAGGTATTCCTTTCTATAGGTATTGGTAAAGAATAGGAATTTGTCTCTAAATTCATTTGGGGAGAAACCCTCTCTATCCACTCGTTTGTTTACAGCAATGTAGCAAAGTCCGACTGGAGATGGGTAGCAGTTTTGAAGATATTGCCCTAGCATTTTGATCTAGGAATGGAGCAAGCTGTGCCCCGAAACCATTTATATGGGCATTTATGGGCATTTATATGGCTGGTCTTTTAAAGTAGTTTTTTATTTGGGTAGTTATTTTCTTAATTTTTATTACTTGAGATTTTTTTTCTATTTCGTTAATTACTTCGGTTTTAAAAGTTATTTTTACAGAGTATTGGTTATTGTTTGATTTAGTGTAGCGATGTAAAGGTTGTTTTTTTTTTAGTAACGTTCAGGGTCAGTGGCACTGTTTGGAGTTTACTAAGTTGGTTTGATTGTTTTTTAGTTGTTTTTGTGATTTGCTGTGTGTGTTTCTATAGGGTTTTTTTAAATTTTGATTCTATTTTTCTGATGTGATGAGAATTGTTAGTGCAAATGGTGTTGTGTGGTTTTTTCACTGGCATTTATTTGGCTGGTGGGGGTGTCTCGATGTTTTTGGCAGATATTGGTGGGAATTCGATGCTGTTGTTTTGTAATTTTCTTTAGGAATTGGATTTTAAATGTAAAATGATAACTACAACTATATTTTAACAGAACAAACATATGTATAGAAATGGGAATAAAAAGCTTTAAATGGAGACCGAATATATAAATATAAAACGTGTAACCTAAGTCATTATATATTATAGGATATAATATTTTTAATACAGAGTATTATATATGTTTAAAGATATATAAAAATATAGATTATAAATAGAAACGAAACCCCTATCAAAATACAGAGAAATGTATGACTAATATATGCAGACTTTTATAGAAATAGAAAAGATTCATAAATACAGCAAAATAAAAATTGATACAATACATAATACAAGTAATACCGTATATATCTTAATAAAATATGTTATAGGAAATACGTATAAAATAGATATAAATATAGTACATCCACATGTTATCATATAATATATAACAAATTAGAAATATACATAGGAAAATTATAATTATAAATATATTTTTATAAGAGTTATATAAAGCGGGTTTTTTTACTTGTCAATAGGCAGGGGTTTGACTATAAAATTATAAATACAAATAATACAAAAGTAGAAGTCTAGGTATAGAAATATAAATACGTACAGACATATATATAAATTTTAAAAATATAGGAAAAAATAGTTATAGCAGTAGATATGATACATAATTTAAATAATTCCAATATATTTTTAGAATTTTAGATATACTTTATACAATTATTAATATAATGCAACAAAGAAACGATAAACATAAATGTGAATATAATTAAATGTAGTGTAAATAAAAATGTTTGAATGTCGTTTAAAAGAAGGGTTTTTTTGTATTTATTTGGTTAGAGATATGGGTTTTCTTTGGAATAATAGAAGTATTATAGAAATATAAATCTAAATAGAGAAATACAAAATGAAGATATAAAGATATTTATAAAACCACAAAAGATAAATAAATATAGATAACAGGAATAGACGTGATATATGATATCAATTACTTAACAGATCAATGTCCAGTATAAATATGCATGTGAATGTAAATATGAAAAGTAGAAATAAAATCTATACAACTATAGTGGTAAGCATAAATCGAGAAAACAAATACATAAATATATCGAACTATAATATATAGTATACTATCGTAACATAATATAGATAAATGATACTGAATTATATATATAAACAAAGATATATAAACATAGATTGTAAATATAAAAATATTTCAACATAGTTAAAATAACTTGGGGATTTTTTGGTTTTTATTAGGTTATAGGATGGGGTTTTTTTATAAATACAATTAATAGAAATAATATAAAAACTAAAACACAGATATACAAATATATATCATATATACCGATATCTATAAATATTTAATAGAAATAAAGAAGAGAAAAAGAAATATATAATATAAAAATGTGTTTATTATTACATGAAAAGGTATTATCTCTTAATATATATATAATATCGATAAATATAATAAATAAAAACTATAAATGTAAATGTGAATAGAATTAGGAAAAATAAAATGATTTTTAGAATTTTAAATATGGTTTAAACAAAGGGGTGTCTTTGGTTTTTATTTGGTTAGAGGCAGGGGTTTGATTTTAAATCATCTAAGTATAATAAAAATATAAGTATAATAAAAATGTGACTCTTAAGATAGAAATATCTAATAAATATATAAAGAGAAATGACTAAACTATGACTATAAATTTAAACATATGTAAGTAATAAGAAGAGTTGTAGTATAAAACGTAAATGGCATTATACAGCAATAGAAATTATCAATGGGAATATAAATATAAAAATATGTAAATATCGTTTAAAGAAAGGGAATTTTTTTGCTTTTATTTCAGTAGAGGCAGGGGTTTGATTTTAAATAATAGGAGTGTTACAGAAGTCAAAATCTTAACACAGAAATATATAATCAATATGTAAAAATATGTTTAAATGTGTCTAAATAAGTAGTCGGAATAGATGTAATACAGAATATAAATGTATTTATAAAATGACATTTATAAAGGTAAATGTATAAGTAAGCCATATCCATTAATGTACATGTTAAATATAGATGTGAGAAGAAATATGAAAGCATAAGGACAAAATCTATTTAAGTATTGTTTAAAACAAAGGGTTGGGGTTTTTTTTGTTGTTCTTATTGAGTTAGAGGCAGGGTTTTCCTTTCAATAATATGAATATAGATTATTACTCTTATATATTTCTAAATATTGAGATATGTAATCAAGATAGATAGATATATAAATAAATATAAATAAATATAAATAAATATAAATAATAGAAAATATTTAATATGGAATACAAATAACGGTATACATTAGAATACATTTTAAATGTAAATGTGAATATGAATATGAAAAATACCATTTAAAAATATTTAAATACAATTGAAAAGAAAGGGGTTCTTTTTGGCTTTAATTTGGGTAGAGGCAGGTGTTTTATTTTAAATAATATTAGTGTTACAAAAGTAAAAAACTTAAGACGGAAATAAAAATATATATATAAAGATATGAATAAAAATATATTAAAAATATAACTAATAGGAACAGATGTAAAATAGAATAAAAATGTTTAAAGAAATCGGAAATTAGAAATGTAAAAATAAACATTATACATAAATATGCGTTTTAAATAAAAATTTAATTTTTTGTTTTTTAATTTAAGTGCAGTTGAAAAGAAAAGGGTTCTTTTTGGGTTTTATTTGGGTAGATGCAGAGGTTTTATTTGAAATAATATAAGTGATAGGGAAGTAAAAATTAACGCAGAAATATATAATGAATATGTAAAAATATGTATAATAGAGAAAGAAATCTAAGGAATAGGAATAGATGCAATATAGAAAATAAATTTATTTAAAAGTAGAAATGTATAAATAGACATTATACATCAGTTGACATTATAAATGGAAGTGTGAATATTAATATGAAAAAATATTTTAAAAATATTTAAGTATTTGTCAAAGCAGTTGTTGGGGTTTGATTTTTGTTGTTTTATCCTTTCGGGTTAGAGGCGGGATGGTTTTTCCTTCTTCCCGGTTGTTTTGGGGCATTTATTCCAGAGCGGTTTTTGGCGGGGGGGATCGCCCCCGTTCCTTTCTGCCGCTCCCTGCCCCAGCCCCGAGGCGCGCGGCAGTGCTGCCACCTTGTGGGCAGAGCGCGGTACTGCAGCCGCGCGGCGACAGGCAGCCGAGCGGCCGCCATGTTGGGAGGGGCGTGCCGCCAATGTCGCGGACTCGCTTGACCTTCTGAAGAAGGCGGCGAAAAGGGCGCGAAAATGGAAGGCCCCGGGGGGTTTAAGCGCACTGCCTGCACGGAACAGCGACGCCGGCGCGGCTCCGGCGGCATTTTCTGCGGCGTTTCAAGCGTACCCGCCAGGGGCTGTGGGCTCAGCGGCGCCGCGGGGCTGCGTATTTTGTCGGGTTTCTGCCAGGCATCGGGGTAAACGCCTCTCGCTGCCGGGAGGTCCTCTCGCGGCCGCCATCTTGGGGGCGGCGTGTCCCTAATGTCGCGGACTTTCTCTGACGCTCTCAAGGTGGTGGCGAAACGGGCGGGAAAATCGCAGAGCCCGGTGGGTCTGCCGCCCCCCCGAGCGAGGCAAGGGCGAGGGGCGGGAGCGAGCGGCGGGCGGGGCGCTGTCTGTAAATGGCGGGCACGGGGGAAGGACGTTCGGGCGTGCAAAGGGACACGACGGCTGAGAACAATGGCCGCGGCCGGGCCGGTTTCGGCGGGCGGCAGAGGCGCGGTCGCAGCGCTCGGTGGGCCGGGGGCAGCGGGCGCGGGGCGGGCGAGCAGCGTCGGAACAGGGCTGCACCCCCCGAGCCCGCGCACGCCCCTGTCCGGGCGGTGGAATCGACCGCGGGCCGGACAACCCCGGCGGGGCGGCCCCGGGGCGGCGCAGGAGGCGGAGCGGGATCCCGGCGCTCGCCGCCCTTTCTGCCGCATGCATTGGAAGGTGAGGCCGGTCACCCGTCCGGTCCCGTGCCGTCCCGCCGCCTCCCGGTGTCTGTAAACTTCTCTCTGGCTTGACAGGCCCGTGCTGGAGAGTGGGAGAAAGGTCCCTGCTGGTTGCCGTCTGCTCGGTGCGCAGGGAGCTCTGATCCTGGCCGGATGGGCTGGTGAGTAATTGCAGCAACGAATGAGGACGTGCTTTTATGGATGTAGTGACCTTTGCAGATGTATGCCCCTCGTTCAGGTGAGCGTGCATTATTGCAGGGTTGGGATTGATTGAAATGTGCTCATGAAAGCAGCTCTGGGGAGGGAGGGAGGGAGGGAGGTAGGGAGGGAGGGGGAGGGAGAGGGAGGGAGATCCTCTCTTACCATGTGCCAGTTCTTCTGTCAAACTCATCACGGCAGGACAGCGTGAAGACTGCAAGCGGAAGAAGATGTGGAGGGAAAGACAGAATGTGACTGGAGCATCGAATGCACAAGTGCAGAAATTTTGCTTTTTGCTTGGATTTAAACTCAGAAGTTGTAAGGAATTTGGGAATGAGAAGGGACATTTCAGAAGGAGAGGAAGAAGAAGAAGTGGTTGTTACAGTCCTGGCAAAATCTTTTGTTCCAGCTAATAAAGGAAGCTAGGTTAAAAAAAATAAAAAGTAAAAAAACGTGGGGTTTTTTCCCTTCACTATTATATGGTGATATACTGTTGGTGGTATATGGTGTGTGTTGTTTTATTTCTTGGTATTATTAACTCTGTGTGAATTGTTTTTTGAGTGAGGCTAACTTTCTGGGTGAGTGGGTTTGTATTTGAGGTAGGATGAATTTCAATAGGTTTCTTTCAGAGACTTGTGATAGGTATGAGTGGGATTTTGGTTTTGTTCACTGTATGTATAAACATAGAGATTTGGTAGGACCAGCTCGGTCCTGGAGTTTTGGGTGTTAATTTATTAGTTGGCTTTTGTTAAATGCAGTTTTCAATTTTTGAAAGTTTTTTTAATGTAGTGGTTTTAAGGTGTTTTTTAAGAATTGATTGTATTGTTCTATGTTGTTTGTAGTTGGTGGATGATAAGGGATACGGTGTAACTTCTCCAACGTTACAGCTTTAGTGTTCCTACGTTCTGATTTGTTTGTTGTTCAATGTTTTTTTTTTGGGGGACAGGGGCTTTGATACGGTGGGTTTTTAAAGGCAATATGTTTTTTAATTTGGGTAGTGATAGTTTCTAGTATTTTAATAGTTGAGATTTTTTTATTGTCATGCTTTTAATTAGCTTTTGAAAAATTTTTAAAATACCTTTCATAGATTATTGGTTCTTTTTTGTGAGTTAGCATCAAGGTAGAGCTTTGGGGGCTTTGGATAGTAATGTTTAGGGTCAGTTGTACAGTTTTGAGTATAGTGAGTTGGTTTTATTTCATTTTTAATTGGTGTTTCTTTTTGTTTGCAGTTATGTCATTTCCAGTGTGTATTTGAGTTGTTTGGGTTTTTGAGATACTGGTCTAGGAGGAAGTTGATGATGAGCATGTAGGGAGGTTTGGGGCCAGTTCTGGTGGGATCTGAAATGCATTGACAGTTAGATTGGTTTGAGTTCTGGTGAGGGCTCGGTGCTGTGGGGTCTTTGTTCCGTCAGCGACAGAAACAGGTTTGGTTCCGCCCCGCTGCGATGGGACGAGCGCGGGCTGGTGCTGAGGAAGGCACAGGATCCCTGTGGGTCTGATGTGCTGGGGTAATGAACTGATATGGTCTAATATGGAGATGAAAATAGAAATAAATATTACTTTAAAAAATATATAAAACTATAGTGGTAAGCATAAATACATAAAACTAATACATAAACATATGAAACTATAATATATAGTATATTATTGTAACATATTATAATAGAGATAAATTATAGTCTATTATATATATATAAACAAAGATATGTAAATATAGATTGTAAATATGAAAATATTTCAACACTGTTAAAATAACTTGGGGATTTTTTGGTTTTTATTAGGTTATAGGCTGGGGTTTTTTAATAAATAAAATTAATAGAAATAATATAAAAATTAAAATCCAGATATACAAATGTATAACATATATATCGATATCTATAAATATCTAATAGAAATAAAGAAGAGAAAAAGAAATCTAGATTATAAAAATAATATATTTATTATTACATGAAAAGGTATTCTCTCTTAATATATATAATATCGATAAATATAATAAATAAAAACTATAAATGTAAATGTGAATAGAATTAGGAAAAATAAAATGATTTTTAGAATTTTAAATATGGTTTAAACAAAGCTGTGTCTTTGGTTTTTATTTGGTTAGAGGCAGGGGTTTGATTTTAAATCATCTAAGTATAATAAAAATGTGACTCTTAAGATAGAAATATCTAATAAATATATAAAGAGAAATGACTAAACTATGACTATAAATTTAAACATATGTAAGTAATATGAAGAGTTGTAGTATAAAACGTAAATATCATTATACGGCAATATAAATTATAAATGGGAATATAAATATAAAAATATGTAAATATCGTTTAAAAGAAAGGAAATTTTTTGGCTTTTATTTCAGTAGAGGCAGGGGTTTGATTTTAAATTTTAAATAATAGAAGTGTTACAGAAGTAAAAATCTTACCACAGAAATATATAATATATAAAAATATGTTTAGAAGTATCTAAGTAATTACTTGGAAGAGATATAATACAGAATATAAATTTCCTTATAAATTGACATTTATAAAGGTAAATGTATAAATAAGCCATATCCATTAACGTACATTATAAATATAAATGTGAATAGAAATATGAAAACATAAGGACAAAATCTATTGAAATACTGTTTAAAAGAAAGGGTTGGGGTTTTTTTTTTGTTCTTATTGGGTTAGAGGCAGGGTTTTCATTTTAAAAAATATGAATATAGATTATTACTGTTATATACTTCTAAATATTGAGATTTATAATCAAGATATATATATATATAAATAAAAATATGGGTAAATATAAATAATAGGAAAATATTTAATATGTTATTTTATTGTTTAAAACATTGCTTCAAAATAACTTCGGAGGTTGGCCACCAGTGCCTTGTTCAGATTTGCCTGTTTGCTTGTAGCTCAAATGTTTACATACTGTTTATCATTCTATTTAAGAAACTGCTGGCCAGTCAACGCATAACTGAATATCTGTCTGTCTGGGACACAGGGAGAGGATTCTGGTAATGTCTTTGTTTCCAGAAAAAAGTTCCAGTGTCGTTTCTAAATGGAGGAAAAGGGGGTGAAAACTCGGGGCTCTGATGCCATTGGGGGCACGCCAAGGTCCCCGGGAGAGGGAGGGAGCCCCACTGCGGTGCGGGAGCAGGTATGTTCTCATGGAACATAGAACAAATTATAAATATGAAAATTATAAATACAAAAATATTTCTAAAATAGGTAAACAAAGCAGGGTTTTTATTTGTCAGTAGGCAGGGTTTTGATCATAAAAATTTGAAATGCAAATAACATAAAGTTAGAAATCTAAGTCTAGAAATACATCATAAATACATACAGATAAAGTTTAAAAAGATAAGAACAAATTAGTTGTAGCAGTAGATAGGATACATAATATAAATAATTGAATACACTTCTAGAATTTTAGGTAGGTTATATATAATTAATATAATAATATATTATTTATTAATATATTAATATATTAATATATAATATATATTAATATATAGAAGCTATAAATATAAATGTGAATATAAATATAAATACAGATGTGAATATAAAACTATAAATATAAATGTGAATATAAATATAAATGTGAATACAATTATACAAAGTATAATATTTCAGTATCGTTTAAAAGAAGGTGGTTGTTTGCATTTACTTGGTTAGAGATGAGGTTTTTTTATTTTGAATAATATTAGTATTATAGAAATATAAATCTAAATATAGAAAACTACAATCTATATAGAAAGATATTTCTACAAGCACAAGCGAACGACGCCGCCTCGGGCCGAATCGAACGAGCTGAGCCGAACAGAGGCGAGAGCAGCCGAACCTGACGACCTCGGGCGAACCGAGGCCAGGCTTCCGAGGCTGCCCGAAGCGAGCCGAGCTCAACCGAACCGATCCGCCTGCTGTCGTGCGCGCTAACGAGCGGGACTGCGGTCACCGCCTAATGAGCTGCTGTCCCACGCCGCGCTCCCGGCCGTGTCCGTGCGATGGCCGGGCCGCCCGCGGGACGCGGCAGCGGGAGAGCCCCGAGCTGGGCGAGTTGAACGGGAGGCGGCGCCGCGTGCGCGCCCTGAGGGAGCCGAGCCGAGGCGAGGAGTGCCGAACGCAGAGAGCGGCTCCGAGTTCGGCCGAATGAAGCCGAGGCAGAGCCGAACGCAGAGAGCGGCTCCGAGTTCGGCCGAATGAAGCCGAGGCGCGCCGAACGCAGAGAGCGGCTCCGAGTTCTGCCGAATGAAGCCGAGGCAGAGCCGAAGAGGCGAGTGCCGCCGAATGCAGCCGACTATAGGCGAGTTGAGCCGCTAACAGCTGAATTCAGCCGGAGATCCCACTCCAGCCCAGGGTCTCCCAAGCGAGCCCGCTCCAGCCCAGGGTCTCCCAAGCGAGCCCACTCCAGCCCAGTGTCTCCCAAGCGAGCCCGGCTCCGCCCAGCGCAGCAGCCCGGGCAGGGCGAGGCGCCGGGCCGGGCTCGGGGTGCAGCCGCGCCTCTGGGAGGCTTCCCCGCCTGTCCCTCTCTCTGCCCCTCCTTCCTTCTCCCCGTATTCGCCTTCTCTCGCTATCTTGCCCCCGTTCCCTCTCCCCCCACAAGCCCGGCTCCTTCCTGTCCTGTCCCTACCCCGCTACTCCCTTCTGTTCCCCCTCTCTCCCTCCTCTGTCCACCCTCCCTCTACCCCCCCCCTCCCGGGCTTTCCCTTCCCGTCCCGCTCTCCTCCGCAGCCCGCCCTCCCTTTCTCATGCCCTGCTCTCGCTCCTCTCTTCCCGTGCCCCCTTTCCTTCTTTGCCCCGCAGCCGCGGGGCTCGGGGTGCCGGAGAATGAAGCCCCGAGGGCCGGAGCCCGGCGTCCCTCGGCCCTTGCGGGAGTCCCCGCACGGGGCCGGGGGCTCTCGGCGGATCCCCCCGCGCCGCTCCAACAGCCCGCCCGACAGCGCCGGAGCCGCGGCTTTGCCGGCATCGCGCTGAGAGCGGCCCCCGCTCCGTGCCGGGCCGCCCCCGCCGTCTCTGCCGCTCCCTCTCGCTGCCCCTGGCCCGTGACAGCGAGGCTGGGGAGGAACCTCAGCCCTTCCGGGGGCTGCCCCCGCTTCCTTTCTTGTTGCAGCAGAATCCCTTTCGGGGGGGATGTACATGCGGCCAGGGCTCGGAGCAAGCGCTGCGCTGCCGTGCGGGGCAGTCGGACTCGTTCTGTGCCTTCTTTGGGGGTCAGGAAAAGGGGCTGGAGACTCGGGGCTCCGACGCCGTCGGGGGCACCCCAAGGTCCCCAGGAGAGGGAGCCCCGCTGCGGTGCGGGGGCAGGTGGGTGGCGGGCGAGGGGGGTCGCGCTGGGTGCCGTCCCCCAGAGGGACCCAAAGCTGCCGCCCAATTCACAGGGAGGGGTGGGTGTACAATGCTAAAGCCTGCCAAACTATTCCTTTCTACAGGTATTGGTAAAGAATAGGAATTTGTCTCTAAATTCATTTGGGGAGAAACCCTCTCTATCCACTCGTTTGTTTACAGCAATGTAGCAAAGTCCGACTAGAGATGGGTAGCAGTTTTGAAGATACTGCCCTAGCATTTTGATCTAGGAATGGACCAAGCTGTGCCCCGAAACCATCAGAACAGCTGCAGGGGCTGAAGGCGATAGAAAGGGCTCTCTGGCACCTTTTGCCTCCGTTCTCGGCCAGTCCCCAAATCGTGTCGCAGTCCCGGAAGAGGCGCTTCTCCTCCAGAGTGCCAAAACGAAGAGCTGTAAAATCCCAGCTCTGCCTTGTGTTTCATGCGGGTTTTTTTCCTTCGTCTTTATGTCATTACAGAAAGCAAGGGAAGAAGAAATGTGACCGGTTCCCACTATTGCTATGTGAAGGCTTTTTTTACAGGCCGGTGTATTTATATTCTGTTTTTCCACTCCAAGCTTGACTTTTCCCCTCGTTTTTCGAGGTCTGCTGCATGGGGCGTGCCAAGAAGGGCTGGGTTCCTCAGCAGGGGTCTTAGGAGTTGGCACTGATTCTGCTTTTTCTGAAGGTGTATCAAAGTGTGCTACCAGAATGCCAGTTTTGTGCACTGGAAAGCTTTCCCTCAATGCCATCAGTGCACGTACGCGTTTGAATTGCGGAACCAGACGGACTGAGAAAAGCCAACAGCCGTGGCAGATTTCTGTGCGCTCTGTGTCTGTGAGAAGCGGGCTGTGTGCTGGACACGGAGAGGCGCTGCTGGAGAGTGGCGTCAGCGCCAGGTGCGAGCGTGAGGATGATGGGGGCTCGGAGCAGCGCCAGGTGCGAGCGTGAGGATGATGAGGGGCTCGGAGCAGCGCCAGGTGTGAGCTGTGAGGATGATGGGGGCTCGGAGCAGCGCCAGGTGTGAGCTGTGAGGATGATGGGGGCTCGGAGCAGCGCCAGGTGTGAGCTGTGAGGATGATGGGGGCTCGGAGCAGCGCCAGGTGCGAGCGTGAGGATGATGAGGGGCTCGGAGCAGCGCCAGGTGCGAGTGTGAGGATGATGAGGGGCTCGGAGCAGCGCCAGGTGCGAGTGTGAGGATGATGAGGGGGCGGCTCCTGCCGGACGGAGGCTGTTTTAGGGGGAGGATTTGCCTCAGCTCCATTTTGCATGGAGCTGCTGAGTGGAGGGGTTTTTGGGGGGCTCCCGGGGCTGTCTCATGGAAGGACTGCGAGAGCCTCTCACAGGGTCTGGGGGCACACCTGGATTCGCGCTTGGATACGTGGAGCATCGCCTAAAGGAGGTGCCGAGGGACGAATCGTTGTGCCGGGAAGCAGCAGTCGAACAGGTGAGCCCGTGTGGATTTGGAGCGGGGACTTTTGTCCTTCCCCTTCTCAATTTCATCTTGCCAGTCCCTCCCCGGTGTCCCAGGAACAAAAATAGAGCTTATGAGGACAAAAGAAATGAAGGAGAAGGAAGCAGCTGCTCTTGTATTGTTGTCTGTGTTTGAACTGAGGGGATCCCTCTTCGCTCGCGGTTTGAAGGGTGTTGATTGAAGGAACACCTGCCTTTTCCTGGCCCTTAGGGGAATCACAGGGGTGACAGGGAATCCCTGCCTTCTATTTGAAGGGGAGTGGGAAAAGTCTTGTTGTGGTATTATGGGTTTGATTTGAAGGCAGCCACCCCGTTTTCATCATACTAAGGTTTAAATTGCGGGGGCAGCCCTGGGGTCCCTCCTTTTCAAGGGTTTGAATTGAGGTCCAAATGCCCCTTTCCCATCAGTCGAAGGCTTTCATTTGAGGAACACCCCTTCTTTTCTGCTCTCCTAGGGGACGAAATTGAAGGGGAGAACACATTTCTGTGCCCTTGTTGAAGTGAGGCGAGCCCCGCCTGCGGCGTCAGTGTCGGGATTCAGTTGCGGGGAGCTGCAGCTCTGGCAGCGTTTGCAGGGCCGCACTGGGGCTGTGCCGCTGCCTTTGAGGGCGCTCCCTGTGCCCGCGGCCCGGGCCGGAACGCTGCCGCTCGGGAGCCCGCCCGGCACGGCCCGGGCAGTTGGCGAGGCGGACGGGGAATTTGGCGCGGCAGCGGCGGAGCCGCGCCGGTGCGAGCCGTGCGGAGCCGAGCGGAGCCGCGGCGGGCCGGCCGAGGGCGGCGGAGGCGGCGCGGGCGCTGCTGCGCCGGCCCGGGCGGTGCCGGCCGCTCCGGCCGCTCCGGGCGCGGGGCTCGGGCGCCGCCGGGGCCCCCCGGGCCCGGTGCCGGCCCCGCCGGGCAGGGGGAGCGGGCGGGGGGCTCCGGGGCGGCGCCGCCCCCGCGTGCCGGAGGAGCCGCCGCAGGAGCCGCTGTCCTGCCGGGAGCCGCGCTCCGGCCGGGGCCGGCAGCGAGCGCGGGCTGCAGCTGCTGAAAGCTCTCGGCTGCCGTGGTTCGGAGGCGCTTTGTAGGGATTTATTGCATCGTTTTGTTCGCTCTGCAGCGGGTGTATGCTGAGGGATGTGGTGTCCGTCCTGACTGCGATGGTTCTCGGTTCAGGCGGTGATGATAAAGGTTTGGTTTGGATTGAGTTTTGTAGTCGGATATTTTTCCTGCCGGGGTATTTTGTTTTTACAGGCGTGCAATGGTTTTTATGTGTCGTAGCGTGAAGTAGCGGTTCGGATTTGAATTCTGTTGCGGTGGCTTTTATTAGCGTGAGTGTGTAGTGTTTGTTTTGGTGGGTTTGAGGTGGCGTCATGCCGTTCACAGCAGCGGGGATTTTAAAATCTTGATAATTGCATTTGTGTTTGTCGTCTTCCAGGGCTTTTCTTGATTTGGTTTGTTTGTTTGTAGTGTGTGTTTTATTGTTCCGGATCATTTGGGAGATATTGTTTCTGGTTACGTTTGTCTTTAGGCTTTGTGTTTATTTCTAGGTGGTATTTTCATTTTGATAGATTGAGGCACTATGGGTTTATTCTGTTGGGAATAATTTTTTTGTTGTAAATTTAAGTTTAGTTGGTTTTGGGGATTTTTTGGTGGGGTTTGTTTTGGGGTTTTTTGTTTGTTTGTTTGTTGTTTTTTTTTTTAATTTGTTGTCCTTTGGTGTATTTGGTTGTTTATCACTTTTATTTTTGGAACGTGGGTATTTATATGGTTGGTCTTTTAAAGTAGTTTTTTTATTTGGGTAGTTATTTTTTTTTTATTTCTTAGTTGAGATTTTTTTCTATTTCGTTTATTAGTTCGGTTTTAAATGTTATATTTACAGAGTATTGGTTATTGTTTGATTTAGTGTAGCGGTGTAAAGGTTGTTATTTTTTTAGTAACGTTCAGGGTCAGTAGCTCTGTTTGGAGTTTAGTAACTTGGTTTGATTGTTTTTTAGTAGTTTTTGTGATTTGCTGTGTGTGTTTCTATAGGGTATTTAAAAAGTTTGATTCCATTTTTCTCATGTGATGAGAATTGTTAGTGCAAATGGTGTTGTGTGGTTTTTTCACTGGCATTTATTTGGCTGGTGGAGGTATCTCGATGTTTTTGGCAGATATTGGTGGGAATTCGATGCTGTTGTTTTGTAATTTTCTTTAGGAATTGGATTTTAAATGTAAAATGATAACTACAACTATCTTTTAACAGAACAAACATATGTATAGAAATGGGAATAAAAGAGCTTGAAATAGAGACCGAATATATAAATACAAAACATGTAACCTAAATCATTATATATTACTATAGTATGTATGTTTTTAATACATAGTATTATATATGTTTATAGATATATAAAAATCTAGATTATAAATAGAAACGAAACCTCCATCAAAATACAGAGAAATGTATGACTAATATATGCAGACTTTTATAGAAATAGAAAAGATTCATAAATACAGCAAAATAAAAATTGATACAATACATAATACAAGTAATACTGTATATATCTTATTAGAATATATTATAGGAAATACGTATAAAATAAATATAAATATAGTACATCGACATGTTATCATATAATATATAACAAATTATAAATATACATAGGAAAATTATAATAATAAATGTATTTTTTATAATAGTTAAATAAAGCGGGTTTTTTTACTTGTCCATAGGCAGGGGTTTGACTATAAAAATTAAAATACAAATAATACAAAGGAGAAATCTAGGCATAGAAATATAAATACATACAGACATATAAATAAAATTTAAAAATATAGGAAAAAATTAGTTATAACAGTAGATATAATACATATATTAAATAATTTCAATATGTTTTTAGAATTTTAAATATATACAATTATTATAATGCAACAAAGAAACGATAAACATAAACGTGAATATAATTAAATGTAGTGTAAATAGAAATGTTTCAATCTCGTTTAATAGAAGGGGTTTTTGTATTTATTTGGTTAGAAATATGGGTTTTCTTTGGAATAATAGAAGTATTATAGAAATATAAATCTAAATAGAGAAATATAAAATGAAGATATAAAGATATTTATAAAACCACAAAAGATAAATAAATAGAGATAATAGGAATATACGTGATATATGATATCAATTATTTAACAGATCAATGTCCCGTATAAATATGCATGTGAATGTGAATATGAAAAATAGAAATAAAATATATAAACCTATAGTGGTAAGCATAAATATATAAAACTAATACATAAATATATGAAACTATAATATATAGTATATTATCGTAACATAATAGAGATAAATGATAGTGAATTATATATATATAAACAAAGATATGTAAATATAGATTGTAAATATAAAAATATTTCAACATAGTTAAAATAACTTGGGGATTTTTTGGTTTTTATTAGGTTATAGGCTGGGGCTTTTTTATAAATAAAATTAAAAGAAATAATATAAAAACTAAAATCCAGATATACAAATATGTGACACATATATCGATATCTATAAATATCTAATAGAAATAAAGAGAAAAAGAAATCTATAATATAAAAATAATATATTTATTCTTACATGAAAAGGTATTCTCTCCTAATATATATAATATCGATAAATATAATAAATCAAAATTGAAAATGTAAATGTGAATAGAATTAGGAAAATTAAAATGATTTTTAGAATTTTAAATATGGTTTAGACAAAGGGGGGGTGTCTTTGGTTTTTATTTGGTTAGAGGCAGGGGTTTTATTTTAAATCATCTAAGTATAACAAAAATGTGACTCTTAAGATAGAAATATCTAATAAATATATAAAGAGAAATGACTAAACTATGAATAAAAATTTAAACGTATGTAAGTAATATGAAGAGCTGTAGTATAGAATGTAAATGGCATTATACGGCAATAGAAACTATAAATGGGAATATAAATATAAAAATATGTAAATATCGTGTAAAAGAAAGGGAATATTTTGGCTTTTATTTCAGTCGAGGCAGGGGTTTGATTTTAAATAATAGAAGTGTTACAGAAGTAAAAATCTTAACACAGAAATATATAATCAATATGTAAAAATATGTTTAAATGTGTCTAAATAAGTACTCGGGATAGATGTAATACAGAATATAAATGTATTTATAAAATGACATTTATAAAGGTCCATGTATAAGTAAGCCATATCCATTAATGTACATTATAAATATAAATGTGAATAGAAATATGAAAACATAAGGACAAAATCTATTTAAATACTGTTTGAAAGAAAGGGTTGGGTTGTTTTGTTTTTTTGGTTTTTTTTGTTCTTATTGAGTTAGAGGCAGGGGTTTCATTTCAAATAATATGAATATAATTATTACTGTTATATATTTCTAAATATTGAGATATGTAATATATATATATAGATATATATAGATAAATATATATATATTAATAATAGGAAGAGATTTAACATAGAATACAAATAACGGTGTACATTAGAATACATTTTAAATGTAAATGTGAATATGAATCTGAAAAATACCATTTAAAAATATTTAAATACAGTTGAAAAGAAAGGGGTTCTTTTTGGCTTTAATTTGGGTAGAGGCAGGGGGTTTATTTTAAATAATATTAGTGTTACAAAAGTAAAAATCTTAACACAGAAATAAAAAGAAATATGTAAAGATATGAATAAAAATATATAAAAAATATGACTAAAAGGAACAGATGTAAAATAGAATAAAAATGTTTAAAGAAATCGTAAATTAGAAATGTAAAAATAAACATTATACATAAATATGGGTTTTAAATATAAATCTAAATATAATTTTTTTAAAAATTTAAATAGAGTTGGAAAGAAAGGGGTTCTTTTTGGGTTTTATTTGGGCAGATGCAGAGGTTTTATTTGAAATAATATAAGTGATACGGAAGTAAAAATTAACGCAGAAATATATAATGAATATGTAAAAATATGTATAATAGAGAAAGAAATCTAAGGAATAGGAATAGATGCAATATAGAAAATAAATTTATTTAAAAGTAGAAATGTATAAATAGACATTATACATCAGTTGACATTATAAATGGAAGTGTGAATATTAATATGAAAAAATATTTTAAAAATATTTAAGTATTTGTCAAAGCAGTTGTTGGGGTTTGATTTTTGTTGTTTTATCCTTTCGGGTTAGAGGCGGGATGGTTTTTCCTTCTTCCCGGTTGTTTTGGGGCATTTATTCCAGAGCGGTTTTTGGCGGGGGGGATCGCCCCCGTTCCTTTCTGCCGCTCCCTGCCCCAGCCCCGAGGCGCGCGGCAGTGCTGCCACCTTGTGGGCAGAGCGCGGTACTGCAGCCGCGCAGCGGGAGGCAGCCGAGCGGCCGCCCTGTTGGGAGGGGCGTGCCGCCAATGTCGCGGACTCGCTTGACCTTCTGAAGAAGGCGGCGAAAAGGGCGCGAAAATGGAAGGCCCCGGGGGGGTTTAAGCGCACTGCCTGCACGGAACAGCGACGCCGGCGCAGCTCCGGCGGCATTTTCTGCGGCGTTTCAAGCGTACCCGCCAGGGGCTGTGGGCTCAGCGGCGCCGCGGGGCTGCGTATTTTGTCGGGTTTCTGCCAGGCATCGGGGTAAACGCCTCTCGCTGCCGGGAGGGCCTCTCGCGGCCGCCATCTTGGGGGTGGCGTGTCCCTAATGTCGCGGACTTTCTCTGACGCTCTCAAGGTGGTGGCGAAAGGGGCGGGAAAATCGCAGAGCCCGGTGGGTCTGCCGCCCCCCCGAGCGAGGGAAGGGCGAGGGGCGGGAGCGAGCGGCGGGCGGGGCCGTTTCTGTAAAGGGCGGGCACGGGGGAAGGACGTTCGGGAGTGCAAAGGGACACGATGGCTGAGAACAATGGCCGCGGCGGGGCCGGTTTCGGCGGGCGGCAGAGGCGCGGCCGCAGCGCTCGGCGGGCCGGGGGCAGCGGGCGTGGGGCGGGCGAGCAGCGTCGGAACAGGGCTGCACCCCCCGAGCCCGCGCGCGCCCCTCTCCGGGCGGTGGAATCGACCGCGCGGGCCGGACAATCCCGGCGGGGCGGCGCAGGAGGCGGAGCGGGATCCCGGCGCTCGCCGCCCTTTCTGCCGCATGCATTGGAAGGTGAGGCCGGTCACCCGTCCGGTCCCGTGCCGTCCCGCCGCCTCCCGGTGTCTGTAAACTTCTCTCTGCCTTGACAGGCCCGTGCTGGAGAGTGGGAGAAAGGTCCCTGCTGGTTGCCGTCTGCTCGGTGCGCAGAGAGCTCTGATCCTGGCCGGATGGGCTGGTGAGTAATTGCAGCAACGAATGAGGACGTGCTTTTATGGATGTAGTGACCTTTGCAGATGTATGCCCCTCGTTCAGGTGAGCGTGCATTATTGCAGGGTTGGGATTGATTGAAATGTGCTCATGAAAGCAGCTCTGGGGAGGGAGGGAGGGGGAGAGGGAGGGAGATCCTCTCTTACCATGTGCCAATTCTTCTGTCAAACTCATCACGGCAGGACAGCGTGAAGACTGCAAGCGGAAGAAGATGTGGAGGGAAACAGAGAATGTGACTGGAGCATCGAATGCACAAGTGCAGAAATTTTGCTTTTTGCTTGGATTTAAACTCAGAAGTTGTAAGGAATTTGGGAATGAGAAGGGACATTTCAGAAGGAGAGGAAGAAGAAGAAGTGGTTGTTACAGTCCTGGCAAAATCTTTTGTTCCAGCTAATAAAGGAAGCTAGGTTAAAAAAAATAAAAAGTAAAAAAAACGTGGGTTTTTTTCCCTTCGCTATTATATGGTGATATACTGTTGGTGGTATATGGTGTGTGTTGTTTTATTTCTTGGTATTATTAACTCTGTGTGAATTGTTTTTTGAGTGAGGCTAACTTTCTGGGTGGGTGGGTTTGTATTTGAGGTAGGATGAATTTCAATAGGTTTCTTTCAGAGACTTGTGATAGTATGAGTGGGATTTTGGTTTTGTTCACTGTATGTATAAACATAGAGATTTGGTAGGACCAGCTCGGTCCTGGAGTTTTGGGTGTTAATTTATTAGTTGGCTTTTGTTAAATGCAGTTTTCAATTTTTGAAAGGTTTTTTAATGTAGTAGTTTTAAGGTGTTTTTTAAGAATTGATTGTATTGTTCTATGTTGTTTGTAGTTGGTGGATGATAAGGGATACAGTGTAACTTCTCCAACGTTACAGTTTTAGTTTTCCTAAGTTCTGATTTGTTTGTGGTTCAATGGTTTTTTTTGGGGGGCCAGGGGCATTGATATGGTGGGTTTTTATAGGCAATGTGTTTTTTAATTTGGGTAGTGATAGTTTCTAGTATTTTAATAGTTGAGATTTTTTTATTTACATGCTTTTAATTAGCTTTTGAAAATTTTTTTAAAATACCTTTCATAGATTATTGGTTCTTTTTTGTGAGTTAGCATCAAGGTAGAGCTTTGGGGGCTTTGGATAGTAATGTTTAGGGTCAGTTGTACACTTTTGAGTGTAGTGAGTTGGTTTTATTTCATTTTTAATTGGTGTTTCTTTTTGTTTGCAGTTATGTCATTTCCAGTGTGTATTTGAGTTGTTTGGGTTTTTGAGATACTGGTTTAGGAGGAAGTTGATGATGAGCATGTTCGGAGGTTTGGGGCTAGTTCTGGTGGGATCTGAAATGCATTGACAGTTAGATTGGTTTGAGTTCTGGTGAGGGCTCGGTGCTGTGGGGTCTTTGTTCCGTCAGCGACAGAAACAGGTTTGGCTCCGCCCCGCTGCGATGGGACGAGCGCGGGCTGGTGCTGAGGAAGGCGCAGGATCCCTGTGGGTCTGATGTGCTGGGGTAATGAACTGATGGTGGTCTAATATATAGATGAAAATAGAAATAAATATAACTTTAAAAAATAATATTAAACGATAGTAGAAAGCATAAATACATAAAACTAATACATAAACATATGAAACTATAATATATAGTATATTATTGTAACATATTATAATAGAGATAAATGATAGTCTATTATATATATAGATAAACAAAGATATGTAAATATAGATTGTAAATATAAAAATATTTCAACATAGTTAAAATAACTTGGGGATTTTTTGCTTTTTATTAGGTTATAGGCTGGGGTTTTTTTAATAAATAAAATTAATAGAAATAATATAAAAATTAAAATCCAGGTATACAAATGTATAACATATATACCGATATCTATAAATATCTAATAGAAATAAAGAAGAGAAAAAGAAATCTATAATATAAAAATAATATATTTATTATTACATGAAAAGGTATTCTCTCTTAATATATATAATATCGATAAATATAATAAATCAAAATTAAAAATGTAAATGTGAATAGAATTAGGAAAAATAAAATGATTTTTAGAATTTTAAATATGGTTTAAACAAAGGGGTGTCTTTGGTTTTTATTTGGTTAGAGGCAGGGGTTTTATTTTAAATCATCTAAGTATAATAAACATGTGACTCTTAAGATAGAAATATCTAACAAATATAGAAAGAGAAATGACTAAACTATGACTATAAATTTAAACATATGTAAGTAATATGAAGAGTAGTAGTATAGAACATAAATGGCATTATACGGCAATAGAAATTATAAATGGGAATATAAATATAAAAATATGTAAATATCGTGTAAAAGAAAGGGAATTTTTTGGTTTTTATTTCAGTAGACGCAGGGGTTTGATTTTAAATTTTAAATAATAGAAGTGTTACAGAAGTAAAAATCTTACAACAGAAATATATAATATATAAAAATATGTTTAGAAGTATCTAAGTAATTACTCGGAAGAGATATAATACAGAATATAAATTTCCTTATAAATTGACATGTGTAAAGGTAAATGTATAAGTAAGCCATATCCATTAACGTACATTATAAATATAAATGTGAATAGAAATATGAAAACATAAGGACAAAATCTATTTAAATACTGTTTAAAAGAAAGGGTTGGGTTTTTTTTTTGTTCTTATTGGGTTACAGGCAGGGTTTTCATTTTAAATAATATGAATATAGATTATTACTGTTATATACTTCTAAATATTGAGATTTATAATCAAGATATATATATGAGTAAATATAAATAATAGGAAAAGATTTAATATGTTATTTTCTTGTTTAAAAGATTGCTTCAAAATAACTTCGGTGGTTGGCCACCAGTGCCTTGTTCAGATTTGCCTGTTTGCTTGTAGCTCAAATGTTTACATACTGTTTATCATTCTATTTAAGAAACTGCTGGCCAGTCAACGCATAACTGAATATCTGTCTGTCTGGGACACAGGGAGAGGATTCTGGTAATGTCTTTGTTTCCAGAAAAAAGATCCAGTGTCGTTTCTAAATGGAGGAAAAGGGGGTGAAAACTCGGGGCTCTGATGCCATTGGGGGCACGCCGAGGTCCCCGGGAGAGGGAGGGAGCCCCACTGCGGTGCGGGAGCAGGTATGTTCTCATGGCATATAGAACAAATTATAAATATGAAAATTATAAATGTAAAAATATTTCTAAAATAGGTAAACAAAGCAGGGGTTTTTATTTGTCAGTAGGCAGGGTTTTGATCATAAAAATTTGAAATGCAAATAACATAAAGGTAGAAATCTAAGTCTAGAAATACATCATAAATACATACAGATAAAGTTTAAAAAGATAAGAACAAATTAGTTGTAGCAGTAGATAGGATACATAATATAAGTAATTAAATACATTTCTAGAATTTTAGTAAGGTTACATACAATTATTATTATTATAATAATATATTATATATTAATATATTAATATATAATATATCATTAAATTAATATATTATATTGATATAATAATAAATTATGTATTAATATATAATATATTAATATATATTAATATATAGAAGCTATAAATATAAATGTGAATATAAATATAAATGTGAATACAATTCTACAAAGTATAATATTTCAGTATCGTTTAAAAGAAGGTGGTTGTTTGCATTTACTTGGTTAGAGATGAGGTTTTTTTATTTTGAATAATATTAGTATTATAGAAATATAAATCTAAATATAGAAAACTACAATCTATATAGAAAGATATTTCTACAAGCACAAGCGAACGACGCCGCCTTGGGCCGAATCGAACGAGCTGAGCCGAACCGAGGCGAGAGCAGCCGAACCTGACGACCTCGAGCGAACCGAGGCCAGGCTTCCGAGGCTGCCCGAAGCGAGCCGAGCTCAGCCGAACCGATCCGCCTGCTGTCGCGTGTGCCAACGAGCGGGACTGCGGTCACCGCCTAATGAGCTGCTGTGCCACGCCGCGCTCCCGGCCGTGTCCGTGCGATGGCCGGGCCGCCCGCGGGACGCGGCAGCGGGAGAGCCCCGAGCTGGGCGAGTTGAACGGGAGGCGGCGCCGCGTGCGCGCCCTGAGGGAGCCGAGCCGAGGCGAGGAGTGCCGAACGCAGAGAGCGGCTCCGAGTTCGGCCGAATGAAGCGGAGGAGCGCCGAACGCAGAGAGCGGCTCCGAGTTCGGCCGAATGAAGCCGAGGCGCGCCGAACGCAGAGAGCGGCTCCGAGTTCGGCCGAATGAAGCCGAGGCAGAGCCGAAGAGGCGAGTGCCGCCGAACGCAGCCGACAATAGGCGAGTTGAGCCGCTAACAGCCGAATTCAGCCGCAGAGCCCACTCCAGCCCAGTGTCTCCCAAGCGAGCCCGGCTCCGCCAAGCGCAGCAGCCCGGGCAGGGCGAGGCGCCGGGCCGGGCTCGGGGTGCAGCCGCGCCTCTGGGAGGCTGCCCCGCCTGTCCCTCTCTCTGCCCCTCCTTCCTTCTCCCCGTATGCGCCTTCTCTCGCTCCCTTTCCTCCGTTCCCTCTCCGCCCACAAGCCCGGCTCCTTCCTGTCCTGTCCCTACCCCGCTACTCCCTTCTGTTCCCCCTCTCTCCCTCCTCTGTCCACCCTCCCTCTACCCGCTCCCGGGCTTTCCCTTCCGGACCCGCTCTCCTCCGCAGCCCGCCCTCCCTTTCTCATGCCCTGCTCTCGCTCCTCTCTTCCCGTGCCCCCTTTCCTTCTTTGCCCCGCAGCCGCGGGGCTCGGGGTGCGGGAGAATGAAGCCCCGAGGGCCGGAGCCCGGCGTCCCTCGGCCCTTGCGGGAGTCCCCGCACGGGGCCGGAGGCTCTCGGCGGATCCCCCCGCGCCGCTCCAGCAGCCCGCCCGACAGCGCCGGAGCCGCGGCTTTGCCGGCATCGCGCTGAGAGCGGCCCCCGCTCCGTGCCGGGCCGTCCCCGCCGTCTCTGCCGCTCCCTCTCGCTGCCCCTGGCCCGTGACAGCGAGGCTGGGGAGGAACCTCAACCCTTCCGGGGGCTGCCCCCGCTTCCTTTCTTGTTGCAGCAGAATCCCTTTCGGGGGGGATGTACATGCGGCCAGGGCTCGGAGCAAGCGCTGCGCTGCCGTGCGGGGCAGTCGGACTCGTTCTGTGCCTTCTTTGGGGGTCAGGAAAAGGGGCTGGAGACTCGGGGCTCCGACGCCGTCGGGGGCACCCCAAGGTCCCCAGGAGAGGGAGCCCCGCTGCGGTGCGGGGGCAGGTGGGTGGCGGGCGAGGGGGGTCGCGCTGGGTGCCGTCCCCCAGAGGGACCCAAAGCTGCCGCCCAATGCACAGGGAGGGGTGGGTGTCCAATGCTAAAGCCTGCCAAGGTATTCCTTTCTATAGGTATTGGTAAAGAATAGGAATTTGTCTCTAAATTCATTTGGGGAGAAACCCTCTCTATCCACTCGTTTGTTTACAGCAATGTAGCAAAGTCCGACTAGAGATGGGTAGCAGTTTTGAAGATATTGCCCTAGCATTTTGATCTAGGAATGGAGCAAGCTGTGCCCCGAAACCATCAGAACAGCTGCAGGAGCTGAAGGCGATAGAAAGGGCTCTCTGGCACCTTTTGCCTCCGTTCTCGGCCAGTCCCCAAATCGTGTCGCAGTCCCGGAAGAGGTGCTTCTCCTCCAGAGTGCCAAAACGAAGAGCTGTAAAATCCCAGCTCTTGTGTTTCATGTGGGTTTTTTTCCTTCTTATTTATGTCATTACAGAAAGCAAGGGAAGAAGAAATGTGACCGGTTCCCGCTATTGCTGTGTGAAGGCTTTTTTTTACGGGCCGGTGTATTTATATTCTGTTTTTCCACTCCAAGCTTGACTTTTCCCCTCGTTTTTCGAGGTCTGCTGCATGGGGTGTGCCAAGGAGGGCTGGCTTCCTCAGTAGGGGGTCTTAGGAGTTGGCGCTGATTCTGCTTTTTCTGAAGGTGTATCAAAGTGTGCTACCAGAATGCCAGTTTTGTGCACTGGAAAGCTTTCCCTCAATGCCATCAGTGCACGTACGCGTTTGAATTGCGGAACCAGACAGACTGAGAAAAGCCAACAGCCGTGGCAGATTTCTGTGCGCTCTGTGTCTGTGAGAAGCGGGCTGTGTGCTGGACAGGGAGAGGCGCTGTTGGAGAGTGGCGTCAGAAGAATGAAAGAATGAAAGAAAAAGATGAATGAAGGAAAAAGAATGAATGAAGGAAAAAAGATGAATGAAAGAAAAGAATGAATGAAGGAAAAATTGAATGAAAGAAAAGATTGAATGACAGAAAATATGAATGAAGAATGAGAGAAAAGAATGAATGAAAGAAAAGGTCAATGAAACGAAAGGGGAATGAAAGAAAAGAATGAATGAAGGCAACCATGAATGAAGGCAAATGCATGAAGGAAAACTATGAATGAAAGAAATGAAAGAAAAGATGAATTAATGAAATTAGACTTGTGTTAGTGAGGAAAAAAAAAACCACCAAGAAGAAAAAATGAAAAAGGCCAGAAAAAAGGCCAGAAAAAAAACCCCAATACCAAGAAAGGCCAGAAAAAAAAATTCCAGATAAAAAACCCAAGAAAAGGCAGAAAAAATACCAACTTAGTAAAGAACCCAAGAAAGACCAGGAAAAAAACCAGAAATAAAACCCCAAGAAAGGCCAGGAAAAAAACCCCAGAAAAGAACCCAAGAAAGGCCAGAAAAACCCCCAAGAAAAAAACCACGAAAGGCCAGGAAAAAAAATATATAAACAACCCAGAAAAGAACTCAAGAAAGGCCAGGAAAAATCCCAGACAGAGCAGGGACTCAGCGAGGCTGCGAGTGCACTGAGCAGGGCTGCAAACACGGGTAATGGTGAACACAGAAACTTTACTTCAACACCTCAGTCACGTCAGCATCGCTGCGGCTGCAGCGCAGCAGCGTGGGCAGGACAGAGAAGCCTCTGGCCCCAAGGCAGCCTTGGAGCTGCCGTGATCCACTGTAGCCCTGGATCCTGCTCATCCTGCTGCTGCTCAGGCTTTTTTTGTCCTTCTAAAACTGCAGGAACTCCTGCACCAGATCCCAGAATTGCACCAGGATCTGGTGTGGGAATGCCATGGGCAGTGACGTGCCCGAGGATGTCACTGCTGGTTTCTCATTGTACTCAGGAGTCAAGTTGATCTCTTCCTCTGGTTCCTCAGGTTCCTCTGGTTCCTCAGGCTCCTCCTCGGGGGCCAAGGTGACAACTGGCTTCAGTGCATGACCAGCGCTTTCTGCTGGGCTCAGGCCCGTCTGGATCAGGATCCAGTTGTAGAAGTGCTGAGTGGAGGTGTAGATCCCGGGGTGCCTGGGTCTGTCACAGCCTCTTCCCCAGCTGCTCAATCCCACCAGCCAGTAGTAGTCAGCTTCATTGTCCTTGCAGACGAGGGGACTCCCGCTGTCCCCCTGTGCCAGGAGAGATGGTTCAGGGACTGTGGGGGGCTGCTGCCACTCCGGGGCTGACTCCTCTGTCCCAATCCCGGGGCTGGCTCCTCTGTCCCAGTCCTGGGGCTGGCTCCTCTGTCCCAGTCCCGGGGCTGGCTCCTCTGTCCCAATCCCGGGGCTGGCTCCTCTGTCCCAATCCCGGGGCTGGCTCCTCTGTCCCAGTCCCGGGTCTGGCTCCTCTGTCCCAATTCCGGGGCTGGCTCCTCTGTCCCAATCCCGGGGCTGGCTCCTTTCCCCCAGTCCCTGCCAGGTCCGCATTCCCAGCACATTCCCAGCACAAGTCGGGGACTCTCCCATCTCTGCACATGGGTCCCAGATGTGCAGAGGACAGATGTTCCAGGGTCACATCTGCACTTTGGGTCTGCTGGGGCCACTGGATGGGCTTTGTGGGCAGGAACAGGCCTTGGGGAGAAGGGGACATGGGACAGGACCCGCGGATGGGGAGGGGAGGGGTGGACAGGGGACAGGCTGGGCTGTGTCGGGGGATGAGGAGGTCCTTGCGCTGCCGGGGGCTGAGGGACTCATCACACGCTCCTACCTGGCAGGTGTCGATGCCGCCCTGCGGGTACCCAGCACACAGGTTGTCAACATGAACGGCCCCCGCGTACCACCGGCTGCTGTTGCAGAGCTCCGTGTCCATGAGGTGGACCTTGGCCTCCTGCAGCACCATGCCTGCTCCCTGAGCTGTGGGCACAGAGGGGAATGAGCCCCAGCAGCTCAGTACCCATCCTTTCCCCTGCCTGGGGTGAACCCCCTTCCCGGGCCTGGCTTTGCCCCTTCCCCACAGAGCAATGTCCACCTGTGTCCCTGCCCCTTCCCCACGGGTGATGTTGTCCAGCTGTGTCCCTGTTTGTGCCCAGCCCCTGTCCCTGTCTGTGCCCAGCCCATGTCCCCAGGGTGCCCAGCCTGTGTTCCCGGGGCGCCCAGCCCGTGTCCCTGTCTGTGCCCAGCCCCTGTCCCTATGTGTGCCCAGCCCGTGTCCCCAGGGTGCCCAGCCCGTGTCCCTGTCTGTGCCCAGCCCGTGTCCCCGGGTGCCCAGCTCTCCCTCGGAGCACACATCCTGTTGGGAACTCACGTCTGGCAAAGTTCCAGCCGGCGATGTAGCAGGATTTCAGCTCCGAGACCCTGAGCGAGGGGTCGGGCACACAGCCCAGCTGGATGTAGTCGCTGCACTCCACGGGCTGGTCCAGCTCCACCAGGGCGATGTCGTTCCTGGCCGTGGCACTCACATAACGCTGATGCATCAGGAGCCTCTGGATCCGTCTCACCACAGTCCCGGGGCCTGGCTGTCTCAGATCTGTGGCCCCGATCACCACGTCCCACTTGGAGATGCCCCTGGGGAGCAGATGGGCAGAGGGGTGACAGGGAGCAGAGCCACGGGCTGCAGCAGCCCAGCATTGCCCGGCCTTCTGCTTGCCCAGGTGGGCAGGGAAGTGGCCCGTGGTGCTGTGAGCTGGGCGCCTGCCCGTGCTCTGGGGACATCTCTGTCCCTGCTGTCTCTTACTCGGCCCTGGCGAAGCAGTGTGCGACCGTGAGCACCCACTGGGAGCTGAGGAGGACACCCGTGCACATGTGCCACGTGCCGTTCTCCCAGGTGGCCTGGACGCTGACGATGCCGGGCCAGGCTCCTGGCTGGACACTGGTGCCACCCGCATGGGACGTGCCAGCAGCAGAAGCCACAGAACTGTTTTCAGAGGCCATGGGTCGGAGCCTGCAGGTCCTTCTGTAACACAAAGCCATCACTGCCCTGCTTGGTGGCTGCTGCTGCTCAGGCTGAAAGTCCTCTGTTGTCCCTTCCTGCCTAGTGTTGAGTGGCGGGAAAACTCGGGACCCCCGAGGGGCACATCTGTCCCCCTGTGCTACTGCAGCCCCACAGACAGGTTATGCCAGTATCTGGGCACTGGCCGGGAGCCAAGGCTCCTCCTCTGGCGAGTGTGGCTGGAACACTGTGGTGTGGGTGTGGGGAACATGTGGGGCTCCTACAGGGAAAGTCCTCAGGGGGACCACTGACCTGCAGGTGTCCCAGGTGCCCCACACGGGCCCGGCCAGGGCCAGCAGCACGAGCAGCCCCAGCAAAGCCATCGGCGCCAGCCAGGCGGCAGAGCCAGAGCAGAGCTGTCGCCTCCAGTGCAGCCACTGCCACAGCACCCACAGCCTTGGTGGCGCTCACAGTGCCCGGGCCAGGGCCGATGTCACAGAGGGGCTGGTTCTGAGCGCTGGCATGGCAGGGAGGGGCAGCACAGAGTCATAGAGACGTGGAATGCTCTGGGTAGAATGGACTTTGTGACCACCCAGTGCCACCCCTGCCATGGGCAGGGACACCTTCCACTCTTCCAGGGCGCTCCAAGGCCTGTCCAGCCTGGCCTTGGGCACTGCCAGGGATCCAGGGGCAGCCCCAGCTGCTCTGTGCCAGGGCCTGCCCGCACCCACAGTCAGAAATTCCCTCCTAACACCTAATCTAAATCTGCCCACCTTCAGCTTAGGGCCATTTTTCTTGTGTCCTATCACTACATGCTCTTGTCCAAAGTACCCCTCCAGCCTTTTTCTAAGCCCCTTTTAAGTACTGGAAGAGGCACCAAAGTCTCCCTGGAACCTTCTGTTCTCCAGGCTGACCAGCCATAACTCTCTCAGCCTGCCAACCCTTCTTCCTACCCTGAATGAATTAAATGTGGTGATCCTTACTGTAAAACAGCAGTGCTCTGCTAGTTCACCTACATTCACCTATTACAAGTGTTTATTTGCACCATTTCAGAAAGGCACCTGACTTTGATTACATACCTTAATAATTGAAAGTTTCTTTTTTTTTTTGCTCTGTTATTTCTTGAAGAATTATTGTTATTCAGAATCTCTTGACGTAGATATGTGTTTTATTTGTAGTTTGTTTTTAACAGCTTCACATTTTAGTCAGCTTTAAATCTAGGGCTGATGAACCTTTACTAACTGGCATTTTTTCTTGCAGAAGAAATAAGAGCCTTTTGACTTTCTTTATAGAGTCAAGAAATGAAATATTAAAAACCTAAATACTGAACATTTTTTTCAGTGATCAAATCATGCTCTGTTATTTTACAAAATATCCCTAGTCACATTATCTTCCACAGAATGGAGAAGAGATCTATGGCTTAGTGGAATAGCACAGTTTCACAAAGGCAGAATAGACTAGTACAGAAAACCTGCAGCCCATGGGCTGGGCTCAATGTTCTCTCCCAGCAGGCCAAATGCAGTCAGCTTTGGTGTAGAGGGGGCTTTGTTCATGCTGACAGCCAGGTTCCTTCACTGCAGGTGGTGAGCAGAGGGGAGTCTCTATGTA
The DNA here is from genome assembly GCA_024362935.1 of Setophaga petechia. Taxonomy (NCBI): domain Eukaryota; kingdom Metazoa; phylum Chordata; class Aves; order Passeriformes; family Parulidae; genus Setophaga; species Setophaga petechia. The sequence goes on from JANCRA010000128.1 coordinate 1,216,289, forward strand.
CTAGATCATAACTTTTGGAACCCAGGTATTTAGGAGCTAGAGAAATAACTGTGCACTAAAGATTTTTCCTAAATCAAAGTCTCTGTGCCACTTGTTGGCCTTTCTCTTTCAGCTGTGATTCTAAAGAGCAATAAGGTGAAACAACTCCAGTGCATTAACTCCCTCTGTTTACTCCTGTCACGATTTTGGGTTTTTTTCTGACAGGATGGATATATTGATTTCATGGAATACGTGGCTACCCTCAGCCTCGTTCTGCGAGGGAAGATGGAGCAGAAGTTGCGGTGGTATTTCAAGCTCTATGATGTAGATGGCAATGGCTGCATTGATCAACATGAACTGCTCAACATCATCAAGGTGACTCTCCAGGGGTCTGTGCTCTTGCCTCTTTCCTTAAAGATAAATCACACAAGTAAGACCTTTGCTGTTGCCCATATGGATGATCATGGATGAGACCTTTAAAGGCGTTCCTTCTCTGAGCAGAATTCCCCATCACCATATAATGCAATAAGCAGACTTAGAGTCTTTATCACCACAGCTTATGTTACAACATAGCTAACCATAAAATTGTTTTAGCTGCCTGTGTCCTAAATTGCACTTTCCAAAGTTTCAGACCCTGTGACTCAGTTGCTATCTCTGCAATGTGTGCTTCATATGTCCTTTTCCCCATGAAAAGTTGGAGAGCTACTCCCTGTTTGCTTTTTAGAATCAGTTCCTAAATATCAACATAATAAAACATTTCTGACTCTGGCGAATAGCATGAAGAAAAAGGATTGAGAATTGAAGGGATTGTATGCAAATAGCTATTGTGGATGAGGTTGGGATTACAGGCATAAAGATCACTATATATATCTCAGAATTAATTGTGCTGCAAATTCAGATTATTTTGCAGATAATGGGAAATTACCATGGTAATTGCAGGAAAGATTCAATGACCCTCAATAAATAGCATTTCTGAATATGAAATGTCATAAAATTGATTTGATAAAGCATTAATAACATGTTAAAATGCATTCTCATCTGTATAAGAATTTTAGAGCTGGGTATCAAAGAGACCTGGCCAATACCTGTAGTGATATACAGCCTCCTACTAGTAGCTTTAAATAGAAATACTCAGACGTGACAGTGAAACAACAGATAGCAATAGTTAACACAGAGTTCTTGAGAAAAAAATTCTGGGGGCAACAACTGGTGGCAAGAACTTTACTGTCCTTTGTCTTTTTTGGGTGTGGTTCAGTGTCTTTTTTTGTAACCTTAGGAAATTGCTGAGATGATGTAAGTTTCAGTAAAATAGCATTTGAAAAAGAATGAATAAAATTACCAAATATCAAAGGGTAAAAACTAGAAAATAAATAGTCTTAGAATCAGTATAAGGGCTCTGAAATCACATATTTCATGGATATCCTTAAACAAAGGAAATAATTAGCATTGAAAGAAAAGAGAACCCTGCACTATGTAGTTATGAATAAGAAGAATTGTAGCAAACAGAAGTGGATAAAGCTCTAAGTTTCTCAAGATGAAAATGAATTTTCAATGACCTTTAGGGAGAAGTCAGACACACAGGAAGAAGTATATAAATGGAAATTGTGAAAGTAAGAATAGAAATAAATCACCACAGCATATAACAAAGGAATTTCATAGTGTCAGTTGTGGAAGGTGTTTGACAGTGTTTCTGAGGCTTGGTGTACAAGAGGGTCACAAAGGGGACAATGTGGATCAATTAGGTGGATTCTGATTCTGCCATTTCTGCATCACCTAAACGGTACCTAAGCAGAATTAGGCCAATCCTCTGAGTGTTGCTGCTCGTTCTGTGCTCCAGAGCCATGCTCCCTTTTTGGCACCCTTCAGTGCCATCCACGAGGCCTGATGATTTGTGCTTTGTTTTCCTGTGGTACTGGTTCATTTGTATGGGGAAGGTACCAGGCACGACTGTCTTATTTTGAATCAATGCTGACATGTGGAATCAGTCTGGCAGTTGTCAGGCAGCTGCTTACTCTTGCTCTTTTACTTTAGGCTATTCGAGCTATTAATGGTGGTGACCATGAAACAAGTGCAGAAGAGTTCACCAACCGAGTCTTCGACAGGATTGATGTGAAAGGCGATGGTAAGGTTCCTGCCTTTGTCATCCAGCTTAGACAGTCTTTTCTACAGAGTAACATCCTGCTTTTCCTTTCTTGGATGAACTTTAGGCCTCTTCATGTTTTATTTCTATTTGCATTCTCAGACAGTAATTCATTCTGCATGGACCAAAAGGCTTTTTCTCCTGGCATGATACATAATCAGTGTGACACGATTTGTTTCTTGTACTGGTCTAAGCTTTCTTCTGTCCACATGAGTATCGTAGTGGGGTTTTGGAGTGGTGTTTCGTTTTCCTTTTTGTATGTTGCTGTGTAGCTCATGCCAATTAGCAGTGGGAAATACTATCAAATGGCCCCAGCTGCTCCTAAGTACTTCAGTATGGAAAGGAAGAACTGCAATTTAATGTTGAAGTTCAGAGTTTTTTCCCTGGGTCTGCTGCAGGCAGTATAGCAAGAACATGAAGTGCTCAGTCAAAGGTTGGTCAAGTGTCACTGTGGTCCCTGCATGTCCCCGAGAGCTGTCTCTTTTCCTTGCTACTTCAGGTGCTCATTACTTCCTGACAGGCTCTTTCGTTATTCCAGAATCACTCTGCTGAGCAGATTCCCTGTACAAGGGCTTTTTGGCCTAGGACATAAAATTTTGTTTCTGTCTGTCACAGCCTCCTTCTGTCAGTTCCTTTATCCTTGAAAACCAGCAAGTATAGGGCAGGTTAGTATTACAACAGGTTGAGCCAAAAAGAATGCTATGATCCCACTCCTTAGGTACCCACTTCTATTGTTCTTTCTTATGTACCTCTTCCCTCATATGGAAAAAAAAAGGAAGCAGGCGTTGTCTAGAGCCTGGGGATGTTTCATAAAAGCTTAAGAAGACTCTCTGAGGTCTTTAAGACAGTGCCTTAGGACAGTGGTTCTAAGTATCTAGTAAGTGGTCTCTAAAGTTAGATTACTGTATTCCCTTTCCTTTCAGATGTGGATTCTGATGCCCTTTATTTGTGTCTGACACAGGTGAACTTTCTCTGGATGAATTTGTGGAGGGAGCAAGGAAAGATGAGGAGTTCATGGAGGTTATGATGAAAAGTTTGGACCTGTCACACATTGTGGCCATGATAAACAACCGTCGGCATAGTGTATAAATCAAGCTGGGAGAAAATGCCGTGCCAATAGACAGAAGGCATTTTTTAAAACAAAATTTCCATAAACATGAATATGGAAGTAGGAACAGAAAAAGACACTGCTATATTTGTGTATCTGAGTGCATGTTCCTGTACAAATATTGAAGCTTAGCCACATAAATGCAAGGCAGGTTCAGAAAAACTGAATCTGGGTGGCAGTATTTGACTTGTCTTTCTAAAATTTAAAGGCCAAATTTCAGGACACAAATTTCCTTTTTATTCTGTGTCCCAGATTATCAGTTTGAAATGGACTAAAAGTAACAGCAAGTTCGTGAAGAGCACTAGCAGAACTGGGTGGTGGAGTGTGGAGGACATATTATGACATAGAAAAGAAGAATTTCACACTGTTATTAGTGTAGGAAACGAGCAAAAGAATGTAACTTGCACTGTTCTTGTCATGGTATCGGTTCATAAACACCAGCATGGTTTACCAGCACGGTCCATACCACATGTGCTTGAATTTGGAGTCTCTACAGAAGCAGCTTTAGTCATAAGACCACAAGAACTGAAAGAAAAGCCAGTCTGGCAGTGACAAATCTGTCCTCAGCTGCAACTCTTTGAGCTTTCTGTGATGAAAGAACTCTAGCAAACGAGTCAACAGTGTGGAGCATCTTCTGTAACCAGAGAAAATGTGCTTCTCAGTTTCCCAAAGTAGAAGAATTACTTGACAGATCATATCTTTTATATACTCATGGTCCTACTTATTCTCCTCTCATACAACTGAGTCGCGGGGAATGTTCAAGGCCACACTGAACAAGGCTTGGAGTAACCTCATCTAGCCCCATGATATGGCGCTGAAGCAAGATGATCTTTGAAGTCCCTTCCCACCCAAACCATTCTGTGACTCTATAAATGAAGTATTTGAAGTTGATCCTAATATTATTGCCTCACACACCCTTCATTGGTCTTTCTTCTTGTTCTTGAGGAGACAATCTAATTGAAAGAAACAGCTCACCAAGGCGGCTTGTGAATTGTGCTGTTAATTTGAAGGCTGGAGTGAAGCTGATACCCTGCATCAGTGCTGCCATAAATGACTCTGATTTTATACACGATGGGAAGAGTGATGCAGCATGGATAGAGGCTCAGCAAACTATGTCTTGTTCACTGTTCATTAGATAAGGTCATGATCAGAAGCTCCTTTGAATCTGGGAAGAGAACCAGAAGGAAGGAAGAATGCAGGAAATGTTCAATGGAGTGCCTATGCCGTAGCTGGCATGTTTTTCCTGCGCAGGAGGAAGAATGTGCAGACCTGTAACAAAACTTTAGATTGAATTTATTCTTGCTTATATTTAGGCTTCTGTGATGTTCATATGTGTATGGGTTTCCACGGCAAGGTCCTGGTAGCAGGGAGGCTACAGGAATGGCTTCTTCTTTGAGAAGCTGATGGAAGCTTACCCTATGTCTGGCAAAGACAATGCCAGCTGGCTCCAGGGTGCCACTGGCCAAGCCTGAGACCTTCAGCCATGGCATGTCTGGGATAACGTATTTAGAATGAAAAGTTGTTGGGCAGAAGCAATTGCAGCCAGAGAAGTGAGGACTGAGAATATGTGAGAGAAATAGCTCTGCAAACACCAAAGTCAGCTAAGAAGGAGAGGGAGGAGGTGTTCCAGCTACTGGAGCTGAGATTTTCCTGCAGCCCATGATGCAGGGTGTAATGAGGCAGATTGTCCTCCTGGAGCGCATGGAGGTCTGCAGGAGGGAAGCACAAATCTACCTGCAGCCTGTGGAAGAGCCCCATGTTGGATCAGGTCCTGGAAGGACCTGTGGGCCTGTGGAGAGAAGAGCAGGGTTCCTGGCAGGACTTGTGAACTGACAGGGGACTCACTTTAAAGCAGTTCCTGAAGGACTGACCCCACGGAAGGTACCCCACACTGGAGCAGCTCGTGAAGAACCACAGCCCATGAGAAGGACCCATATTGGAGAAATTAATGGAGAACTGCCTCCTGTAGGAGGGATCTCACGCTGCAGCAGCACAAGGACTCCTCTTCCTGAGGGGGAAGCAGTGGCATGAACTGACTGTAACTCCTGTTCTCATCTTCTTGCACTGCTGGTGGGGAGGAGGTAGAGAATGGGGAATAAAGTCCTGGGAAGGAGAAAGGGATGGGGGAAAGGTGTTTTTTAAAGACTTTGCTTCTCATTACCCTACTCTGATTTTTATTGGTAATAAATTCAATTAATTTTTCGCTCTGATGTCTCCCTGTCCTTATCTCAGCTCATGAGCTTTTTTATATTTTATCCAGCTGAGGAGGGAAGTGATTGATAGAGAGGCTCTGGTGGGCACCTGCCATCCAGCCAGGGTCCACCTACCACAGTAGTATTCTAACAAAGTGTCTGGGCTTTCACTGAAGGGAAGACTTAGTAAGGGGCATTTTGTAAATACTGTCATTGGAGTGTGAAAGAGTGAGTGATCATGTTTAGAGTAGCTACCAACAGTTTTCTAGGCAGGCTCATGCTCCAGGCCCTAGTGGCACATGCATGTCTGCAGTCTTAGAGCTTCTCCAAGGAATCACAACCTCATGGTTGGAGAACTGTCATGTGAAAAGAGAAGATTTCCTTGACCCTTAGTATTTAATTTGTCTGTCAGGAAAGCTGAGACCCTTGTGCCTGACCAGTCTGTCAGCATCCTGTTACAGGGACCCTTTGTTGAGCAGTCCTGCTGGATTGAAGTTTGACTGACATTCAGGGAAATAGGCCAAGAGCATATGGGAGACCCCTCAGCAGGTCTTCCCACTTTATGACCCCTCAGTAGGACTTCCTATTTGAATATGTTACCTGCTGCTGGCAACTGCTAGCATCCATGAAGGAGTCCCACTTTGGAATTTTATGGAACAGTTTATGGAACTATACTCTTTATAAATATAAAATTGTGACAGGTTAAGGTTCAGGGATTGTTGGTGATGGTATCTGTCAGTATTTGGCTGCAAAAGCTTATTCAAAGCAACATCCAGACAAGCTGTAGTCCCCAATAAAATTATTCAGCAGGCAGAGTGCATTTCTAACCCAACAGGCGTTCGTTCCTATGGGGGAGGAGACAGGTTCAGCCCATTGACTGATCCCAGCAGTTATGATGGAGCCTTCGCTAACTTTTTCTCCATTCTTGGCTTACTTTTATAGTGTTTCTTTCTATTTAGGTGAAGCTTGAGTGACTCTACTCATGCATGTATTTGGTACTGATTGGTGTAGAATCCTTTCACTTCACTTACAAAGATACAGTCAAAAAACCATATAGAGCTCATGCCCAATGAGAGGTTGTCGTAATTTGGAGGCAGTTAACTTTGGGATGGAGGTGTGCATTAATATTACAATTAGGCTACAATGAACCACGTTCATCTGAGGAAAGCCATTTTGCCACGTTGCTATTTGGCAGCAAGATATCTCTCTCTCAGCTGCTGTGCAGTTAATCAGCTTCAAAGCACCATCAAGTTGCTACCAAGGATTTTGGCAGAGCCTGGTCGTGGTATCTCCATTCCACTCCATACCCCCCTTAGCAGGTACTTATGGTTGTATGGAGAATCATTGTGGAGCATGCCAACCCAGTTCCATCCTGGGAACAGCACCTGTATTCTACCCTAAAATTTCTGTACCATTATAACTCCTGTTAGGATATAAATGTAACTTAGTTTCCTCTGATTTTACCCCCAGTCATCTTTCCATACAAACATTGCTCCACTCTCCAGAGGATTATTGTGAGCAATGTGAGCTCTGCTGTCCCTTTGGACTGAGAAAGGCAGAGGTTTTTTCCCAAGTTCCTTTTGAACGTCTCCTGCACCTGTCACAAGTCTTCCGTCTCCTGCAGTTTTGTGGGTCAGTCACATGTAAAACAGCACAACTGGCTGGCGTGCTCTGCTCATGAGAGGAGACAAGAGAAGAATCCCTCTGCTCACACCAGACCTGCAGCTGCCAAACCTCACCAAAGCACCTGAGGAGCCCCGGGGATTGATGGCACAGAAGGGAGGTGATGCAGGACAGCACAGCAGGCAGCCTGCCCTCCATCTGGGTGTGAAGAAGGCAGGGCTGGGAACTGTTAGCAACATCCCGTCAGGTCTGGCTCATGGTGCCATCCTGAGGGTTTCCCTTACCTTTGGGCAGTCCCAGCTGCTGCAGTTCACTTGGCAGAGACTCACTGTCTACACTGCGCTTGGCTGCACTGGAGAGGATGAAGCTGAGGACAGCAAAGGTTGCCTTCACATCCCCTGACTGCAGACGGGAGGGAGGGCGAGCTCTGTCACCTTGGGAAGGCATCGGCAGATTCACTGCTGCCCATCTCTGGAGCATGGCTCCATCGGGGGATCGTGGTAAGGACAGCAGCCCTCACCAAACTTTGCACCTGAGGTCAGCTTCAGGATCTTGTCATACTGTGGGAGAGCAGAGCTTCACAGTAAACACCAGCTAACACACTCACTACCAGTGTTAACAGTAACAATTCTTATCTAAATATTAATACGGATTAATTATTATTAATGCGGATTAATGCGGATCCACCCGCGCCGCTCCAACAGCCCGCCCGACAGCGCCGGAGCCGCGGCTTTGCCGGCATCGCGCTGAGAGCGGCCCCCGCTCCGTGCCGGGCCGTCCCCGCCGTCTCTGCCGCTCTCTCTCGCCGCCCCTGGCCCGTGACAGCGAGGCTGGGGAGGAACCTCAACCCTTCCGGGGGCTGCCCCCCCTTCCTTTCTTGTTGCAGCAGAATCCCTTTCGGGGGGATGTACATGCGGCCAGGGCTCGGAGCAAGCGCTGCGCTGCCGTGCGGGGCAGTCGGACTCGTTCTGTGCCTTCTTTGGGGGTCAGGAAAAGGGGCTCTAGGCTCGGGGCTCCGACGCCGTCGGGGGCACCCCAAGGTCCCCAGGAGAGGGAGCCCCGCTGCGGTGCGGGGGCAGGTGGGTGGCGGGCGAGGGGGGTCGCGCTGGGTGCCGTCCCCCAGAGGGACCCAAAGCTGCCGCCCAATTCACAGGGAGGGGTGGGTGTACAATGCTAAAACCTGCCAAGCTATTCCTTTCTATAGGTATTGGTAAAGAATAGGAATTTGTCTCTAAATTCATTTGGGGAGAAACCCTCTCTATCCACTCATTTGTTTACAGCAATGTAGGAAAGTCCGACTAGAGATGGGTAGCAGTTTTGAAGATATTGCCCTAGCATTTTGATCTAGGAATGGACCAAGCTGTGCCCCGAAACCATCAGAACAGCTGCAGGAGCTGAAGGCGATAGAAAGGGCTCTCTGGCACCTTTTGCCTCCGTTCTCGGCCAGTCCCCAAATCGTGTCGCAGTCCCGGAAGAGGCGCTTCTCCTCCAGAGTGCCAAAACGAAGAGCTGTAAAATCTCAGCTCTTGTGTTTCATGCGGGGTTTTTTCCTTCGTATTTATGTCATTACAGAAAGCAAGGGAAGAAGAAATGTGACCGGTTCCCACTATTGCTGTGTGAAGGCTTTTTTTTACGGGCCGGTGTATTTATATTCTCTTTTTCCTCTCCAAGTTTGACTTTTCCCCTCGTTTTTCGAGGTCTGCTGCATGGGGCGTGCCAAGGAGGACTGGCTTCCTCAGCAGGGGTCTTAGGAGTTGGCTCTGATTCTGCTTTTTCTGAAGGTGTATCAAAGTGTGCTACCAGAATGCCAGTTTTGTGCACTGGAAAGCTTTCCCTCAATGCCATCAGTGCACGTACGCGTTTGAATTGCGGAACCAGACGGACTGAGAAAAGCCAACAGCCGTAGCAGATTTCTGTGCGCTCTGTGTCTGTGAGAAGCGGGCTGTATGCTGGACAGGGAGAGGCGCTGTTGGAGAGTGGCGTCAGCGCCAGGTGCGAGTGTGAGGATGATGGGGGCTCGGAGCAGCGCCAGGTGCGAGTGTGAGGATGATGAGGGGGCGGCTCCTGCCGGACGGAGGCTGTTTTAGGGGGAGGATTTGCATCAGCTCCATTTTGCATGGAGCTGCTGAGTGGAGGGGTTTTTGCGGAGCTCCTGGGGCTCTCTCATGGAAGGACTGCGAGAGCCTCTCACGGGGTCTGGGGGAACACCTGGATTCGCGCTTGGATACGTGGAGCATCGCCTAAAGGAGGTGCCGACGGACGAATTGTTGTGCCGGGAAGGAGCAGTCGAACAGGTGAGCCCGTGTGGATTTGGAGCGGGGACTTTTGTCCTTCCCCTTCTCAATTTCATCTTGCCAGTCCCTCCCCGGTGCCCCGGGAACAAAAATAGAGCTGAGGAGGACAAAAGAAATGAAGGAGAAGGAAGCAGCTGCTCTTGTATTGTTGTCTGTGTTTGAACTGAGGGGATCCCTCTTCGCTCGTGGTTTGAAGGGCGTTGATTGAAGGAACACCTGCCTTTGCCAGGCCCTTAGGGGTATCACAGGGGTGACAGGGAATCCCTGCCTTCTATCTGAAGGGGAGTGGGAAAAGTCTTGTTGTGGTATTATGGGTTTGATTTGAAGGCAGCCACCCCGTTTTCATCATACTAAGGTTTAAATTGCGGGGGCAGCCCTGGTGTCCCTCCTTTTCAGGGATTTGAATTGAGGTCCAAATGCCCCTTTCCCATCAGTCGAAGGCTTTCATTTGAGGAACACCCCTTCTTTTCTGCTCTCCTAGGGGACGAAATGGAAGGGGAAAACACATTTCTGTGCCCTTGTTGAAGTGAGGCGAGCCCCGCCTGCGGCGTCAGTGTCGGGGTTCAGTTGCGGGGAGCTGCAGCTCTGGCAGCGTTTGCAGGGCCGCACTGGGGCTGTGCCGCTGCATTTGAGGGCGCTCCCTGTGCCCGCGGCCCGGGCCGGCACGCTGCCGCTCGGGAGCCCGCCCGGCACGGCCCGGGCAGTTGGCGAGGCGGACGGGGAATTTGGCGCGGCAGCGGCGGAGCCGCGCCGGTGCGAGCCGTGCGGAGCCGAGCGGAGCCGTGGCGGGCCGGCCGAGGGCGGCGGAGGCGGCGCGGGCGCTGCTGCGCTGGCCCGGGCGGTGCCGGCCGCTCCGGCCGCTCCGGGCGCGGGGCTCGGGCGCCGCCGGGGCCCCCGGGCCCGGTGCCGGCCCCGCCGGGCAGGGGGAGCGGGCGGGGGGCTCCGGGGCGGCGCCGCCCCCGCGTGCCGGAGGAGCCGCCGCAGGAGCCGCTGTCCTGCCGGGAGCCGCGCTCCGGCCGGGGCCGGCAGCGAGCGCGGGCTGCAGCTGCTGAAAGCTCTCGGTTGTCGTGGTTCGGAGGCGCTTTGTAGGGATTTATTGCAGCGTTTTGTTCGCTCTGCAGCGGGTGTACGCTGAGGGATATGGTGTCCGTCCTGACTGCGATGGTTCTCGGTTCAGGCGGAGATGGTAAAGGTTTGTTTGGGATGGAGTTTTGTAGTCGGATGGGTTTTTTTGCCGGGGTATTTTGTTTTTACAGGCGTGCAATGGTTTTTATGTGTCGTAGCGTGAAGTAGCGGTTCGCATTTGAATTCTGTTGTGGTGGCTTTTATTAGCGTGAGTGTGTAGTGTTTGTTTTGGTGGGCTTGAGGTAGCGTCATGCCGTTCATAGCAGCGGGGTTTTTAAAATCTTGATAATTGCATTTGTGTTTGTCGTCTTCCAGGGCTTTTCTCGATTTGTTTTGGTTTTTTGTAGTGTGTGTTTTATTGTTCCGGATCATTTGGGAGATATTGTTTCTGGTTACGTTTGTCTTTAGGCTTTGTGTTTATTTCTAGGTGATATTTTTATTTTGATAGATTGAGGCACTATGGGTTTATTCTGTTGGGAATAATTTTTTTGGTTGTAAATGTAAGTTTAGTTGGTTTTGGTTTTGTTTTTTTTTTTTTTTTTTTTGTCTTTTGATGTGTTTGGTTGTTGTTTATCTGTTTTATTTTTGGGAACATGGGTATTTATAGCATGGGGTTTTTTTAAGTAGTTTCTTGTTTATTTGGGGAGTTATTTTTTTAGGTTATAGTGGTTGAGATTTTATTCGATTTCATTAGTTCGGTTTTTAAAGTTCTATTTACAGAGTATTGGTTATCCTTTGAGTTAGTGTAGAGGTAGTGTTTAAGTATTTTTTTTTCTAATACCGTTCAGGGTCAGTGGCACTGTTTGGAGTTTAGTAAGTTGGTTTGATTGTTTTTTAGCAGTTTTTGTGGTTTGCTGTGCGTGTTTCTATAGGGTTTTCTTTTGGTTCCATTTTCCTGATGCGATGAGAATTGTTATTGAAGAGTGTTGTGTGGTTTTTTCTGGCAGTTGTTTGGCTGGTGGAGGGATCTCGATGTTTTTGGATGATACTGGTGGGAATTTGATGCTGTTTGTTTTGTCGTTTTATTTAGGAATTGGATTTTAAATGTACAATTACAACTCAAACTATATTTAAACAAAACAGATGCATAGAAATGGGAACAAACCACTTCTATTTTTATGTATTTTGTCTATTTTTAAAATGTAACATGTAACCTAAGTCATGATCTACTATAATATGATATTATATTTTTTAATAGAGTATTGTGTATGTTTATAGATAGATAAGCTGAGAATGTAAATAAAAACACAACTCGAACCGAAATATAAATATAGAAATGGTTTGAAAATATGTGCAGCTATATATAAAATTATTAAAGAATTGTAAGTAGAAAATAACATCAATCAAAATAATAGATAATACAAGTAATACTATATATATTATTATAATATATTCTAGGAAATACATGTAAAAGAGATGGAAATATAGTACATCAGTACAACATCATATAGAACAAATTATAGATATAATAAATATAAATATAAGTTTTTTTTCAAGTAGCTGAAATAAAGGATGGTTTTGTTATTTATTTGGTAAAAGCAGGGGTTTTAGTATAAAAATTATAAATAAAAATAATATGAAGGTACAAGTCTTATTATAGCAATATATTATGAGTACATGAAGATTTATATGAAAATTAAAAATAGAAGAAAAATAAGTTGTTGCAGTAGATATGGTACATAATTTAAAAATAATTTATCTCTATTATTTGAATATGATATGTAGTATATATAAATATTAATAAAAAGCATCAATCTAAACTATAAATATAAATGTGAATACAGTCTTGCAAGCTATAAATATAAAAATATTTCAATATAGTCTAAAAGAAGAGTGGTTTTTGTCTTCATTTAGTTAGGGATGGGATTTTTATTTTAAATAAAAAAAGTATTAAAGAAATGTAATTTTAAAAATCAAAATATGCAATCGGTATGTAAAGATATTTATAAAAACACAAAAGAAAAGTAAATATAAATAATAGGAATAGACATAATGTATTCTCTAAATGACGTACTGCATCCAACTCCACTATAAATTTGCATGTGAATATAAATACGAAAAGTATAAATATAAAACTTATTGAAAGATGGTTTTAAAGCAAGGGGGCTTGTTTGGCTCTGGTCTGGTAAGAGGCAGGGTTTGGCATTTATTCCAGAGGAGTTTTTGGCGGGGGGGATCGCCCCTGTTCTTTTTTGCCCCTTCCCTGCCCGCAGCCCCGAGGCGCGCTGCGCCCCCGGCTGGGGTGGGCGGCAGTGCTGCCGCCTTGTGGGCACGGCGCGGTACTGCAGCCGTGCACCAACAGGCAGCCGCCATCTTGGGAGTGGCGTGTCCCGAATGTCCCGGACTTTCTTTGACCTTCTCAAGGTGGTGGCGAAATGGGTGGGAAGATCGCAGACCCCGGTGGGTCTGCCGCCCTGTTGGCAGAGAGCGGTACTGCAGCCCCCCGAGCCAGTGCCCTGCCCCTTGCCGCTGGGTGCCGGGGGCAGGGGAAGGACGCGGCTGCCGAGCGAGGGAAGGGCGAGGGGCGGGAGCGAGCGGCGGGCGGGGCAGGGCCTGTAAATGGCGGGGAGGGGTGAAGGACATTGGGGAGCGCAAAGGGACACGATGGCTGAGAACAATCCTCTCTTAACGTGTGCCAATTCTTCTGTCAAACTCATCACAGCAGGACAGCATGAAGACTGAAAGTGTAAGAAGATGTGGAGGGAAACAGAGAATGTGACAGGAGCATCAAACGCACAAGTGCACAAATTTTACTTTTTGCTTGGATTTAAACTCAGAAGTTGTAAGGAATTTGGGAACGAGAAGGGACATTTCAGAAGGAGAAGAAGAAAACGAAGAAGTTGTTACAGTCCTGGCAAAATCTTTTGTTGTAGCTAATAAAAGAAGTTAGTTTAAATAAAAAAATAATAAAAAAAAAGTGGGTTTTTTTTTTTCCTTCACTATTACATTCATTGGTGGTATATAGTGTGGTTTTTTATTTCTTGGTATTATTAACTCTGTGTAAATTGTCTTTTGAGTGAACCTAACTTTCTGGATGGGTTGCTTTGTATTTGAGGTAGGATGAATTTCAAGAGGTTTCTTTCATAGACTTGTGATAGGTATCACTGGGATTTTGGTTTTGTTTATTGTATTATAAACATAGGGATTTGGTAGGGCCAGCTCAGCTGCTGGAGTTTTGGGTGTTAATTTATTAGATGGCTTTTGTTAAGTACAGATTATGTAAGTTAACAGCAAATTACCCAATTTATCTCGCTATGCTTCTTAAAAACAAAGTTTTCTATCTTACCAGTTTTCTATTCTTCTGCTCCAAGTTGTTGTTGCAAAAATGAAAGCGTTGTTACTTTTCTGTAGAGTTTTCTTCTCTAACAAGCCCTTTGCTCCCCTTGAATTTGAGTCAGAGGAGCCAAACAGCTGCAGCTGCTCTGAGGGTTTTTATACCTGGTGGGATCAGCCCCCTCCCTTCTCCCGGGCATCATGGGAACGAGAGGCGGGCACAATCAGGGGTATATTAACCCCAGCTTTTGCTGAGGGGCTTCATTCCCTCTCTGGGATGTGCTGGGGTAAGTGCTCTCCTCTCATTTCAGTGAAGAGGCTCTTTCAGTTTATCTCAGCTTGTTTTCAGCAGGTGTTTCTGGGCATCTAAAACAACAGAGGCTTGGAAGAGACTGAAGAAAACAGCATGAAACACAGGGAGTATTTAAATTCACAATTTTGGCATTTGTGTTTAGGAGGGTAAAGCCCAGCATTTGGAATTGTTGGTGGTCTTCTTGTTTTGGTTTGTTGTTGTTTTTTTTTTTTTTTTTTTAGGAGGAGTGCAGCTTCCAGAGACTCCAGGTTGTGTTAAGCACAACGCTTGTTTCAGCAGATTGATCATGTCACAAGAAGGTCTGCCCAGTGTCAAAGATGATGTTTGAGATTGAGGCTTCATGTGAGTTGAGGATTGTGATTAGGAGAGTGAGGGTGAGCAAGTATCCAGTTAGGAGTTGTTGGGGCAGGGGGGTTTACAGGTAGCAGGGTGAGAGAGTGTTTATTTCAGGGCCCCCCCACACAAGGCTTTTCAGAAGCATAGCAGAGGCATCCCCATGTCTTAGAGCACACAAGGTCATCCACTGCACTCACAGGAATGCCATTTAACTTTGCCTTTCTCTAACCCAGGTGCCACTCCTAATAAAGGCTGCACCCTTGGAATCGGGATGAGGCTGGGGCCTGAAGGAGCCAGGCACACTCAGGAGAGGGCAAGTACTTGGCTTGGTGGGGTTTGGCCCACATAACTCTGTATTCATGCTTTGTTTTTGGTTTTCTTTATTGTAGCTGACCGAGAGGCTGACAGGCCATCACGGGCCCCTCCGAGGCAGGCTCATTTCAGGTGCAACGTGGATTCCCATCACCGATCGTCCAAAAGATAAGTCAGGGGCCATGGCCTGGAGATGGGATGATGGGAGAGTAGCGGGTTGGGAGTTCTTGGGACAGATCTAAAAATGAGCAGAGGGAAAAGCAATCTTCTCCAAGGGGCCTCTAAAGGCAGCTAAAGGGAGAGGCTCTACTTTTGATGGCAGCTTTCAGGCAGGCAGCGCAGAACAGTTCCGGTCCGTGTCGTGTTGTCCAGTGTACCGTGTTACCTAGTGTGTCTTTGGGGTTCCTTTTGCCTTTTCCCCTTGAGGCCCTCAGCACAAGCATAATGTGTCCTGTCTAATGTTCCCCTGTTTGTCACGTTCTGTGTCACGGGTGTCTGCACACATTTGTGCCGGAGCTGCTCTGCCCTGCCGCACGGCCTGCTGCAATAGGACGAGTCCCGGGGACTTGAACGTTGTGGGGTGTCGCCAGATCTAGATGATATTCCTAGATAGACACAAGATGTTTGGAGATGTGTAGTCATCCTGCAGCCATTTGAATTTTCTCCTCACTTTCATTCAGATGCAGGAAGATAAAATCCAGGGCAAAATCCATCCAGCCATCCTGGGTGAGGAGGTTCCCCTGAGCAGGTCAGTCACTGTTTGTCTGTGCAGGGGGGGTGTAAAGTGTGACTCTGTTACAGCACTGTTCTTTTTCTTTTCAGGAAGGAAAGCTGGATACCAGCAGTCAAGGTGAGGGTGGGTGAGGTGAGCATGGAGTAGCTTACAAAAGCAGTTGTTTTTGCTCAAGTCTCCCTTTCTGGTGCAACTCTAAGCATCTGTTTCTGCACTTTAGGGAATCCACTCGCAGTACAGCAAACCGTCATCACCACTCGGCTGATGCAGCGGGTTTCCTGCACGTGTGAGCCCTGTGGATGCATTAGGGGACCTGGTGATGAAGCCCTGAACTTTTCTATTTAAAGGTGCCATCCGGGTGGCCTTGGGCAATTGCCAACGAGTTGTGGTGAGTCAGGGAAGTAGGGAGGAGGAGCGAGGGTGCACTGAGGTTTCAGCCCTGCCAAATCACCTCCTCTCCTCTTAGCCCAGGCACCCCCTGTGACGACGGCCTCGGTCTGCGAGCGTGCCCGAAGCGTGCGGCCCGAGCGGCTGGGCATTCTTAGGAGCACGGTGAGTAGCAGACTTGTGGGGTTTTGGCTGCTGTGGTGCCAAGATCAGGCTCTGATGTTTGGTTTTCTTTACTGTAGCTGTGTGAGAGATGCCAGCCCGGTGACAACAGGAGCTTCGCAGCTGGCAAGGTGGCATTTTTTTGCACCTGAGAGCAGCACCCCCAGAAGTGTAGAGATAAGTAGAGGGCTAAGAGCCACAGAGGGGATGAAAGCAGGGTGCTGGTTTGGGATTTACTGGGAGGGGTTTTTGAGTGTGCTTTGGAGGTGGGGAGTGTCCATGAAGCGACCCCTTAGGCCCCATGAAAGCAAAGTCCCACTTTTGCTCACAGTGCTGAGGTGTGCAGGGCAGGGCAGTCCCGGTGTGTCTCGTGTCACTTGTCTGTCTTGCATTATGTGTTGTCGGGATACGTCATGTCTTTTTCCTTAGGCTTTTAAGGGGCCTGTCAGAAAGCCTGGCATCAGCCCACCAGCAGTTTTGCCTCGGTCATCTCGTTTTGGATTCTCTGAGTCCTTGCAGCCATTTTCCTTGCCAGGATATTTCTGTCTGTGTTGTGTCCCCAATGTCTGTCGTGTCCTGTGTCACGGGTGTTTGCGCACGTTTGCGCCAGAGCGGCTCTGCCCTGCTGCACAGCCTGGTGCAGTAGGAGAAGTCCCGGGGACTTGAAGTTTGTAATGTGGGGTGTAGCTGGACTCTGGATGGGATTTGTAGATGGATACAGGATATCTGGATCCCTTAAGTTATCCTGCAGCCATTTGACTTTGGTCCTAATTTTCTTTCAGATGCAGAAGGATAAAATCCAGGCCAGAGCCCCCCAAACCGGGTGAGAGGTTTCCTTTGAGCGGGTGAGGCCCCATTTGTCTCTGCAGCAGAAGTGTAAATGGTGACTGTGTTACAGCTCTGTTCTCTGTCTTTCTTTTTAGGGAGTAAATCTGGACACCAGCAGTGGAGGTGAGCGGTGGAGAGAAGTAGTTGTTGTTGCTCAGCTCTCCATTTCTGCTGCAGCTCTATGTTTCCATTCTTGTCTTTGTGCTTTAGGCAATCCACTCGGAGCATGCCAAACCCCCAACTGGCAGATGCAGCAGGTTTCCTGCAGGTGTGAGCCCTGTGGATGCATTAGGGGACCTGGTGATGAAGCCCTGAACTTTTCTATTTAAAGGTGCCATCCTGGTGGCCTTGGGCAACTGCCGACGAGTTGTGGTGAGTCAGGGAAGTAGGGAGGAGGAGCGAGGGTGCACTGAGGTTTCAGCCCTGCCAAATCACCTCCCCTCCTCTTAGCCCAGGCACCCCCTGTGACGACGGCCTCGGTCTGCGAGCGTGCCCGAAGCGTGCGGCCCGAGCGGCTGGGCATTCTTAGGAGCACGGTGAGTAGCAGACTTGTGGGGTTTTGGCTGCTGTGGTGCCAAGATCAGGCTCTGATGTTTGGTTTTCTTTACTGTAGCTGTCTGAGAGACACCAGCCCGGTGCCAGCAGGAGCTTCGCAGCTGGCAAGGTGGCATTTTTCTGCACCTGAGAGCAGCATCCCCAGAAGTGTGAGAGATAAGTAGAGGGCTATGAGCCACAGAGGGGGTGAAAGCGGGGTGCTGGTATGGGAATTCCTGGGAGGGGTTTTTGAGTGTGCTTTGGAGGTGGGGAGTGTCCATGAAGCGGCCCCTTAGGCCTCATGGAAGCAAAGTCTCACTGTTGCTCACAGTGCTGAGGTGTGCAGGGCAGGGCAGTCCCGGTGTGTCTCGTGTCACTTGTCTGTCTTGCATTATGTGTTGTCTGGATATGTCATGTCTTTTTCCTTAGGCTTTTGAGGGGCCTGTCAGAAAGCCTGGCATCAGCCCACCAGCAGTTTTGCCTCGGTCATCTCGTTTTGGATTCTCTCAGACCTTGCAGCCATTTTCCTTTCCAGGATATTTCTGTCGGTGTTGTGTCCTCATTGTTTGTCATGTCCTGTGTTTCCTGTGTCACGGGTGTCTGCACACGTTTGCGCCAGAGCTGCTCTGCCCTGCTGAACAGCCTGGTGCCGTAGGAGAAGTCCCGGTGGCTTGAAGTTTGTAATGTGGGGTGTAGCTGGAATCTGGATGGGATTTGTAGATGGACACAGGATATCTGGACCCCTTAAGTTATCCTGCAGCCATTTAAGTTTGGTCCTAATTTTCTTTCAGATGCAGAAGGATAAAATCCAGAGCAGAGCCCCCCAAACCGGGTGAGAGGTTTCCTTTGAGCAGGTGAGGCCCCATTTGTCTCTGCAACAGAAGTGTAAATTGTGACAGTGTTACAGCTTTGTTTTTTGTCTTTTTTGTTAGGGAGTAAATCTGGACACCAGCAGTGGAGGTGAGCAGTGGAGAGAAGTAGTTGTTATTGCTCAGCTCTCAATTTCTGCTGCAGCTCTATGTTTCCATTCTTGTCTTTGTGCTTTAGGCAATCCACTCGGAGCATGCCAAGTTCCCAACTGGCAGATGCAGCGGGTTTCCTGCAGGTGTGAGCCCTGTGGATGCATTAGGGGACCTGGTGATGAAGTCCTGAACTTTTCTATTTAAAGGTGCCATCCTGGTGGCCTTGGGCAACTGCCGACGAGTTGTGGTGAGTCAGGGAAGTAGGGAGGAGGAGCGAGGGTGCACTGAGGTTTCAGCCCTGCCAAATCACCTCCTCTCCTCTTAGCCCAGGCACCCCCTGTGACGACGGCCTCGGTCTGCGAGCGTGCCCGAAGCGTGCGGCCCGAGCGGCTGGGCATTCTTAGGAGCACGGTGAGTAGCAGACTTGTGGGGTTTTGGCTGCTGTGGTGCCAAGATCAGGCTCTGATGTTTGGTTTTCTTTACTGTAGCTGTCTGAGAGACACCAGCCCGGTGCCAGCAGGAGCTTCGCAGCTGGCAAGGTGGCATGTATTTTCACCTGAGAGCAGCATCCCCAGAAGTGTGAGAGATAAGTAGAGGGCTATGAGCCACAGAGGGGGGTGAAAGCAGGGTGCTGGTATGGGAATTCCTGGGAGGGGTTTTTGAGTGTGCTTTGGAGGTGGGGAGTGTCCATGAAGCGGCCCCTTAGGCCTCATGAAAGCAAAGTCTCACTGTTGCTCACAGTGCTGAGGTGTGCAGGGCAGCGCTGTTCCGGTGCGTCTCATGTCACTTGTCTGTCTTGCATTATGTGTTGTCTGGATATGTCATATCTTTTTCCTTAGGCTTTTGAGGGGCCTGTCAGAAAGCCTGGCATCAGCCCACCAGCAGTTTTGCCTCGGTCATCTCGTTTTGGATTCTCTCAGACCTTGCAGCCATTTTCCATTCCAGGATATTTCTGTCGGTGTTGTGTCCTCATTGTTTGTCATGTCCTGTGTTTCCTGTGTCACGGGTGTCTGCGCACGTTTGTGCCGGAGCTGCTCTGCCCTGCTGAACAGCCTGGTGCCGTAGGAGAAGTCCCGGTGGCTTGAAGTTCGTAATGTGGGGTGTAGCTGGAATCTGGATGGGATTTGTAGATGGACACAGGATATCTGGACCCCTTAAGTTATCCTGCAGCCATTTAAGTTTGGTCCTAATTTTCTTTCAGATGCAGAAGGATAAAATCCAGGCCCGAGCCCCCCAAACCGGGTGAGAGGTTTCCTTTGAGCAGGTGAGGCCCTATTTGTCTCTGCAACAGAAGTGTAAATTGTGACAGTGTTACAGCTTTGTTTTTTGTCTTTTTTTTTAGGGAGAAAATCTGGACACCAGCAGTGGAGGTGAGCAGTGGAGAGAAGTAGTTGTTATTGCTCAGCTCTCAATTTCTGCTGCAGCTCTATGTTTCCATTCTTGTCTTTGTGCTTTAGGCAATCCACTCGGAGCATGCCAAACCCCCAACTGGCAGATGCAGCGGGTTTCCTGCAGGTGTGAGCCCTGTGGATGCATTAGGGGACCTGGTGATGAAGTCCTGAACTTTTCTATTTAAAGGTGCCATCCGGGTGGCCTTGGGCAACTGCCGACGAGTTGTGGTGAGTCAGGGAAGTAGGGAGGAGGAGCGAGGGTGCACTGAGGTTTCAGCCCTGCCAAATCACCTCCTCTCCTCTTAGCCCAGGCACCCCCTGTGACGACGGCCTCGGTCTGCGAGCGTGCCCGAAGCGTGCGGCCCGAGCCGCCGGGCATTCTTAGGAGCACGGTGAGTAGCAGACTTTTGGGGTTTTGGCTGCTGTGGTGCCAAGATCAGGCTCTGATGTTTGGTTTTCTTTACTGTAGCTGTCTGAGAGACACCAGCCCGGTGCCAGCAGGAGCTTCGCAGCTGGCAAGGTGGCATGTATTTTCACCTGAGAGCAGCATCCCCAGAAGTGTGAGAGATAAGTAGAGGGCTATGACCCACAGAGGGGGGTGAAAGCAGGGTGCTGGTTTGGGAATTCCTGGGAGGGGTTTTTGAGTGTGCTTTGGAGGTGGGGAGTGTCCATGAAGCGGCCCCTTAGGCCCCATGAAAGCAAAGTCTCTCTGTGTCTCACAGTGCTGAGGTGTGCAGGGCAGGGCAGTCCCGGTGTGTCTCGTGTCACTTGTCTGTCTTGCATTATGTGTTGTCGGGATACGTCATGTCTTTTTCCTTAGGCTTTTAAGGGGCCTGTCAGAAAGCCTGGCATCAGCCCACCAGCAGTTTTGCCTCGGTCATCTTGTTTTGGATTCTCTGAGTCCTTGCAGCCATTTTCCTTGCCAGGATATTTCTGTCTGTGTTGTGTCCCTAATGTCTGTCGTGTCCTATGTCACGGGTGTTTGCACACGTTTGCGCCAGAGCTGCTCTGCCCTGCTGCACAGCCTGGTGCAGTAGGAGAAGTCCCGGGGACTTGAAGTTTGTAATGTGGGGTGTAGCTGGACTCTGGATGGGATTTGTAGATGGATACAGGATATCTGGATCCCTTAAGTTATCCTGCAGCCATTTGACTTTGGTCCTAATTTTCTTTCAGATGCAGAAGGATAAAATCCAGGCCACAGCCCCCCAAACCGGGTGAGAGGTTTCCTTTGAGCGGGTGAGGCCCCATTTGTCTCTGCAGCAGAAGTGTAAATGGTGACTGTGTTACAGCTCTGTTCTCTGTCTTTCTGTTTAGGGAGTAAATCTGGACACCAGCAGTGGAGGTGAGCAGTGGAGAGAAGTAGTTGTTATTGCTCAGCTCTCCATTTCTGCTGCAGCTCTATGTTTCCATTCTTGTCTTTGTGCTTTAGGCAATCCACTCGGAGCATGCCAAGTTCCCAACTGGCAGATGCAGCGGGTTTCCTGCAGGTGTGAGCCCTGTGCATGCATTAGGGGACCTGGTGATGAAGTCCTGAACTTTTCTATTTAAAGGTGCCATCCTGGTCGCCTTGGGCAACTGCCGACGAGTTGTGGTGAGTCAGGGAAGTAGGGAGGAGGAGCGAGGGTGCACTGAGGTTTCAGCCCTGCCAAATCACCTCCTCTCCTCTTAGCCCAGGCACCCCCTGTGACGACGGCCTCGGTCTGCGAGTGTGCCCATAGCGTGCGGCCCGAGCGGCTGGGCATTCTTAGGAGCACGGTGAGTAGCAGACTTGTGGGGTTTTGGCTGCTGTGGTGCCAAGATCAGGCTCTGATGTTTGGTTTTCTTTACTGTAGCTGTCTGAGAGACACCAGCCCGGTGCCAGCAGGAGCTTCGCAGCTGGCAAGGTGGCATGTATTTTCACCTGAGAGCAGCATCCCCAGAAGTGTGAGAGATAAGTAGAGGGCTATGAGCCACAGAGGGGGTGAAAGCGGGGTGCTGGTATGGGAATTCCTGGGAGGGGTTTTTGAGTGTGCTTTGGAGGTGGGGAGTGTCTATGAAGCGGCCCCTTAGGCCTCATGGAAGCAAAGTCTCACTGTTGCTCACAGTGCTGAGGTGTGCAGGCCAGCGCTGTTCCGGTGCGTCTCATGTCACTTGTCTGTCTTGCATTATGTGTTGTCTGGAAATGTCATATCTTTTTCCTTAGGCTTTTGAGGGGCCTGTCAGAAAGCCTGGCATCAGCCCACCAGCAGTTTTGCCTCGGTCATCTCGTTTTGGATTCTCTCAGACCTTGCAGCCATTTTCCTTTCCAGGATATTTCTGTCGGTGTTGTGTCCTCATTGTTTGTCATGTCCTGTGTTTCCTGTGTCACGGGTGTCTGCACACGTTTGTGCCGGAGCTGCTCTGCCCTGCTGAACAGCCTGGTGCCGTAGGAGAAGTCCCGGGGACTTGAAGTTTGTAATGTGGGGTGTAGCTGGACTCTGGATGGGATTTGTAGATGGACACAGGATATCTGGACCCCTTAAGTTATCCTGCAGCCATTTAAGTTTGGTCCTAATTTTCTTTCAGATGCAGAAGGATAAAATCCAGACCAGAGCCCCCCAAACCGGGTGAGAGGTTTCCTTTGAGCAGGTGAGGCCCTATTTGTCTCTGCAACAGAAGTGTAAATTGTGACAGTGTTACAGCTTTGTTTTTTGTCTTTTTTTTTAGGGAGTAAATCTGGACACCAGCAGTGGAGGTGAGCAGTGGAGAGAAGTAGTTGTTATTGCTCAGCTCTCAATTTCTGCTGCAGCTCTATGTTTCCATTCTTGTCTTTGTGCTTTAGGCAATCCACTCGGAGCATGCCAAGTTCCCAACTGGCTGATGCAGCGGGTTTCCTGCAGGTGTGAGCCCTGTGCATGCATTAGGGGACCTGGTGATGAAGTCCTGAACTTTTCTATTTAAAGGTGCCATCCTGGTGGCCTTGGGCAACTGCCGACGAGTTGTGGTGAGTCAGGGAAGTAGGGAGGAGGAGCGAGGGTGCACTGAGGTTTCAGCCCTGCCAAATCACCTCCTCTCCTCTTAGCCCAGGCACCCCCTGTGACGACGGCCTCGGTCTGCGAGCGTGCCCGAAGCGTGCGGCCCGAGCGGCTGGGCATTCTTAGGAGCATGGTGAGTAGCAGACTTGTGGGGTTTTGGCTGCTGTGGTGCCAAGATCAGGCTCTGATGTTTGGTTTTCTTTACTGTAGCTGTCTGAGAGACACCAGCCCGGTGCCAGTAGGAGCTTCGCAGCTGGCAAGGTGGCATGTATTTTCACCTGAGAGCAGCATCCCCAGAAGTGTGAGAGATAAGTGGAGGGCTATGACCCACAGATGGGGTGAAAGCGGGGTGCTGGTATGGGAAGTCCTGGGAGGGGTTTTTGAGTGTGCTTTGGAGGTGGGGAGTGTCCATGAAGCGGCCCCTTAGGCCCCATGAAAGCAAAGTCTCACTGTTGCTCACAGTGCTGAGGTGTGCAGGGCAGGGCAGTCCCGGTGTGTCTCGTGTCACTTGTCTGTCTTGCATTATGTGTTGTCAGGATACGTCATGTCTTTTTCCTTAGGCTTTTAAGGGGCCTGTCAGAAAGCCTGGCATCAGCCCACCAGCAGTTTTGCCTCGGTCATCTCGTTTTGGATTCTCTGAGTCCTTGCAGCCATTTTCCTTGCCAGGATATTTCTGTCTGTGTTGTGTCCCCAATGTCTGTCGTGTCCTGTGTCACGGGTGTTTGCGCACGTTTGCGCCAGAGCTGCTCTGCCCTGCTGCACAGCCTGGTGCAGTAGGAGAAGTCTTGGGGTCTTGAAGCTTGTAATGTGGGGTGTAGCTGGACTCCGGATGGGATTTGTAGATGGATACAGGATATCTGGATCCCTTAAGTTATCCTGCAGCCATTTGACTTTGGTCCTAATTTTCTTTCAGATGCAGAAGGATAAAATCCAGGCCAGAGCCCCCCAAACCGGGTGAGAGGTTTCCTTTGAGCGGGTGAGGCCCCATTTGTCTCTGCAGCAGAAGTGTAAATGGTGACTGTGTTACAGCTCTGTTCTCTGTCTTTTTTTTTAGGGAGTAAATCTGGACACCAGCAGTGGAGGTGAGCAGTGGAGAGAAGTAGTTGTTATTGCTCAGCTCTCAATTTCTGCTGCAGCTCTATGTTTCCATTCTTGTCTTTGTGCTTTAGGCAATCCACTCGGAGCATGCCAAGTTCCCAACTGGCAGATGCAGCGGGTTTCCTGCAGGTGTGAGCCCTGTGGATGCATTAGGGGACCTGGTGATGAAGTCCTGAACTTTTCTATTTAAAGGTGCCATCCTGGTGGCCTTGGGCAACTGCCGACGAGTTGTGGTGAGTCAGGGAAGTAGGGAGGAGGAGCGAGGGTGCACTGAGGTTTCAGCCCTGCCAAATCACCTCCTCTCCTCTTAGCCCAGGCACCCCCTGTGACGACGGCCTCGGTCTGCGAGCGTGCCCGAAGCGTGCGGCCCGAGCGGCTGGGCATTCTTAGGAGCACGGTGAGTAGCAGACTTGTGGGGTTTTGGCTGCTGTGGTGCCAAGATCAGGCTCTGATGTTTGGTTTTCTTTACTGTAGCTGTCTGAGAGACACCAGCCCGGTGCCAGCAGGAGCTTCGCAGCTGGCAAGGTGGCATGTATTTTCACCTGAGAGCAGCATCCCCAGAAGTGTGAGAGATAAGTAGAGGGCTATGAGCCACAGAGGGGGTGAAAGCAGGGTGCTGGTATGGGAATTCCTGGGAGGGGTTTTTGAGTGTGCTTTGGAGGTGGGGAGTGTCCATGAAGCGGCCCCTTAGGCCTCATGAAAGCAAAGTCTCACTGTTGCTCACAGTGCTGAGGTGTGCAGGGCAGCGCTGTTCCGGTGCGTCTCATGTCACTTGTCTGTCTTGCATTATGTGTTGTCTGGATATGTCATATCTTTTTCCTTAGGCTTTTGAGGGGCCTGTCAGAAAGCCTGGCATCAGCCCACCAGCAGTTTTGCCTCGGTCATCTCGTTTTGGATTCTCTCAGACCTTGCAGCCATTTTCCTTTCCAGGATATTTCTGTCGGTGTTGTGTCCTCATTGTTTGTCATGTCCTGTGTTTCCTGTGTCACGGGTGTCTGCACACGTTTGTGCCGGAGCTGCTCTGCCCTGCTGCACAGCCTGGTGCAATAGGAGAAGTCCCGGTGGCTTGAAGTTTGTAACGTGGTGTGTAGCTGGAATCTGGATGGGATTTGTAGATGGACCCAGGATATCTGGACCCCTTAAGTTATCCTGCAGCCATTTAAGTTTGGTCCTAATTTTCTTTCAGATGCAGAAGGATAAAATCCAGACCAGAGTCCCCCAAACCGGGTGAGAGGTTTCCTTTGAGCAGGTGAGGCCCCATTTGTCTCTGCAACAGAAGTGTAAATTGTGACAGTGTTACAGCTTTGTTTTTTGTCTTTTTTTTTAGGGAGTAAATCTGGACACCAGCAGTGGAGGTGAGCAGTGGAGAGAAGTAGTTGTTATTGCTCAGCTCTCCATTTCTGCTGCAGCTCTATGTTTCCATTCTTGTCTTTGTGCTTTAGGCAATCCACTCGGAGCATGCCAAACCCCCAACTGGCAGATGCAGCGGGTTTCCTGCAGGTGTGAGCCCTGTGCATGCATTAGGGGACCTGGTGATGAAGTCCTGAACTTTTCTATTTAAAGGTGCCATCCTGGTCGCCTTGGGCAACTGCCGACGAGTTGTGGTGAGTCAGGGAAGTAGGGAGGAGGAGCGAGGGTGCACTGAGGTTTCAGCCCTGCCAAATCACCTCCTCTCCTCTTAGCCCAGGCACCCCCTGTGACGACGGCCTCGGTCTGCGAGTGTGCCCATAGCGTGCGGCCCGAGCGGCTGGGCATTCTTAGGAGCACGGTGAGTAGCAGACTTGTGGGGTTTTGGCTGCTGTGGTGCCAAGATCAGGCTCTGATGTTTGGTTTTCTTTACTGTAGCTGTCTGAGAGACACCAGCCCGGTGCCAGTAGGAGCTTCGCAGCTGGCAAGGTGGCATGTATTTTCACCTGAGAGCAGCATCCCCAGAAGTGTGAGCGATAAGTAGAGGGCTATGACCTACAGAGGGGGTGAAAGCGGGGTGCGTGTTTGGGAATTCCTGGGAGGGGTTTTTGAGTGTGCTTTGGAGGTGGGGAGTGTCTATGAAGCAGCCCCATAGGCCCCATGAAAGCAAAGTCTCACTGTTGCTCACAGTGCTGAGGTGTGCAGGGCAGCGCTGTTCCGGTGCGTCTCGTGTCACTTGTCTGTCTTGCATTATGTGTTGTCTGGATATGTCATGTCTTTTTCCTTAGGCTTTTGAGGGGCCTGTCAGAAAGCCTGGCATCAGCCCACCAGCAGTTTTGCCTCGGTCATCTCGTTTTGGATTCTCTCAGACCTTGCAGCCATTTTCCTTTCCAGGATATTTCTGTCTGTGTTCTGTCCCCCATCTCTGTCATGTCCCGTGTGTCCTGTGTTACGGGTGTCTGCACACATTTATGCCGGAGCTGCTCTGTCCTGCTGCACAGCCTGGTGCAATAGGAGAAGTCCCGGGGTCTTGAAGCTTGTAATGTGGGGTGTAGCTGGACTCCGGATGGGATTTGTTGATGGATACAGGATATCTGGATCCCTTAAGTTATCCTGCAGCCATTTGACTTTGGTCCTAATTTTCTTTCAGATGCAGAAGGATAAAATCCAGGCCAGAGCCCCCCAAACCGGGTGAGAGGTTTCCT
The DNA here is from genome assembly GCA_024362935.1 of Setophaga petechia. NCBI lineage: Eukaryota > Metazoa > Chordata > Aves > Passeriformes > Parulidae > Setophaga > Setophaga petechia. Next base: position 1,242,684 of record JANCRA010000128.1, read on the forward strand.
TTGAGCGGGTGAGGCCCCATTTGTCTCTGCAGCAGAAGTGTAAATGGTGACTGTGTTACAGCTCTGTTCTCTGTCTTTCTTTTTAGGGAGTGAATCTGGACACCAGCAGTGGAGGTGAGCAGTGGAGAGAAGTAGTTGTTATTGCTCAGCTCTCAATTTCTGCTGCAGCTCTATGTTTCCATTCTTGTCTTTGTGCTTTAGGCAATCCACTCGGAGCATGCCAAACCCCCAACTGGCAGATGCAGCGGGTTTCCTGCAGGTGTGAGCCCTGTGGATGCATTAGGGGACCTGGTGATGAAGTCCTGAACTTTTCTATTTAAAGGTGCCATCCTGGTGGCCTTGGGCAACTGCCGACGAGTTGTGGTGAGTCAGGGAAGTAGGGAGGAGGAGCGAGGGTGCACTGAGGTTTCAGCCCTGCCAAACACCTCCTCTCCGCTTAGCCCAGGCACCCCCTGTGACGACGGCCTCGGTCTGCGAGCGTGCCCGAAGCGTGCGGCCCGAGCGGCTGGGCATTCTTAGGAGCACGGTGAGTAGCAGACTTGTGGGGTTTTGGCTGCTGTGGTGCCAAGATCAGGCTCTGATGTTTGGTTTTCTTTACTGTAGCTGTCTGAGAGACACCAGCCCGGTGCCAGCAGGAGCTTCGCAGCTGGCAAGGTGGCATTTTTCTGCACCTGAGAGCAGCATCCCCAGAAGTGTGAGAGATAAGTAGAGGGCTATGACCCACAGAGGGGGTGAAAGCGGGGTGCTGGTATGGGAATTCCTGGGAGGGGTTTTTGAGTGTGCTTTGGAGGTGGGGAGTGTCCATGAAGCGGCCCCTTAGGCCTCATGGAAGCAAAGTCTCACTGTTGCTCACAGTGCTGAGGTGTGCAGGGCAGCGCTGTTCCGGTGCGCCTCATGTCACTTGTCTGTCTTGCATTATGTGTTGTCTGGATATGTCATATCTTTTTCCTTAGGCTTTTGAGGGGCCTGTCAGAAAGCCTGGCATCAGCCCACCAGCAGTTTTGCCTCGGTCATCTCGTTTTGGATTCTCTCAGACCTTGCAGCCATTTTCCTTTCCAGGATATTTCTGTCGGTGTTGTGTCCTCATTGTTTGTCATGTCCTGTGTTTCCTGTGTCACGGGTGTCTGCACACGTTTGTGCCGGAGCTGCTCTGCCCTGCTGCCCAGCCTGGTGCAATAGGAGAAGTCCCGGTGGCTTGAAGTTTGTAATGTGGGGTGTAGCTGGAATCTGGATGGGATTTGTAGATGGACACAGGATATCTGGACCCCTTAAGTTATCCTGCAGCCATTTAAGTTTGGTCCTAATTTTCTTTCAGATGCAGAAGGATAAAATCCAGACCAGAGCCCCCCAAACCGGGTGAGAGGTTTCCTTTGAGCAGGTGAGGCCCCATTTGTCTCTGCAACAGAAGTGTAAATTGTGACAGTGTTACAGCTTTGTTTTTTGTCTTTTTTTTTAGGGAGTAAATCTGGACACCAGCAGTGGAGGTGAGCAGTGGAGAGAAGTAGTTGTTATTGCTCAGCTCTCAATTTCTGCTGCAGCTCTATGTTTCCATTCTTGTCTTTGTGCTTTAGGCAATCCACTCGGAGCATGCCAAGCCCCCAACTGGCAGATGCAGCGGGTTTCCTGCAGGTGTGAGCCCTGTGGATGCATTAGGGGACCTGGTGATGAAGTCCTGAACTTTTCTATTTTAAGGTGCCATCCGGGTGGCCTTGGGCAACTGCCGACGAGTTGTGGTGAGTCAGGGAAGTAGGGAGGAGGAGCGAGGGTGCACTGAGGTTTCAGCCCTGCCAAATCACCTCCTCTCCGCTTAGCCCAGGCACCCCCTGTGACGACGGCCTCGGTCTGCGAGCGTGCCCGAAGCGTGCGGCCCGAGCGGCTGGGCATTCTTAGGAGCATGGTGAGTAGCAGACTTGTGGGGTTTTGGCTGCTGTGGTGCCAAGATCAGGCTCTGATGTTTGGTTTTCTTTACTGTAGCTGTCTGAGAGACACCAGCCCGGTGCCAGTAGGAGCTTCGCAGCTGGCAAGGTGGCATGTATTTTCACCTGAGAGCAGCATCCCCAGAAGTGTGAGAGATAAGTGGAGGGCTATGACCCACAGATGGGGTGAAAGCGGGGTGCTGGTATGGGAAGTCCTGGGAGGGGTTTTTGAGTGTGCTTTGGAGGTGGGGAGTGTCCATGAAGCGGCCCCTTAGGCCCCATGAAAGCAAAGTCTCACTGTTGCTCACAGTGCTGAGGTGTGCAGGGCAGGGCAGTCCCGGTGTGTCTCGTGTCACTTGTCTGTCTTGCATTATGTGTTGTCAGGATACGTCATGTCTTTTTCCTTAGGCTTTTAAGGGGCCTGTCAGAAAGCCTGGCATCAGCCCACCAGCAGTTTTGCCTCGGTCATCTCGTTTTGGATTCTCTGAGTCCTTGCAGCCATTTTCCTTGCCAGGATATTTCTGTCTGTGTTGTGTCCCCAATGTCTGTCGTGTCCTGTGTCACGGGTGTTTGCGCACGTTTGCGCCAGAGCTGCTCTGCCCTGCTGCACAGCCTGGTGCAGTAGGAGAAGTCCCGGGGTCTTGAAGCTTGTAATGTGGGGTGTAGCTGGACTCCGGATGGGATTTGTAGATGGATACAGGATATCTGGATCCCTTAAGGTTATCCTGCAGCCATTTGACTTTAGTCCTAATTTTCTTTCAGATGCAGAAGGATAAAATCCAGGCCAGAGCCCCCCAAACCGGGTGAGAGGTTTCCTTTGAGCGGGTGAGGCCCCATTTGTCTCTGCAGCAGAAGTGTAAATGGTGACTGTGTTACAGCTCTGTTCTCTGTCTTTCTTTTTAGGGAGTGAATCTGGACACCAGCAGTGGAGGTGAGCAGTGGAGAGAAGTAGTTGTTATTGCTCAGCTCTCAATTTCTGCTGCAGCTCTATGTTTCCATTCTTGTCTTTGTGCTTTAGGCAATCCACTCGGAGCATGCCAAACCCCCAACTGGCAGATGCAGCGGGTTTCCTGCAGGTGTGAGCCCTGTGGATGCATTAGGGGACCTGGTGATGAAGTCCTGAACTTTTCTATTTAAAGGTGCCATCTGGGTGGCCTTGGGCAACTGCCGACGAGTTGTGGTGAGTCAGGGAAGTAGGGAGGAGGAGCGAGGGTGCACTGAGGTTTCAGCCCTGCCAAACACCTCCTCTCCGCTTAGCCCAGGCACCCCCTGTGACGACGGCCTCGGTCTGCGAGCGTGCCCGAAGCGTGCGGCCCGAGCGGCTGGGCATTCTTAGGAGCACGGTGAGTAGCAGACTTGTGGGGTTTTGGCTGCTGTGGTGCCAAGATCAGGCTCTGATGTTTGGTTTTCTTTACTGTAGCTGTCTGAGAGACACCAGCCCGGTGCCAGCAGGAGCTTCGCAGCTGGCAAGGTGGCATGTATTTTCACCTGAGAGCAGCATCCCCAGAAGTGTGAGAGATAAGTAGAGGGCTATGAGCCACAGAGGGGGTGAAAGCAGGGTGCTGGTATGGGAATTCCTGGGAGGGGTTTTTGAGTGTGCTTTGGAGGTGGGGAGTGTCCATGAAGCGGCCCCTTAGGCCTCATGAAAGCAAAGTCTCACTGTTGCTCACAGTGCTGAGGTGTGCAGGGCAGCGCTGTTCCGGTGCGTCTCATGTCACTTGTCTGTCTTGCATTATGTGTTGTCTGGATATGTCATATCTTTTTCCTTAGGCTTTTGAGGGGCCTGTCAGAAAGCCTGGCATCAGCCCACCAGCAGTTTTGCCTCGGTCATCTCGTTTTGGATTCTCTGAGTCCTTGCAGCCATTTTCCTTGCCAGGATATTTCTGTCGGTGTTGTGTCCTCATTGTTTGTCATGTCCTGTGTTTCCTGTGTCACGGGTGTCTGCACACGTTTGTGCCGGAGCTGCTCTGCCCTGCTGCCCAGCCTGGTGCAATAGGAGAAGTCCCGGTGGCTTGAAGTTTGTAACGTGGTGTGTAGCTGGAATCTGGATGGGATTTGTAGATGGACCCAGGATATCTGGACCCCTTAAGTTATCCTGCAGCCATTTAAGTTTGGTCCTAATTTTCTTTCAGATGCAGAAGGATAAAATCCAGACCAGAGTCCCCCAAACCGGGTGAGAGGTTTCCTTTGAGCAGGTGAGGCCCCATTTGTCTCTGCAACAGAAGTGTAAATTGTGACAGTGTTACAGCTTTGTTTTTTGTCTTTTTTTTTAGGGAGTAAATCTGGACACCAGCAGTGGAGGTGAGCAGTGGAGAGAAGTAGTTGTTATTGCTCAGCTCTCAATTTCTGCTGCAGCTCTATGTTTCCATTCTTGTCTTTGTGCTTTAGGCAATCCACTCGGAGCATGCCAAACCCCCAACTGGCAGATGCAGCGGGTTTCCTGCAGGTGTGAGCCCTGTGGATGCATTAGGGGACCTGGTGATGAAGTCCTGAACTTTTCTATTTAAAGGTGCCATCCTGGTCGCCTTGGGCAACTGCCGACGAGTTGTGGTGAGTCAGGGAAGTAGGGAGGAGGAGCGAGGGTGCACTGAGGTTTCAGCCCTGCCAAATCACCTCCTCTCCTCTTAGCCCAGGCACCCCCTGTGACGACGGCCTCGGTCTGCGAGTGTGCCCATAGCGTGCGGCCCGAGCGGCTGGGCATTCTTAGGAGCACGGTGAGTAGCAGACTTGTGGGGTTTTGGCTGCTGTGGTGCCAAGATCAGGCTCTGATGTTTGGTTTTCTTTACTGTAGCTGTCTGAGAGACACCAGCCCGGTGCCAGCAGGAGCTTCGCAGCTGGCAAGGTGGCATGTATTTTCACCTGAGAGCAGCATCCCCAGAAGTGTGAGAGATAAGTAGAGGGCTATGACCCACAGAGGGGGGTGAAAGCAGGGTGCTGGTTTGGGAATTCCTGGGAGGGGTTTTTGAGTGTGCTTTGGAGGTGGGGAGTGTCCATGAAGCGGCCCCTTAGGCCCCATGAAAGCAAAGTCTCACTGTTGCTCACAGTGCTGAGGTGTGCAGGGCAGGGCAGTCCCGGTGTGTCTCGTGTCACTTGTCTGTCTTGCATTATGTGTTGTCAGGATACGTCATGTCTTTTTCCTTAGGCTTTTAAGGGGCCTGTCAGAAAGCCTGGCATCAGCCCACCAGCAGTTTTGCCTCGGTCATCTCGTTTTGGATTCTCTGAGTCCTTGCAGCCATTTTCCTTGCCAGGATATTTCTGTCTGTGTTGTGTCCCCAATGTCTGTCGTGTCCTGTGTCACGGGTGTTTGCGCACGTTTGCGCCAGAGCTGCTCTGCCCTGCTGCACAGCCTGGTGCAGTAGGAGAAGTCCCGGGGTCTTGAAGCTTGTAATGTGGGGTGTAGCTGGAATCTGGATGGGATTTGTAGATGGACACAGGATATCTGGACCCCTTAAGTTATCCTGCAGCCATTTGACTTTGGTCCTAATTTTCTTTCAGATGCAGAAGGATAAAATCCAGGCCAGAGCCCCCCAAACCGGGTGAGAGGTTTCCTTTGAGCGGGTGAGGCCCCATTTGTCTCTGCAGCAGAAGTGTAAATGGTGACTGTGTTACAGCTCTGTTCTCTGTCTTTCTTTTTAGGGAGTGAATCTGGACACCAGCAGTGGAGGTGAGCAGTGGAGAGAAGTAGTTGTTATTGCTCAGCTCTCAATTTCTGCTGCAGCTCTATGTTTCCATTCTTGTCTTTGTGCTTTAGGCAATCCACTCGGAGCATGCCAAACCCCCAACTGGCAGATGCAGCGGGTTTCCTGCAGGTGTGAGCCCTGTGGATGCATTAGGGGACCTGGTGATGAAGTCCTGAACTTTTCTATTTAAAGGTGCCATCTGGGTGGCCTTGGGCAACTGCCGACGAGTTGTGGTGAGTCAGGGAAGTAGGGAGGAGGAGCGAGGGTGCACTGAGGTTTCAGCCCTGCCAAACACCTCCTCTCCGCTTAGCCCAGGCACCCCCTGTGACGACGGCCTCGGTCTGCGAGCGTGCCCGAAGCGTGCGGCCCGAGCGGCTGGGCATTCTTAGGAGCACGGTGAGTAGCAGACTTGTGGGGTTTTGGCTGCTGTGGTGCCAAGATCAGGCTCTGATGTTTGGTTTTCTTTACTGTAGCTGTCTGAGAGACACCAGCCCGGTGCCAGCAGGAGCTTCGCAGCTGGCAAGGTGGCATGTATTTTCACCTGAGAGCAGCATCCCCAGAAGTGTGAGAGATAAGTAGAGGGCTATGAGCCACAGAGGGGGTGAAAGCAGGGTGCTGGTATGGGAATTCCTGGGAGGGGTTTTTGAGTGTGCTTTGGAGGTGGGGAGTGTCCATGAAGCGGCCCCTTAGGCCTCATGAAAGCAAAGTCTCACTGTTGCTCACAGTGCTGAGGTGTGCAGGGCAGCGCTGTTCCGGTGCGTCTCATGTCACTTGTCTGTCTTGCATTATGTGTTGTCTGGATATGTCATATCTTTTTCCTTAGGCTTTTGAGGGGCCTGTCAGAAAGCCTGGCATCAGCCCACCAGCAGTTTTGCCTCGGTCATCTCGTTTTGGATTCTCTCAGACCTTGCAGCCATTTTCCTTTCCAGGATATTTCTGTCGGTGTTGTGTCCTCATTGTTTGTCATGTCCTGTGTTTCCTGTGTCACGGGTGTCTGCACACGTTTGTGCCGGAGCTGCTCTGCCCTGCTGCCCAGCCTGGTGCAATAGGAGAAGTCCCGGTGGCTTGAAGTTTGTAACGTGGTGTGTAGCTGGAATCTGGATGGGATTTGTAGATGGACCCAGGATATCTGGACCCCTTAAGTTATCCTGCAGCCATTTAAGTTTGGTCCTAATTTTCTTTCAGATGCAGAAGGATAAAATCCAGACCAGAGTCCCCCAAACCGGGTGAGAGGTTTCCTTTGAGCAGGTGAGGCCCCATTTGTCTCTGCAACAGAAGTGTAAATTGTGACAGTGTTACAGCTTTGTTTTTTGTCTTTTTTTTTAGGGAGTAAATCTGGACACCAGCAGTGGAGGTGAGCAGTGGAGAGAAGTAGTTGTTATTGCTCAGCTCTCCATTTCTGCTGCAGCTCTATGTTTCCATTCTTGTCTTTGTGCTTTAGGCAATCCACTCGGAGCATGCCAAACCCCCAACTGGCAGATGCAGCGGGTTTCCTGCAGGTGTGAGCCCTGTGGATGCATTAGGGGACCTGGTGATGAAGTCCTGAACTTTTCTATTTAAAGGTGCCATCCTGGTCGCCTTGGGCAACTGCCGACGAGTTGTGGTGAGTCAGGGAAGTAGGGAGGAGGAGCGAGGGTGCACTGAGGTTTCAGCCCTGCCAAATCACCTCCTCTCCTCTTAGCCCAGGCACCCCCTGTGACGACGGCCTCGGTCTGCGAGTGTGCCCATAGCGTGCGGCCCGAGCGGCTGGGCATTCTTAGGAGCACGGTGAGTAGCAGACTTGTGGGGTTTTGGCTGCTGTGGTGCCAAGATCAGGCTCTGATGTTTGGTTTTCTTTACTGTAGCTGTCTGAGAGACACCAGCCCGGTGCCAGCAGGAGCTTCGCAGCTGGCAAGGTGGCATGTATTTTCACCTGAGAGCAGCATCCCCAGAAGTGTGAGAGATAAGTAGAGGGCTATGACCCACAGAGGGGGGTGAAAGCAGGGTGCTGGTTTGGGAATTCCTGGGAGGGGTTTTTGAGTGTGCTTTGGAGGTGGGGAGTGTCCATGAAGCGGCCCCTTAGGCCCCATGAAAGCAAAGTCTCACTGTTGCTCACAGTGCTGAGGTGTGCAGGGCAGGGCAGTCCCGGTGTGTCTCGTGTCACTTGTCTGTCTTGCATTATGTGTTGTCAGGATACGTCATGTCTTTTTCCTTAGGCTTTTAAGGGGCCTGTCAGAAAGCCTGGCATCAGCCCACCAGCAGTTTTGCCTCGGTCATCTCGTTTTGGATTCTCTGAGTCCTTGCAGCCATTTTCCTTGCCAGGATATTTCTGTCGGTGTTGTGTCCCCAATGTCTGTCGTGTCCTGTGTCACGGGTGTTTGCGCACGTTTGCGCCAGAGCTGCTCTGCCCTGCTGCACAGCCTGGTGCAGTAGGAGAAGTCCCGGGGTCTTGAAGCTTGTAATGTGGGGTGTAGCTGGAATCTGGATGGGATTTGTAGATGGACACAGGATATCTGGACCCCTTAAGTTATCCTGCAGCCATTTGACTTTGGTCCTAATTTTCTTTCAGATGCAGAAGGATAAAATCCAGGCCAGAGCCCCCCAAACCGGGTGAGAGGTTTCCTTTGAGCGGGTGAGGCCCCATTTGTCTCTGCAGCAGAAGTGTAAATGGTGACTGTGTTACAGCTCTGTTCTCTGTCTTTCTTTTTAGGGAGTGAATCTGGACACCAGCAGTGGAGGTGAGCAGTGGAGAGAAGTAGTTGTTATTGCTCAGCTCTCAATTTCTGCTGCAGCTCTATGTTTCCATTCTTGTCTTTGTGCTTTAGGCAATCCACTCGGAGCATGCCAAACCCCCAACTGGCAGATGCAGCGGGTTTCCTGCAGGTGTGAGCCCTGTGGATGCATTAGGGGACCTGGTGATGAAGTCCTGAACTTTTCTATTTAAAGGTGCCATCTGGGTGGCCTTGGGCAACTGCCGACGAGTTGTGGTGAGTCAGGGAAGTAGGGAGGAGGAGCGAGGGTGCACTGAGGTTTCAGCCCTGCCAAACACCTCCTCTCCGCTTAGCCCAGGCACCCCCTGTGACGACGGCCTCGGTCTGCGAGCGTGCCCGAAGCGTGCGGCCCGAGCGGCTGGGCATTCTTAGGAGCACAGTGAGTAGCAGACTTGTGGGGTTTTGGCTGCTGTGGTGCCAAGATCAGGCTCTGATGTTTGGTTTTCTTTACTGTAGCTGTCTGAGAGACACCAGCCCGGTGCCAGCAGGAGCTTCGCAGCTGGCAAGGTGGCATGTATTTTCACCTGAGAGCAGCATCCCCAGAAGTGTGAGAGATAAGTAGAGGGCTATGAGCCACAGAGGGGGTGAAAGCAGGGTGCTGGTATGGGAATTCCTGGGAGGGGTTTTTGAGTGTGCTTTGGAGGTGGGGAGTGTCCATGAAGCGGCCCCTTAGGCCTCATGAAAGCAAAGTCTCACTGTTGCTCACAGTGCTGAGGTGTGCAGGGCAGCGCTGTTCCGGTGCGTCTCATGTCACTTGTCTGTCTTGCATTATGTGTTGTCTGGATATGTCATATCTTTTTCCTTAGGCTTTTGAGGGGCCTGTCAGAAAGCCTGGCATCAGCCCACCAGCAGTTTTGCCTCGGTCATCTCGTTTTGGATTCTCTCAGACCTTGCAGCCATTTTCCTTTCCAGGATATTTCTGTCGGTGTTGTGTCCTCATTGTTTGTCATGTCCTGTGTTTCCTGTGTCACGGGTGTCTGCACACGTTTGTGCCGGAGCTGCTCTGCCCTGCTGCCCAGCCTGGTGCAATAGGAGAAGTCCCGGTGGCTTGAAGTTTGTAACGTGGTGTGTAGCTGGAATCTGGATGGGATTTGTAGATGGACCCAGGATATCTGGACCCCTTAAGTTATCCTGCAGCCATTTAAGTTTGGTCCTAATTTTCTTTCAGATGCAGAAGGATAAAATCCAGACCAGAGTCCCCCAAACCGGGTGAGAGGTTTCCTTTGAGCAGGTGAGGCCCCATTTGTCTCTGCAACAGAAGTGTAAATTGTGACAGTGTTACAGCTTTGTTTTTTGTCTTTTTTTTTAGGGAGTAAATCTGGACACCAGCAGTGGAGGTGAGCAGTGGAGAGAAGTAGTTGTTATTGCTCAGCTCTCAATTTCTGCTGCAGCTCTATGTTTCCATTCTTGTCTTTGTGCTTTAGGCAATCCACTCGGAGCATGCCAAACCCCCAACTGGCAGATGCAGCGGGTTTCCTGCAGGTGTGAGCCCTGTGGATGCATTAGGGGACCTGGTGATGAAGTCCTGAACTTTTCTATTTAAAGGTGCCATCTGGGTGGCCTTGGGCAACTGCCGACGAGTTGTGGTGAGTCAGGGAAGTAGGGAGGAGGAGCGAGGGTGCACTCAGGTTTCAGCCCTGCCAAATCACCTCCCCTCCTCTTAGCCCAGGCACCCCCTGTGACGACGGCCTCGGTCTGCGAGCGTGCCCGAAGTGTGCGGCCCGAGCGGCTGGGCATTCTTAGGAGCACGGTGAGTAGCAGACTTGTGGGGTTTTGGCTGCTGTGGTGCCAAGATCAGGCTCTGATGTTTGGTTTTCTTTACTGTAGCTGTCTGAGAGACACCAGCCCGGTGCCAGCAGGAGCTTCGCAGCTGGCAAGGTGGCATGTATTTTCACCTGAGAGCAGCATCCCCAGAAGTGTGAGAGATAAGTAGAGGGCTATGACCCACAGAGGGGGTGAAAGCGGGGTGCTGGTATGGGAATTCCTGGGAGGGGTTTTTGAGTGTGCTTTGGAGGTGGGGAGTGTCCATGAAGCGGCCCCTTAGGCCCCATGAAAGCAAAGTCTCTCTGTGTCTCACAGTGCTGAGGTGTGCAGGGCAGGGCAGTCCCGGTGTGTCTCGTGTCACTTGTCTGTCTTGCATTATGTGTTGTCGGGATACGTCATGTCTTTTTCCTTAGGCTTTTAAGGGGCCTGTCAGAAAGCCTGGCATCAGCCCACCAGCAGTTTTGCCTCGGTCATCTCGTTTTGGATTCTCTGAGTCCTTGCAGCCATTTTCCTTGCCAGGATATTTCTGTCTGTGTTGTGTCCCCAATGTCTGTCGTGTCCTGTGTCACGGGTGTTTGCGCACGTTTGCGCCAGAGCTGCTCTGCCCTGCTGCACAGCCTGGTGCAGTAGGAGAAGTCCCGGGGTCTTGAAGCTTGTAATGTGGGGTGTAGCTGGACTCCGGATGGGATTTGTAGATGGATACAGGATATCTGGATCCCTTAAGTTATCCTGCAGCCATTTGACTTTGGTCCTAATTTTCTTTCAGATGCAGAAGGATAAAATCCAGGCCAGAGCCCCCCAAACCGGGTGAGAGGTTTCCTTTGAGCAGGTGAGGCCCCATTTGTCTCTGCAACAGAAGTGTAAATTGTGACAGTGTTACAGCTTTGTTTTTTGTCTTTTTTTTTAGGGAGTAAATCTGGACACCAGCAGTGGAGGTGAGCAGTGGAGAGAAGTAGTTGTTATTGCTCAGCTCTCAATTTCTGCTGCAGCTCTATGTTTCCATTTTTGTTTTGGTGCTTTAGGCAATCCCCTCGGAGCATGCCAAACCCCCAACTGGCAGATGCAGCGGGTTTCCTGCAGGTGTGAGCCCTGTGGATGCATTAGGGGACCTGGTGATGAAGTCCTGAACTTTTCTATTTAAAGGTGCCATCCGGGTGGCCTTGGGCAACTGCCGAAGAGTTGTGGTGAGTCAGGGAAGTAGGGAGGAGGAGCGAGGGTGCACTGAGGTTTCAGCCCTGCCAAATCACTTCCTCTCCTCTTAGCCCAGGCACCCCCTGTGACGACGGCCTCGGTCTGCGAGCGTGCCCGAAGCGTGCGGCCCGAGCGGCTGGGCATTCTTAGGAGCACGGTGAGTAGCAGACTTGTGGGGTTTTGGCTGCTGTGGTGCCAAGATCAGGCTCTGATGTTTGGTTTTCTTTACTGTAGCTGTCTGAGAGACACCAGCCGGGTGCCAGCAGGAGCTTTGCAGCTGGCAAGGTGGCATGTATTTTCACCTGAGAGCAGCATCCCCAGAAGTGTGAGCGATAAGTAGAGGGCTATGACCCACAGAGGGGGTGAAAGCGGGGTGCTGGTATGGGAAGTCCTGGGAGGGGTTTTTGAGTGTGCTTTGGAGGTGGGGAGTGTCCATGAAGCGGCCCCTTAGGCCTCATGAAAGCAAAGTCTCTCTGTGTCTCTCAGTGCTGAGGTGTGCAGGGCAGGGCAGTCCCGGTGTGTCTCGTGTCACTTGTCTGTCTTGCATTACGTGTTGTCGGGATACGTCATGTCTTTTTCCTTAGGCTTTTAAGGGGCCTGTCAGAAAGCCTGGCATCAGCCCACCAGCAGTTTTGCCTCGGTCATCTCGTTTTGGATTCTCTGAGTCCTGGCAGCCATTTTCCTTGCCAGGATATTTCTGTCTGTGTTGTGTCCCCAATGTCTGTCGTGTCCTGTGTCACGGGTGTTTGCGCACGTTTGCGCCAGAGCTGCTCTGCCCTGCTGCACAGCCTGGTGCAGTAGGAGAAGTCCCGGGGACTTGAAGTTTGTAATGTGGGGTGTAGCTGGACTCTGGATGGGATTTGTAGATGGATACAGGATATCTGGATCCCTTAAGTTATCCTGCAGCCATTTGACTTTGGTCCTAATTTTCTTTCAGATGCAGAAGGATAAAATCCAGGCCAAAGCCCCCCAAACCGGGTGAGAGGTTTCCTTTGAGCGGGTGAGGCCCCATTTGTCTCTGCAACAGAAGTGTAAATGGTGACAGTGTTACAGCTTTGTTTTTTGTCTTTTTTTTTAGGGAGTAAATCTGGACACCAGCAGTGGAGGTGAGCAGTGGAGAGAAGTAGTTGTTATTGCTCAGCTCTCCATTTCTGCTGCAGCTCTATGTTTCCATTCTTGTCTTTGTGCTTTAGGCAATCCACTCGGAGCATGCCAAGTTCCCAACTGGCTGATGCAGCGGGTTTCCTGCAGGTGTGAGCCCTGTGGATGCATTAGGGGACCTGGTGATCAAGTCCTGAACTTTTCTATTTAAAGGTGCCATCCTGGTGGCCTTGGGCAACTGCCGACGAGTTGTGGTGAGTCAGGGAAGTAGGGAGGAGGAGCGAGGGTGCACTGAGGTTTCAGCCCTGCCAAATCACCTCCTCTCCTCTTAGCCCAGGCACCCCCTGTGACGACGGCCTCGGTCTGCGAGCGTGCCCGAAGCGTGCGGCCCGAGCGGCTGGGCATTCTTAGGAGCACGGTGAGTAGCAGACTTGTGGGGTTTTGGCTGCTGTGGTGCCAAGATCAGGCTCTGATGTTTGGTTTTCTTTACTGTAGCTGTCTGAGAGACACCAGCCCGGTGCCAGCAGGAGCTTCGCAGCTGGCAAGGTGGCATGTATTTTCACCTGAGAGCAGCATCCCCAGAAGTGTGAGAGATAAGTAGAGGGCTATGACCCACAGAGGGGGGTGAAAGCAGGGTGCTGGTTTGGGAATTCCTGGGAGGGGTTTTTGAGTGTGCTTTGGAGGTGGGGAGTGTCCATGAAGCGGCCCCTTAGGCCCCATGAAAGCAAAGTCTCTCTGTGTCTCACAGTGCTGAGGTGTGCAGGGCAGGGCAGTCCCGGTGTGTCTCGTGTCACTTGTCTGTCTTGCATTATGTGTTGTCGGGATACGTCATGTCTTTTTCCTTAGGCTTTTAAGGGGCCTGTCAGAAAGCCTGGCATCAGCCCACCAGCAGTTTTGCCTCGGTCATCTTGTTTTGGATTCTCTGAGTCCTTGCAGCCATTTTCCTTGCCAGGATATTTCTGTCTGTGTTGTGTCCCCAATGTCTGTCGTGTCCTATGTCACGGGTGTTTGCGCACGTTTGCGCCAGAGCTGCTCTGCCCTGCTGCACAGCCTGGTGCAGTAGGAGAAGTCCCGGGGACTTGAAGTTTGTAATGTGGGGTGTAGCTGGACTCTGGATGGGATTTGTAGATGGATACAGGATATCTGGATCCCTTAAGTTATCCTGCAGCCATTTGACTTTGGTCCTAATTTTCTTTCAGATGCAGAAGGATAAAATCCAGGCCAAAGCCCCCCAAACCGGGTGAGAGGTTTCCTTTGAGCGGGTGAGGCCCCATTTGTCTCTGCAGCAGAAGTGTAAATGGTGACTGTGTTACAGCTCTGTTCTCTGTCTTTCTGTTTAGGGAGTAAATCTGGACACCAGCAGTGGAGGTGAGCAGTGGAGAGAAGTAGTTGTTATTGCTCAGCTCTCCATTTCTGCTGCAGCTCTATGTTTCCATTCTTGTCTTTGTGCTTTAGGCAATCCACTCGGAGCATGCCAAGTTCCCAACTGGCTGATGCAGCGGGTTTCCTGCAGGTGTGAGCCCTGTGCATGCATTAGGGGACCTGGTGATGAAGCCCTGAACTTTTCTATTTAAAGGTGCCATCCTGGTGGCCTTGGGCAATTGCCAACGAGTTGTGGTCAGTCAGGGAAGTAGGGAGGAGGAGCGAGGGTGCACTCAGGTTTCAGCCCTGCCAAATCACCTCCCCTCCTCTTAGCCCAGGCACCCCCTGTGACGACGGCCTCGGTCTGCGAGCGTGCCCGAAGCGTGCGGCCCGAGCTGCCGGGCATTCTTGGGAGCACGGTGAGTAGCAGACTTGTGGGGTTTTGGCTGCTGTGGTGCCAAGATCAGGCTCTGATGTTTGGTTTTCTTTACTGTAGCTGTCTGAGAGACACCAGCCCGGTGCCAGCAGGAGCTTCGCAGCTGGCAAGGTGGCATTTTTCTGCACCTGAGAGAAGCATCCCCAGAAGTGTGAGAGATAAGTGGAGGGCTATGACCCACAGAGGGGGGGAAAGCGGGGTGCTGGTATGGGAAGTCCTGGGAGGGGTTTTTGAGTGTGCTTTGGAGGTGGGGAGTGTCCATGAAGCGGCCCCTTAGGCCCCATGAAAGCAAAGTCTCACTGTTGCTCACAGTGCTGAGGTGTGCAGGGCAGGGCAGTCCCGGTGTGTCTCGTGTCACTTGTCTGTCTTGCATTATGTGTTGTCAGGATACATCATGTCTTTTTCCTTAGGCTTTTAAGGGGCCTGTCAGAAAGCCTGGCATCAGCCCACCAGCAGTTTTGCCTCGGTCATCTCGTTTTGGATTCTCTGAGTCCTTGCAGCCATTTTCCTTTCCAGGATATTTCTGTCTGTGTTCTGTCCCCAATGTCTGTCATGTCCCGTGTGTCCTGTGTCACGGGTGTCTGCACACATTTATGCCGGAGCTGCTCTGCCCTGCTGCACAGCCTGGTGCAGTAGGCGAAATCCCGGGGATTTGAAGTTTGTAGTGTGGGGTGTAATTGGACTCTGGATGGGATTTGTAGATGGACACAGGATATCTGGACCCCTTAAGTTATCCTGCAGCCATTTAAGTTTGGTCCTAATTTTCTTTCAGATGCAGAAGGTTAAATCCAGGCCAGAGCCCCCCAAACCGGGTGAGAGGTTTCCTTTGAGCGGGTGAGGCCCCATTTGTGTCTGCAACAGAAGTGTAAATTGTGACAGTGTTACAGCTTTGTTTTTTGTCTTTTTTTTTAGGGAGTAAATCTGGACGCCAGCAGTGGAGGTGAGCAGTGGAGAGAAGTAGTTGTTATTGCTCAGCTCTCAATTTCTGCTGCAGCTCTATGTTTCCATTTTTGTTTTTGTGCTTTAGGCAATCCCCTCGGAGCATGCCAAACCCCCAACTGGCAGATGCAGCGGGTTTCCTGCAGGTGTGAGCCCTGTGGATGCATTAGGGGACCTGGTGATGAAGTCCTGAACTTTTCTATTTAAAGGTGCCATCCGGGTGGCCTTGGGCAATTGCCAACGAGTTGTGGTGAGTCAGGGAAGTAGGGAGGAGGAGCGAGGGTGCACTGAGGTTTCAGCCCTGCCAAATCACCTCCTCTCCTCTTAGCCCAGGCACCCCCTGTGACGACGGCCTCGGTCTGCGAGCGTGCCCGAAGCGTGCGGCCCGAGCGGCTGGGCATTCTTAGGAGCACGGTGAGTAGCAGACTTGTGGGGTTTTGGCTGCTGTGGTGCCAAGATCAGGCTCTGATGTTTGGTTTTCTTTACTGTAGCTGTCTGAGAGACGTTAGCCCGGTGCCAGCAGGAGCTTCGCAGCTGGCAAGGTGGCATGTATTTTCACCTGAGAGCAGCATCCCCAGAAGTGTGAGAGATAAGTAGAGGGCTATGACCCACAGAGGGGGTGAAAGCGGGGTGCTGGTATGGGAAGTCCTGGGAGGGGTTTTTGAGTGTGCTTTGGAGGTGGGGAGTGTCCATGAAGCGGCCCCTTAGGCCCCATGAAAGCAAAGTCTCTCTGTGTCTCACAGTGCTGAGGTGTGCAGGGCAGGGCAGTCCCGGTGTGTCTCGTGTCACTTGTCTGTCTTGCATTATGTGTTGTCGGGATACGTCATGTCTTTTTCCTTAGGCTTTTAAGGGGCCTGTCAGAAAGCCTGGCATCAGCCCACCAGCAGTTTTGCCTCGGTCATCTCGTTTTGGATTCTCTGAGTCCTTGCAGCCAATTTCCTTGCCAGGATATTTCTGTCTGTGTTGTGTCCCCAATGTCTGTCGTGTCCTGTGTCACGGGTGTTTGCGCACGTTTGCGCCAGAGCTGCTCTGCCCTGCTGCACAGCCTGGTGCAGTAGGAGAAGTCCCGGGGACTTGAAGTTTGTAATGTGGGGTGTAGCTGGACTCTGGATGGGATTTGTAGATGGATACAGGATATCTGGATCCCTTAAGTTATCCTGCAGCCATTTGACTTTGGTCCTAATTTTCTTTCAGATGCAGAAGGATAAAATCCAGGCCAAAGCCCCCCAAACCGGGTGAGAGGTTTCCTTTGAGCGGGTGAGGCCCCATTTGTCTCTGCAGCAGAAGTGTAACTGGTGACTGTGTTACAGCTCTGTTCTCTGTCTTTCTTTTTAGGGAGTAAATCTGGACACCAGCAGTGGAGGTGAGCAGTGGAGAGAAGTAGTTGTTATTGCTCAGCTCTCAATTTCTGCTGCAGCTCTATGTTTCCATTCTTGTCTTTGTGCTTTAGGCAATCCACTCGGAGCATGCCAAGTTCCCAACTGGCTGATGCAGCGGGTTTCCTGCAGGTGTGAGCCCTGTGGATGCATTAGGGGACCTTGTGATGAAGTCCTGAACTTTTCTATTTAAAGGTGCCATCCGGGTGGCCTTGTCCAAGTGCCGAGGAGTTGTGGTGAGTCAGGGAAGTAGGGAGGAGGAGCGAGGGTGCACTCAGGTTTCAGCCCTGCCAAATCACCTCCTCTCCTCTTAGCCCAGGCACCCCCTGTGACGACGGCCTCGGTCTGCGAGCGTGCCGAAAGCGTGCAACCCGAGCGTCTGGGCATTCTTAGGGGCATGGTGAGTAGCAGACTTGTGGGGTTTTGGCTGCTGTGGTGCCAAGATCAGGCTCTGATGTTTGGTTTTCTTTACTGTAGCTGTCTGAGAGACACCAGCCCGGTGCCAGCAGGAGCTTCGCAGCTGGCAAGGTGGCATGTATTTTCACCTGAGAGCAGCATCCCCAGAAGTGTGAGAGATAAGTAGAGGGCTATGACCCACAGAGGGGGGTGAAAGCAGGGTGCTGGTTTGGGAATTCCTGGGAGGGGTTTTTGAGTGTGCTTTGGAGGTGGGGAGTGTCCATGAAGCGGCCCCATGGGCCCCATGAAAGCAAAGTCTCACTGTTGCTCACAGTGCTGAGGTGTGCAGGGCAGCGCTGTTCCGGTGCGTCTCGTGTCACTTGTCTGTCATGCAATATGTGTTTTCAGGATACGTCGTGTCTTTTACCTTAGCCCTTTGAGGGGTCTGTCAGAAAGCCTGGCATCAGCCCACCAGCAGATTCGCCTTGGTCATCTCCTTTTGGATTCTCTCAGACCTTGCAGCCATTTTCCTTGCCAGGATATTTTTGTCCGTGTTGTGTCCCCGTTGTCTGTCATGGCCTGCGTGTCCTGTGTCACGGGTGTCTGCACACATTTGTGCCGGAGTTGCTCTGCCCTGTCGCATAGCCTGGTGCAGTAGGAGAAGTCCTGGGGTCTTGAAGTTTGTAGTGTGGGGTGTAGTTGGACTCTAGATGCTATTCCTCGATTGATAGAAGGTGTTTTCAGCTTTTGAGTTATCCTGCAGATGTTTGACGTCTGTTGTAACTTTCTTTCAGGTGCAGGTGCATTTCATCTGTGGCAGAGGGTTGGGGTTAGGAGGGTCCGGGCCTTCTTAGGAGCACGGTGAGTAGCAGACTTGTTTGGTTTTTGCCGATGTTGTGCCTAGATCAGGCAGTGATATTTGGTTGTCTTTAATCAGGCTGTCCAAGAGACGCCAGCCCGGTGATCGCAGGAGCTTCCCAGCCGGTGAGACCGCCTTCCTTGGCACCTGAAGCGGAGCGGCAGCCCCGGATGTCCCAGAGATAAGTGGAGGGCTGTGACCCACAGAGGGGATGAAAGCGGGTTGCTGGGTTGGGACTCCCGGGGCAGAGAGGGGAGTTTGAATTGGCTCTGGAGTTGAGGGTAGCCGAGAAGTGGGCCCTTAGGCCTCATGAAAGGAAAGTCTCAGTTTTGATCACAGCGCTGAGGTGCGCAGGGCAGAGCAGTCTGGTTGCGTATCGAGTCACTTGTCTTTTGTGCATTATGTGTTGTTTGGATATCTCATGTCTTTTATCTTAGCCCTGTGAGGGGCCTTTCAGAAACCCTGGTATCATTGTTAGCATGTGTTCTCTCAGTATTCCTTGCCCTGGCACCCAGGCCGTGGGACTTTTGACTCAGGACCTCAGACAGGTATTACAATAGCGTCTCTCTTTAGCAGCATCCAGTCAGATGTCTTTTCAGGTCTTGTTCTGAGCTGTGTGGACAGCTATTCCTGGCTGGGTTCCATTATGGTGGGTTAGGAATTGAAGGAATGTGAGGACAAGTAGAGGCTTCTGACTGTGGGATTCTCAGGCATCCATCTTTGCATTTCTTGGAGTAAAAAATTCAGTTAGCGTCTTCTTCCTCCAGGGTTCTCTGAGCCTCATCAGCCTAACCGCAGTTTGACCTGGGTCATCTCCTTTTGGATTCTCTGAGTCTTTGCAGCCATTTTCCTTGCCAGGATATTTCTGTCTGTGTTGTGTTCCCATTGTTTGTCACGTCCTGTCCTGTGTCATGGGTGTCTGCACGTGTTTGTGCCGGCGGTGCTCTGCCCTGCTGCACAGCCTGGTGCAATAGGAGAAGTCCCGGGGTCTTGAAGCTTGTAATGTGGGGTGTAGGTTGACTCTGGATGGGATTTGTAGATGGACACAGGATATCTGGACCCCTTAAGTTATCCTGCAGCCATTTGACTTTGGTCCCAATTTTCTTTCAGATGCAGAAGGATAAAATTCAGGCCAGAGCCCCCCAAACCCAGTGAGAGGTTTCCTTTGAGCAGGTGAGGCCCCATTTGTCTCTGCAGCAGAAGTGTAAATGGTGACTGTGTTACAACTCTGTTCTTTGTCTTTCTTTTTAGGGAGTAAATCTGGACACCAGCAGTGGAGGTGAGCAGTGGAGAGAAGTAGTTGTTATTGCTCAGCTCTCAATTTCTGCTGCAGCTCTATGTTTCCATTCCTGTCTTTGTGCTTTAGGCAATCCACTCGGAGCATGCCAAGTTCCCAACTGGCTGATGCAGCGGGTTTCCTGCAGGTGTGAGCCCTGTGGATGCATTAGGGGACCTGGTGATGAAGCCCTGAACTTTTCTTTTTAAAGGTGCCATCCTGGTGGCCTTGGGCAATTGCCGAGGAGTTGTGGTGAGTCAGGGAAGTAGGGAGGAGGAGCGAGGGTGCACTCAGGTTTCAGCCCTGCCAAACACCTCTCCTCCTCTTAGCCCAGGCACCCCCTGTGACGACGGCCTCGGTCTGCGAGCGTGCCCGAAGCGTGCGGCCCGAGCTGCCGGGCATTCTTAGGAGCACGGTGAGTAGCAGACTTGTGGGGTTTTGGCTGCTGTGGTGCCAAGATCAGGCTCTGATGTTTGGTTTTCTTTACTGTAGCTGTCTGAGAGACACCAGCCCGGTGCCAGCAGGAGCTTCGCAGCTGGCAAGGTGGCATTTTTCTGCACCTGAGAGCAGCATCCCCAGAAGTGTGAGAGATAAGTAGAGGGCCAAGAGCCACAGAGGGGGTGAAAGCGGGGTGCTGGTTTGGGAATTCCTGGGAGGGGTTTTTGAGTGTGCTTTGGAGGTGGGGAGTGTCCATGAAGCGGCCCCTTAGGCCTCATGAAAGCAGAGTCTCACTGTTGCTCACAGTGCTGAGGTGTGCAGGGCAGCGCTGTTCCGGTGCGTCTCGTGTCACTTGTCTGTCTTGCATTATGTGTTGTCTGGATATGTCATATCTTTTTCCTTAGGCTTTTGAGGGGCCTGTCAGAAAGCCTGGCATCAGCCCACCAGCAGTTTTGCCTCGGTCATCTCGTTTTGGATTCTCTCAGACCTTGCAGCCATTTTCCTTTCCAGTATATTTCTGTCGGTGTTGCGTCCTCATTGTTTGTCATGTCCTGTGTTTCCTGTGTCACGGGTGTCTGCACACGTTTGTGCCGGAGCTGCTCTGCCCTGCTGAACAGCCTGGTGCCGTAGGAGAAGTCCCGGTGGCTTGAAGTTCGTAATGTGGGGTGTAGCTGGAATCTGGATGGCATTTGTAGATGGACACAGGATGTCTGGATCCCTTAAGTTATCCTGCAGCCATTTGAGTTTGGTCCTAATTTTCTTTCAGATGCAGAAGGATAAAATCCAGGCCAGAGCCCCCCAAACCGGGTGAGAGGTTTCCTTTGAGCAGGTGAGGCCCCATTTGTCTCTGCAACAGAAGTGTAAATTGTGACAGTGTTACAGCTTTGTTTTTTGTCTTTTTTTTTAGGGAGTAAATCTGGACACCAGCAGTGGAGGTGAGCAGTGGAGAGAAGTAGTTGTTATTGCTCAGCTCTCAATTTCTGCTGCAGCTCTATGTTTCCATTCTTGTCTTTGTGCTTTAGGCAATCCACTTGGAGCATGCCAAACCCCCAACTGGCAGATGCAGCGGGTTTCCTGCAGGTGTGAGCCCTGTGGATGCATTAGGGGACCTGGTGATGAAGCCCTGAACTTTTCTATTTAAAGGTGCCATCCTGGTGGCCTTGGGCAATTGCCAACGAGTTGTGGTGAGTCAGGGAAGTAGGGAGGAGGAGCGAGGGTGCACTGAGGTTTCAGCCCTGCCAAACACCTCTCCTCCTCTTAGCCCAGGCACCCCCTGTGACGACGGCCTCGGTCTGCGAGCGTGCCCGAAGCGTGCGGCCCGAGCCGCCGGGCATTCTTAGGAGCACGGTGAGTAGCAGACTTGTGGGGTTTTGGCTGCTGTGGTGCCAAGATCAGGCTCTGATGTTTGGTTTTCTTTACTGTAGCTGTCTGAGAGACACCAGCCCGGTGCCAGCAGGAGCTTCGCAGCTGGCAAGGTGGCATTTTTCTGCACCTGAGAGCAGCATCCCCAGAAGTGTGAGAGATAAGTAGAGGGCCAAGAGCCACAGAGGGGGTGAAAGCGGGGTGCTGGTTTGGGAATTCCTGGGAGGGGTTTTTGAGTGTGCTTTGGAGGTGGGGAGTGTCCATGAAGCGGCCCCTTAGGCCTCATGAAAGCAAAGTCTCACTGTTGCTCACAGTGCTGAGGTGTGCAGGGCTGCGCTGTTCCGGTGCGTCTCATGTCACTTGTCTGTCTTGCATTATGTGTTGTCTGGATATGTCATATCTTTTTCCTTAAGCTTTTGAGGGGCCTGTCAGAAAGCCTGGCATCAGCCCACCAGCAGTTTTGCCTCGGTCATCTCGTTTTGGATTCTCTCAGACCTTGCAGCCATTTTCCTTTCCAGGATATTTCTGTCCGTGTTGCGTCCTCATTGTTTGTCATGTCCTGTGTTTCCTGTGTCACGGGTGTCTGCACACGTTTGTGCCGGAGCTGCTCTGCCCTGCTGAACAGCCTGGTGCCGTAGGAGAAGTCCCGGTGGCTTGAAGTTCGTAATGTGGGGTGTAGCTGGAATCTGGATGGCATTTGTAGATGGACACAGGATGTCTGGATCCCTTAAGTTATCCTGCAGCCATTTGAGTTTGGTCCTAATTTTCTTTCAGATGCAGAAGGATAAAATCCAGGCCAGAGCCCCCCAAACCGGGTGAGAGGTTTCCTTTGAGCCGGTGAGGCCCCATTTGTCTCTGCAACAGAAGTGTAAATTGTGACAGTATTACAGCTTTGTTGTTTGTCTTTTTTTTTAGGAAGGAAATCTGGACACCAGCAGTGGAGGTGAGCAGTGGAGAGAAGTAGTTGTTATTGCTCAGCTCTCAATTTCTGCTGCAGCTCTATGTTTCCATTCTTGTCTTTGTGCTTTAGGCAATCCACTCGGAGCATGCCAAACCCCCAACTGGCAGATGCAGCGGGTTTCCTCAGGTGTGAGCCCTGTGGATGCATTAGGGGACCTGGTGATGAAGTCCTGAACTTTTCTATTTAAAGGTGCCATCCGGGTGGCCTTGGGCAAGTGCCGAGGAGTTGTGGTGAGTCAGGGAAGTAGGGAGGAGGAGCGAGGGTGCACTGAGGTTTCAGCCCTGCCAAATCACCTCCTCTCCTCTTAGCCCAGGCACCCCCTGTGACGACGGCCTCGGTCTGCGAGCGTGCCCGAAGCGTGCGGCCCGAGCGGCTGGGCATTCTTAGGAGCACGGTGAGTAGCAGACTTGTGGGGTTTTGGCTGCTGTGGTGCCAAGATCAGGCTCTGATGTTTGGTTTTCTTTACTGTAGCTGTCTGAGAGACATTAGCCCGGTGCCAGCAAGAGCTTCGCAGCTGGCAAGGTGGCATGTATTTTCACCTGAGAGCAGCATCCCCAGAAGTGTGAGCGATAAGTAGAGGGCTATGACCCACAGAGGGGGTGAAAGCGGGGTGCGTGTTTGGGAATTCCTGGGAGGGGTTTTTGAGTGTGCTTTGCAGGTGGGGAGTGTCTATGAAGCGGCCCCTTAGGCCCCATGAAAGCAAAGTCTCACTGTTGCTCACAGTGCTGAGGTGTGCAGGGCAGCGCTGTTCCGGTGCGTCTCGTGTCACTTGTCTGTCTTGCATTATGTGTTGTCTGGATATGTCATGTCTTTTTCCTTAGGCTTTTGAGGGTCCTGTCAGAAAGCCTGGCATCAGCCCACCAGCAGTTTTGCCTCGGTCATCTCGTTTTGGATTCTCTCAGACCTTACAGCCATTTTCCTTTCCAGGATATTTCTGTCTGTGTTCCGTCCCCAATGTCTGTCATGTCCCGTGTGTCCTGTGTCACGGGTGTCTGCACACATTTATGCCGTAGCTGCTCTGTCCTGCTGCACAGCCTGGTGCAATAGGAGAAGTCCCGGGGTCTTGAAGCTTGTAATGTGGGGTGTAGCTGGACTCCGGATGGGATTTGTAGATGGATACAGGATATCTGGATCCCTTAAGTTATCCTGCAGCCATTTGACTTTGGTCCTAATTTTCTTTCAGATGCAGAAGGATCAAATTCAGGGCAGAGCCCCCCATATAGGGTGAGAGGTTTGTCTTGAGCAGGTGAGGCCCCATTTGTCTCTGCAGCAGAAGTGTAAATGGTGACTGTGTTACAGCTCTGTTCTGTCTTTCTTTTTAGGGAGTAAATCTGGACACCAGCAGTGGAGGTGAGCAGTGGAGAGAAGTAGTTGTTATTGCTCAGCTCTCCATTTCTGCTGCAGCTCTATGTTTCCATTCTTGTCTTTGTGCTTTAGGCAATCCACTCGGAGCATGCCAAGTTCCCAACTGGCTGATGCAGCGGGTTTCCTGCAGGTGTGAGCCCTGTGCATGCATTAGGGGACCTGGTGATGAAGCCCTGAACTTTTCTATTTAAAGGTGCCATCCTGGTGGCCTTGGGCAATTGCCAACGAGTTGTGGTGAGTCAGGGTAGTAGGGAGGAGGAGCGAGGGTGCACTCAGGTTTCAGCCCTGCCAAACACCTCTCCTCCTCTTAGCCCAGGCACCCCCTGTGACGACGGCCTCGGTCTGCGAGCGTGCCCGAAGCGTGCGGCCCGAGCCGCCGGGCATTCTTAGGAGCACGGTGAGTAGCAGACTTGTGGGGTTTTGGCTGCTGTGGTGCCAAGATCAGGCTCTGATGTTTGGTTTTCTTTACTGTAGCTGTCTGAGAGACACCAGCCCGGTGCCAGCAGGAGCTTCGCAGCTGGCAAGGTGGCATTTTTCTGCACCTGAGAGCAGCATCCCCAGAAGTGTGAGAGATAAGTAGAGGGCCAAGAGCCACAGAGGGGGTGAAAGCGGGGTGCTGGTTTGGGAATTCCTGGGAGGGGTTTTTGAGTGTGCTTTGGAGGTGGGGAGTGTCCATGAAGCGGCCCCTTAGGCCTCATGAAAGCAAAGTCTCACTGTTGCTCACAGTGCTGAGGTGTGCAGGGCTGCGCTGTTCCGGTGCGTCTCGTGTCACTTGTCTGTCTTGCATTATGTGTTGTCTGGATATGTCATATCTTTTTCCTTAAGCTTTTGAGGGGCCTGTCAGAAAGCCTGGCATCAGCCCACCAGCAGTTTTGCCTCGGTCATCTCGTTTTGGATTCTCTCAGACCTTGCAGCCATTTTCCTTTCCAGGATATTTCTGTCCGTGTTGCGTCCTCATTGTTTGTCGTGTCCTGTGTTTCCTGTGTCACGGGTGTCTGCACACGTTTGTGCCGGAGCTGCTCTGCCCTGCTGCACAGCCTGGTGCCGTAGGAGAAGTCCCGGTGGCTTGAAGTTCGTAATGTGGGGTGTAGCTGGAATCTGGATGGCATTTGTAGATGGACACAGGATGTCTGGATCCCTTAAGTTATCCTGCAGCCATTTGAGTTTGGTCCTAATTTTCTTTCAGATGCAGAAGGATAAAATCCAGGCCAGAGCCCCCCAAACCGGGTGAGAGGTTTCCTTTGAGCCGGTGAGGCCCCATTTGTCTCTGCAACAGAAGTGTAAATTGTGACAGTGTTACAGCTTTGTTGTTTGTCTTTTTTTTTAGGAAGGAAATCTGGACACCAGCAGTGGAGGTGAGCAGTGGAGAGAAGTAGTTGTTATTGCTCAGCTCTCAATTTCTGCTGCAGCTCTATGTTTCCATTCTTGTCTTTGTGCTTTAGGCAATCCACTCGGAGCATGCCAAGTTCCCAACTGGCTGATGCAGCGGGTTTTCTGTACGTGTGAGCCCTGTGCATGCATTAGGGGACCTGGTGATGAAGTCCTGAACTTTTCTATTTAAAGGTGCCATCCGGGTGGCCTTGGGCAAGTGCCGAGGAGTTGTGGTGAGTCAGGGAAGTAGGGAGGAGGAGCGAGGGTGAACTCAGGTTTCAGCCCTGCCAAATCACCTCCTCTTCTCTTACCCCAGGCACCCCCTGTGACGACGGCCTCGGTCTGCGAGCGTGCCCAAGGCGTGCGGCCCGAGCGGCCGGGCATTCTTAGGAGCACGGTGAGTAGGAGACTTGTGGGGTTTTGGCTGCTGTGGTGCCAAGATCAGGCTCTGATGTTTGGTTTTCTTTACTGTAGCTGTCTGAGAGACACCAGCCCGGTGCCAGCAGGAGCTTTGCAGCTGGCAAGGTGGCATTTTTTTGCACCTGAGAGCAGCATCCCCAGAAGTGTGAGAGATAAGTAGAGGGCTATGACCCACAGAGGGGGGTGAAAGCAGGGTGCTGGTTTGGGAATTCCTGGGAGGGGTTTTTGAGTGTGCTTTGGAGGTGGGGAGTGTCCATGAAGCGGCCCCATAGGCCCCATGAAAGCAAAGTCTCACTTTTGCTCACAGTGCTGAGGTGTGCAGGGCAGCGCTGTTCCGGTGCGTCTCGTGTCACTTGTCTGTCATGCAATATGTGTTTTCAGGATACGTCGTGTCTTTTACCTTAGCCCTTTGAGGGGTCTGTCAGAAAGCCTGGCATCAGCCCACCAGCAGATTCGCCTTGGTCATCTCCTTTTGGATTCTCTCAGACCCTTCAGCCATTTTCCTTGCCAGGATATTTTTGTCCGTGTTGTGTCCCCGTTGTCTGTCATGGCCTGCGTGTCCTGTGTCACGGGTGTCTGCACACATTTGTGCCAGAGCTGCTCTGCCCTGCTGCACAGCCTGGTGCAGTAGGAGAAGTCCTGGGGTCTTGACGTTTGTAGTGTGGGGTGTAGTTGGACTCTAGATGCTATTCCTCGATTGATAGAAGGTGTTTTCAGCTCTTGAGTTATCCTGCAGATGTTTGACGTCTGTTGTAACTTTCTTTCAGGTGCAGGTGCATTTCATCTGTGGCAGAGGGTTGGGGTTAGGAGGGTCCGGGCCTTCTTAGGAGCACGGTGAGTACAGACTTGTTTGGTTTTTGCCGATGTTGTGCCTAGATCAGGCAGTGATATTTGGTTCTCTTTAATCTAGCTGTCCAAGAGACACCAGCCCGGTGATCGCAGGAGCTTCCCAGCCGGTGAGACCGCCTTCCTTGGCACCTGAAGCGGAGCGGCAGCCCCGGATGTCCCAGAGATAAGTGGAGGGCTGTGACCCACAGAAGGGATGAAAGCGGGTTGCTGGGTTGGGACTCCCGGGGCAGAGAGGGGAGTTTGAATTGGCTCTGGAGTTGAGGGTAGCCGAGAAGTGGGCCCTTAGGCCTCATGAAAGGAAAGTCTCAGTTTTGATCACAGCGCTGAGGTGCGCAGGGCAGAGCAGTCTGGTTGCGTATCGAGTCACTTGTCTTTTGTGCATTATGTGTTGTTTGGATATCTCATGTCTTTTATCTTAGCCTTGTGAGGGGCCTTTCAGAAACCCTGGTATCATTGTTAGCATGTGTTCTCTCAGTGTTCCTTGCCCTGGCACCCAGGCCGTGGAACTTTTGACTCAGGACCTCAGACAGGTATTACAATTGCATCTCTCTTTAGCAGCATCCAGTCAGATGTCTTTTCAGGTCTTGTTCTGAGCTGTGTGGACAGCTATTCCTGGCCGGGTTCCATTATGGTGGGTTAGGAATTGAAGGAATGTGAGGACAAGTAGAGGCTTCTTACTGTGGGATTCTCAGGCATCCATCTTTGCATTTCTTGGAGTAAATAATTCAGTTAGCGTCTTCTTCCTCCAGGGTTCTCTGAGCCTCATCAGCCTAACCGCAGTTTGACCTGGGTCATCTCCTTTTGGATTCTCTGAGTCTTTGCAGCCATTTTCCTTTCCAGGATATTTCTGTCTGTGTTGTGTCCTCATTGTTTGTCATGTCCTGTGTTTCCTGTGTCACGGGTGTCTGCACATGTTTGTGCCGGAGCTGCTCTGCCCTGCTGAACAGCCTGGCGCCGTAGGAGAAGTCCTGGTGGCTTGAAGTTTGTAATGTGGGGTGTAGCTGGAATCTGGATGGGATTTGTAGATGGACACAGGATATCTGGACCCCTTAAGTTATCCTGCAGCCATTTGAGTTTGGTCCTAATTTTCTTTCAGATGCAGAAGGATAAAATCCAGACCAGAGCCCCCCAAACCGGGTGAGAGGTTTCCTTTGAGCAGGTGAGGCCCCATTTGTCTCTGCAACAGAAGTGTAAATTGTGACAGTGTTACAGCTTTGTTTTTTGTCTTTTTTTTTAGGGAGTAAATCTGGACACCAGCAGTGGAGGTGAGCAGTGGAGAGAAGTAGTTGTTATTGCTCAGCTCTCAATTTCTGCTGCAGCTCTATGTTTCCATTTTTGTTTTTGTGCTTTAGGGAATCCACTCGGAGCATGCCAAACCCCCAACTGGCAGATGCAGCGGGTTTCCTGCAGATGTGAGCCCTGTGGATGCATTAGGGGACCTGGTGATGAAGTCCTGAACTTTTCTATTTAAAGGTGCCATCCGGGTGGCCTTGGGCAAGTGCCGAGGAGTTGTGGTGAGTCAGGGAAGTAGGGAGGAGGAGCGAGGGTGCACTGAGGTTTCAGCCCTTCCCAAATCACCTCCCCTCCTCTTAGCCCAGGCACCCCGTGTGACGACGGCCTCGGTCTGCGAGCGTGCCCAAAGCGTGCGGCCCGAGCGGCCGGGCATTCTTAGGAGCACGGTGAGTAGGAGACTTGTGGGATTTTGGCTGCTGTGGTGCCAAAATCAGGCTCTGATGTTTGGTTTTCTTTACTGTAGCTGTCTGAGAGACACCAGCCCGGTGCCAGCAGGAGCTTCGCAGCTGGCAAGGTGGCATGTATTTTCACCTGAGAGCAGCATCCCCAGAAGTGTGAGAGCTAAGTAGAGGGCTATGACCCACAGAGGGGGTGAAAGCGGGGTGCTGGTATGGGAATTCCTGGGAGGGGTTTTTGAGTGTGCTTTGGAGGTGGGGAGTGTCCATGAAGCGGCCCCTTAGGCCCCATGAAAGCAAAGTCTCACTGTTGCTCACAGTGCTGAGGTGTGCAGGGCAGCACTGTCCCGGTGCGTCTCGTGTCACTTGTCTGTCATGCAATATGTGTTTTCAGGATACGTCGTGTCTTTTACCTTAGCCCTTTGAGGGGCCTGTCAGAAAGCCTGGCATCAGCCCACCAGCAGTTTTGCCTCGGTCATCTCGTTTTGGATTCTCTGAGTCCTTGCAGCCATTTTCCTTGCCAGGATATTTCTGTCTGTGTTGTGTCCCCAATGTCTGTCGTGTCCTGTGTCACGGGTGTCTGCACACATTTATGCCGGAGCTGCTCTGCCCTGCTGCACAGCCTGGTGCAGTAGGAGAAGTCCCGGGGACTTGAAGCTTGTAATGTGGGGTGTAATTGGACTCTGGATGGGATTTGTAGATGGACACAGGATATCTGGATCCCTTAAGTTATCCTGCAGCCATTTGACTTTGGTCCTAATTTTCTTTCAGATGCAGAAGGATAAAATCCAGGCCAGAGCCCCCCAAACCGGGTGAGAGGTTTCCTTTGAGCGGGTGAGGCCCCATTTGTCTCTGCAGCAGAAGTGTAAATGGTGACTGTGTTACAGCTTTGTTCTCTGTCTTTCTTTTTAGGGAGTAAACCTGGACACCAGCAGTGGAGGTGAGCAGTGGAGAGAAGTAGTTGTTATTGCTCAGCTCTCCATTTCTGCTGCGGCTCTATGTTTCCATTCTTGTCTTTGTGCTTTAGGCAATCCACTCGGAGCATGCCAAGTTCCCAACTGGCTGATGCAGCGGGTTTTCTGTATGTGTGAGCCCTGTGCATGCATTAGGGGACCTGGTGATGAAGTCCTGAACTTTTCTATTTAAAGGTGCCATCCGGGTGGCCTTGGGCAAGTGCTGAGGAGTTCTGGTGAGTCAGGGAAGTAGGGAGGAGGAGCGAGGGTGAACTCAGGTTTCAGCCCTGCCAAATCACCTCCCCTTCTCTTAGCCCAGGCACCCCCTGTGACGACGGCCTCGGTCTGCGAGCGTGCCCAAAGCGTGCGGCCCGAGCGGCTGGGCATTCTTAGGAGCACGGTGAGTAGGAGACTTGTGGGGTTTTGGCTGCTGTGGTGCCAAGATCAGGCTCTGATGTTTGGTTTTCTTTACTGTAGCTGTCTGAGAGACATCAGCCCGGTGCCAGCAGGAGCTTTGCAGCTGGCAAGGTGGCATTTTTTTGCACCTGAGAGCAGCATCCCCAGAAGTGTGAGAGATAAGTAGAGGGCCAAGAGCCACAGAGGGGGTGAAAGCGGGGTGCTGGTTTGGGAATTCCTGGGAGGGGTTTTTGAGTGTGCTTTGGAGGTGGGGAGTGTCCATGAAGCGGCCCCTTAGGCCTCATGAAAGCAAAGTCTCACTGTTGCTCACAGTGCTGAGGTGTGCAGGGCTGCGCTGTTCCGGTGCGTCTCGTGTCACTTGTCTGTCTTGCATTATGTGTTGTCTGGATATGTCATATCTTTTTCCTTAAGCTTTTGAGGGGCCTGTCAGAAAGCCTGGCATCAGCCCACCAGCAGTTTTGCCTCGGTCATCTCGTTTTGGATTCTCTCAGACCTTGCAGCCATTTTCCTTTCCAGGATATTTCTGTCCGTGTTGCGTCCTCATTGTTTGTCGTGTCCTGTGTTTCCTGTGTCACGGGTGTCTGCACACGTTTGTGCCGGAGCTGCTCTGCCCTGCTGCACAGCCTGGTGCCGTAGGAGAAGTCCCGGTGGCTTGAAGTTCGTAATGTGGGGTGTAGCTGGAATCTGGATGGCATTTGTAGATGGACACAGGATGTCTGGATCCCTTAAGTTATCCTGCAGCCATTTGAGTTTGGTCCTAATTTTCTTTCAGATGCAGAAGGATAAAATCCAGGCCAGAGCCCCCCAAACCGGGTGAGAGGTTTCCTTTGAGCCGGTGAGGCCCCATTTGTCTCTGCAACAGAAGTGTAAATTGTGACAGTGTTACAGCTTTGTTGTTTGTCTTTTTTTTTAGGAAGGAAATCTGGACACCAGCAGTGGAGGTGAGCAGTGGAGAGAAGTAGTTGTTATTGCTCAGCTCTCAATTTCTGCTGCAGCTCTATGTTTCCATTCTTGTCTTTGTGCTTTAGGCAATCCACTCGGAGCATGCCAAGTTCCCAACTGGCTGATGCAGCGGGTTTTCTGTACGTGTGAGCCCTGTGCATGCATTAGGGGACCTGGTGATGAAGTCCTGAACTTTTCTATTTAAAGGTGCCATCCGGGTGGCCTTGGGCAAGTGCCGAGGAGTTGTGGTGAGTCAGGGAAGTAGGGAGGAGGAGCGAGGGTGAACTCAGGTTTCAGCCCTGCCAAATCACCTCCTCTTCTCTTACCCCAGGCACCCCCTGTGACGACGGCCTCGGTCTGCGAGCGTGCCCAAGGCGTGCGGCCCGAGCGGCCGGGCATTCTTAGGAGCACGGTGAGTAGGAGACTTGTGGGGTTTTGGCTGCTGTGGTGCCAAGATCAGGCTCTGATGTTTGGTTTTCTTTACTGTAGCTGTCTGAGAGACACCAGCCCGGTGCCAGCAGGAGCTTTGCAGCTGGCAAGGTGGCATTTTTTTGCACCTGAGAGCAGCATCCCCAGAAGTGTGAGAGATAAGTAGAGGGCTATGACCCACAGAGGGGGGTGAAAGCAGGGTGCTGGTTTGGGAATTCCTGGGAGGGGTTTTTGAGTGTGCTTTGGAGGTGGGGAGTGTCCATGAAGCGGCCCCATAGGCCCCATGAAAGCAAAGTCTCACTTTTGCTCACAGTGCTGAGGTGTGCAGGGCAGCGCTGTTCCGGTGCGTCTCGTGTCACTTGTCTGTCATGCAATATGTGTTTTCAGGATACGTCGTGTCTTTTACCTTAGCCCTTTGAGGGGTCTGTCAGAAAGCCTGGCATCAGCCCACCAGCAGATTCGCCTTGGTCATCTCCTTTTGGATTCTCTCAGACCCTTCAGCCATTTTCCTTGCCAGGATATTTTTGTCCGTGTTGTGTCCCCGTTGTCTGTCATGGCCTGCGTGTCCTGTGTCACGGGTGTCTGCACACATTTGTGCCAGAGCTGCTCTGCCCTGCTGCACAGCCTGGTGCAGTAGGAGAAGTCCTGGGGTCTTGACGTTTGTAGTGTGGGGTGTAGTTGGACTCTAGATGCTATTCCTCGATTGATAGAAGGTGTTTTCAGCTCTTGAGTTATCCTGCAGATGTTTGACGTCTGTTGTAACTTTCTTTCAGGTGCAGGTGCATTTCATCTGTGGCAGAGGGTTGGGGTTAGGAGGGTCCGGGCCTTCTTAGGAGCACGGTGAGTACAGACTTGTTTGGTTTTTGCCGATGTTGTGCCTAGATCAGGCAGTGATATTTGGTTCTCTTTAATCTAGCTGTCCAAGAGACACCAGCCCGGTGATCGCAGGAGCTTCCCAGCCGGTGAGACCGCCTTCCTTGGCACCTGAAGCGGAGCGGCAGCCCCGGATGTCCCAGAGATAAGTGGAGGGCTGTGACCCACAGAAGGGATGAAAGCGGGTTGCTGGGTTGGGACTCCCGGGGCAGAGAGGGGAGTTTGAATTGGCTCTGGAGTTGAGGGTAGCCGAGAAGTGGGCCCTTAGGCCTCATGAAAGGAAAGTCTCAGTTTTGATCACAGCGCTGAGGTGCGCAGGGCAGAGCAGTCTGGTTGCGTATCGAGTCACTTGTCTTTTGTGCATTATGTGTTGTTTGGATATCTCATGTCTTTTATCTTAGCCTTGTGAGGGGCCTTTCAGAAACCCTGGTATCATTGTTAGCATGTGTTCTCTCAGTGTTCCTTGCCCTGGCACCCAGGCCGTGGAACTTTTGACTCAGGACCTCAGACAGGTATTACAATTGCATCTCTCTTTAGCAGCATCCAGTCAGATGTCTTTTCAGGTCTTGTTCTGAGCTGTGTGGACAGCTATTCCTGGCCGGGTTCCATTATGGTGGGTTAGGAATTGAAGGAATGTGAGGACAAGTAGAGGCTTCTTACTGTGGGATTCTCAGGCATCCATCTTTGCATTTCTTGGAGTAAATAATTCAGTTAGCGTCTTCTTCCTCCAGGGTTCTCTGAGCCTCATCAGCCTAACCGCAGTTTGACCTGGGTCATCTCCTTTTGGATTCTCTGAGTCTTTGCAGCCATTTTCCTTTCCAGGATATTTCTGTCTGTGTTGTGTCCTCATTGTTTGTCATGTCCTGTGTTTCCTGTGTCACGGGTGTCTGCACATGTTTGTGCCGGAGCTGCTCTGCCCTGCTGAACAGCCTGGCGCCGTAGGAGAAGTCCTGGTGGCTTGAAGTTTGTAATGTGGGGTGTAGCTGGAATCTGGATGGGATTTGTAGATGGACACAGGATATCTGGACCCCTTAAGTTATCCTGCAGCCATTTGAGTTTGGTCCTAATTTTCTTTCAGATGCAGAAGGATAAAATCCAGACCAGAGCCCCCCAAACCGGGTGAGAGGTTTCCTTTGAGCAGGTGAGGCCCCATTTGTCTCTGCAACAGAAGTGTAAATTGTGACAGTGTTACAGCTTTGTTTTTTGTCTTTTTTTTTAGGGAGTAAATCTGGACACCAGCAGTGGAGGTGAGCAGTGGAGAGAAGTAGTTGTTATTGCTCAGCTCTCAATTTCTGCTGCAGCTCTATGTTTCCATTTTTGTTTTTGTGCTTTAGGGAATCCACTCGGAGCATGCCAAACCCCCAACTGGCAGATGCAGCGGGTTTCCTGCAGATGTGAGCCCTGTGGATGCATTAGGGGACCTGGTGATGAAGTCCTGAACTTTTCTATTTAAAGGTGCCATCCGGGTGGCCTTGGGCAAGTGCCGAGGAGTTGTGGTGAGTCAGGGAAGTAGGGAGGAGGAGCGAGGGTGCACTGAGGTTTCAGCCCTTCCCAAATCACCTCCCCTCCTCTTAGCCCAGGCACCCCGTGTGACGACGGCCTCGGTCTGCGAGCGTGCCCAAAGCGTGCGGCCCGAGCGGCCGGGCATTCTTAGGAGCACGGTGAGTAGGAGACTTGTGGGATTTTGGCTGCTGTGGTGCCAAAATCAGGCTCTGATGTTTGGTTTTCTTTACTGTAGCTGTCTGAGAGACACCAGCCCGGTGCCAGCAGGAGCTTCGCAGCTGGCAAGGTGGCATGTATTTTCACCTGAGAGCAGCATCCCCAGAAGTGTGAGAGCTAAGTAGAGGGCTATGACCCACAGAGGGGGTGAAAGCGGGGTGCTGGTATGGGAATTCCTGGGAGGGGTTTTTGAGTGTGCTTTGGAGGTGGGGAGTGTCCATGAAGCGGCCCCTTAGGCCCCATGAAAGCAAAGTCTCACTGTTGCTCACAGTGCTGAGGTGTGCAGGGCAGCACTGTCCCGGTGCGTCTCGTGTCACTTGTCTGTCATGCAATATGTGTTTTCAGGATACGTCGTGTCTTTTACCTTAGCCCTTTGAGGGGCCTGTCAGAAAGCCTGGCATCAGCCCACCAGCAGTTTTGCCTCGGTCATCTCGTTTTGGATTCTCTGAGTCCTTGCAGCCATTTTCCTTGCCAGGATATTTCTGTCTGTGTTGTGTCCCCAATGTCTGTCGTGTCCTGTGTCACGGGTGTCTGCACACATTTATGCCGGAGCTGCTCTGCCCTGCTGCACAGCCTGGTGCAGTAGGAGAAGTCCCGGGGACTTGAAGCTTGTAATGTGGGGTGTAATTGGACTCTGGATGGGATTTGTAGATGGACACAGGATATCTGGATCCCTTAAGTTATCCTGCAGCCATTTGACTTTGGTCCTAATTTTCTTTCAGATGCAGAAGGATAAAATCCAGGCCAGAGCCCCCCAAACCGGGTGAGAGGTTTCCTTTGAGCGGGTGAGGCCCCATTTGTCTCTGCAGCAGAAGTGTAAATGGTGACTGTGTTACAGCTTTGTTCTCTGTCTTTCTTTTTAGGGAGTAAACCTGGACACCAGCAGTGGAGGTGAGCAGTGGAGAGAAGTAGTTGTTATTGCTCAGCTCTCCATTTCTGCTGCGGCTCTATGTTTCCATTCTTGTCTTTGTGCTTTAGGCAATCCACTCGGAGCATGCCAAGTTCCCAACTGGCTGATGCAGCGGGTTTTCTGTATGTGTGAGCCCTGTGCATGCATTAGGGGACCTGGTGATGAAGTCCTGAACTTTTCTATTTAAAGGTGCCATCCGGGTGGCCTTGGGCAAGTGCTGAGGAGTTCTGGTGAGTCAGGGAAGTAGGGAGGAGGAGCGAGGGTGAACTCAGGTTTCAGCCCTGCCAAATCACCTCCCCTTCTCTTAGCCCAGGCACCCCCTGTGACGACGGCCTCGGTCTGCGAGCGTGCCCAAAGCGTGCGGCCCGAGCGGCTGGGCATTCTTAGGAGCACGGTGAGTAGGAGACTTGTGGGGTTTTGGCTGCTGTGGTGCCAAGATCAGGCTCTGATGTTTGGTTTTCTTTACTGTAGCTGTCTGAGAGACATCAGCCCGGTGCCAGCAGGAGCTTTGCAGCTGGCAAGGTGGCATTTTTTTGCACCTGAGAGCAGCATCCCCAGAAGTGTGAGAGATAAGTAGAGGGCTATGACCCACAGAGGGGGGTGAAAGCAGGGTGCTGGTTTGGGAATTCCTGGGAGGGGTTTTTGAGTGTGCTTTGGAGGTGGGGAGTGTCCATGAAGCGGCCCCATAGGCCCCATGAAAGCAAAGTCTCACTTTTGCTCACAGTGCTGAGGTGTGCAGGGCAGCGCTGTTCCGGTGCGTCTCGTGTCACTTGTCTGTCATGCAATATGTGTTTTCAGGATACGTCGTGTCTTTTACCTTAGCCCTTTGAGGGGTCTGTCAGAAAGCCTGGCATCAGCCCACCAGCAGATTCGCCTTGGTCATCTCCTTTTGGATTCTCTCAGACCTTGCAGCCATTTTCCTTGCCAGGATATTTTTGTCCGTGTTGTGTCCCCGTTGTCTGTCATGGCCTGCGTGTCCTGTGTCACGGGTGTCTGCACACATTTGTGCCGGAGTTGCTCTGCCCTGTCGCATAGCTTGGTGCAGTAGGAGAAGTCCTGGGGTCTTGAAGTTTGTAGTGTGGGGTGTAGTTGGACTCTAGATGCTATTCCTCGATTGATAGAAGGTGTTTTCAGCTTTTGAGTTATCCTGCAGATGTTTGACGTCTGTTGTAACTTTCTTTCAGGTGCAGGTGCATTTCATCTGTGGCAGAGGGTTGGGGTTAGGAGGGTCCGGGCCTTCTTAGGAGCACGGTGAGTAGCAGACTCCTTTGGTTTTGGCTGATGTGGTGTCAAGATGAGGCAGTGATATTTGGTTCTCTTTAATCAGGCTGTGCAAGAGACACCAGCCCGGTGGGAGCAGGAGCTTCCCAGCCGGTGAGACCGCCTTCCTTGGCACCTGAAGCGGAGCGGCAGCCCCGGATGTCCCAGAGATAAGTGGAGGGCTGTGACCCACAGAGGGGATGAAAGCGGGTTGCTGGGTTGGGACTCCTGGGGCAGAGAGGGGAGTTTGAATTGGCTCTGGAGTTGAGGGTAGCCGAGAAGTGGGCCCTTAGGCCTCATGAAAGCAAAGTCTCACTTTTGCTCACAGTGCTGAGGTGTGCAGGGCAGAGCAGTCCCGGTGTGTCTCGAGTCACTTGTCTGTCTTGCATTATGTGTTGTCTGGATATGTCATGTCTTTTATCTTAGCCCTGTGAGGGGCCTTTCAGAAACCCTGGTATCATTGTTAACATCTGTTCTCTCAGTGTTCCTTGCCCTGGCACCCAGGCCGTGGAACTTTTGACTCAGGACCTCAGACAGGTATTACAATAGCATCTCTCTTTAGCAGCATCCAGTCAGATGTCTTTTCAGGTCTTGTTCTGAGCTGTGTGGACAGCTATTCCTGGCCGGGTTCCATTATGGTGGGTTAGGAATTGAAGGAATGTGAGGACAAGTAGTGGCTTCTGACTGTGGGATTCTCAGGCATCCATCTTTGCATTTCTTGGAGTAAATAGTTCAGTTAGCGTCTTCTTCCTCCAGGGTTCTCTGAGCCTCATCAGCCTAACCGCAGTTTCACCTCGGTCATCTCCTTTTGGATTCTCTGAGTCTTTGCAGCCATTTTCCTTTCCAGGATATTTCTGTCTGTGTTGTGTCCTCATTGTTTGTCATGTCCTGTGTTTCCTGTGTCACGGGTGTCTGCACATGTTTGTGCCGGAGCTGCTCTGCCCTGCTGAACAGCCTGGCGCCGTAGGAGAAGTCCTGGTGGCTTGAAGTTTGTAATGTGGGGTGTAGCTGGAATCTGGATGGGATTTGTAGATGGACACAGGATATCTGGACCCCTTAAGTTATCCTGCAGCCATTTGAGTTTGGTCCTAATTTTCTTTCAGATGCAGAAGGATAAAATCCAGGCCAGAGCCCCCCAAACCGGGTGAGAGGTTTCCTTTGAGCAGGTGAGGCCCCATTTGTCTCTGCAACAGAAGTGTAAATTGTGACAGTGTTACAGCTTTGTTTTTTGTCTTTTTTTTTAGGGAGTAAATCTGGACACCAGCAGTGGAGGTGAGCAGTGGAGAGAAGTAGTTGTTATTGCTCAGCTCTCAATTTCTGCTGCAGCTCTATGTTTCCATTTTTGTTTTTGTGCTTTAGGGAATCCACTCGGAGCATGCCAAACCCCCAACTGGCAGATGCAGCGGGTTTCCTGCAGGTGTGAGCCCTGTGGATGCATTAGGGGACCTGGTGATGAAGTCCTGAACTTTTCTATTTAAAGGTGCCATCCGGGTGGCCTTGGGCAAGTGCTGAGGAGTTCTGGTGAGTCAGGGAAGTAGGGAGGAGGAGCGAGGGTGAACTCAGGTTTCAGCCCTGCCAAATCACCTCCCCTTCTCTTAGCCCAGGCACCCCCTGTGACGACGGCCTCGGTCTGCGAGCGTGCCCAAAGCGTGCGGCCCGAGCGGCTGGGCATTCTTAGGAGCACGGTGAGTAGGAGACTTGTGGGGTTTTGGCTGCTGTGGTGCCAAGATCAGGCTCTGATGTTTGGTTTTCTTTACTGTAGCTG
Source organism: Setophaga petechia (assembly GCA_024362935.1). Lineage (NCBI taxonomy): Eukaryota > Metazoa > Chordata > Aves > Passeriformes > Parulidae > Setophaga > Setophaga petechia. The sequence goes on from JANCRA010000128.1 coordinate 1,279,452, forward strand.
TCTGAGAGACACCAGCCCGGTGCCAGCAGGAGCTTTGCAGCTGGCAAGGTGGCATTTTTTTGCACCTGAGAGCAGCATCCCCAGAAGTGTGAGAGATAAGTAGAGGGCTATGACCCACAGAGGGGGTGAAAGCGGGGTGCTGGTATGGGAAGTCCTGGGAGGGGTTTTTGAGTGTGCTTTGGAGGTGGGGAGTGTCCATGAAGCGGCCCCTTAGGCCCCTTGAAAGAAAAGTCTCTCTGTTGCTCACAGTGCTGAGGTGTGCAGGGCAGCGCTGTTCCGGTGCGTCTCGTGTCACTTGTCTGTCATGCAATACGTGTTTTCAGGATACGTCGTGTCTTTTACCTTAGCCCTTTGAGGGGTCTGTCAGAAAGCCTGGCATCAGCCCACCAGCAGATTCGCCTCGGTCATCTCCTTTTGGATTCTCTCAGACCTTGCAGCCATTTTCCTTGCCAGGATATTTTTGTCCGTGTTGTGTCCCCGTTGTCTGTCATGGCCTGCGTGTCCTGTGTCACGGGTGTCTGCACACATTTGTGCCGGAGTTGCTCTGCCCTGTCGCATAGCCTGGTGCAGTAGGAGAAGTCCTGGGGTCTTGAAGTTTGTAGTGTGGGGTGTAGTTGGACTCTAGATGCTATTCCTCAATTGATAGAAGGTGTTTTCAGCTTTTGAGTTATCCTGCAGATGTTTGACGTCTGTTGTAACTTTCTTTCAGGTGCAGGTGCATTTCATCTGTGGCAGAGGGTTGGGGTTAGGAGGGTCCGGGCCTTCTTAGGAGCACGGTGAGTACAGACTTGTTTGGTTTTTGCCGATGTTGTGCCTAGATCAGGCAGTGATATTTGGTTCTCTTTAATCTAGCTGTCCAAGAGACACCAGCCCGGTGATCGCAGGAGCTTCCCAGCCGGTGAGACCGCCTTCCTTGGCACCTGAAGCGGAGCGGCAGCCCCGGATGTCCCAGAGATAAGTGGAGGGCTGTGACCCACAGAGGGGATGAAAGCGGGTTGCTGGGTTGGGACTCCTGGGGCAGAGAGGGGAGTTTGAATTGGCTCTGGAGTTGAGGGTAGCCGAGAAGTGGGCCCTTAGGCCTCATGAAAGCAAAGTCTCACTTTTGCTCACAGTGCTGAGGTGTGCAGGGCAGAGCAGTCCCGGTGTGTCTCGAGTCACTTGTCTGTCTTGCATTATGTGTTGTCTGGATATGTCATGTCTTTTTCCTTAGGCTTTTGAGGGACCTTTCAGAACGCCTGGCATGAGCCCACCAGCAGTTTTTCCTTGGTCATCTCCTTTTGGATTCTCTGAGTCCTTGCAGCCATTTTCCTTGCCAGGATATTTCTGTCCGTGTTTTGTCCCCAATGTCTGTCATGTCCCGTGTGTCCTGTATCACGGGTGTCTGCACACATTTATGCCGGAGCTGCTCTTCCCTGCTGCACAGCCTGGTGCAGTAGGAGTAGTCCCGGTGGCTTTAAGTTTGTAATGTGGGGTGTAGCTGGACTCTGGATGGGATTTGTAGATGGGCACAGGATATCTGGATCCTTTAAGTTATCCTGCAGCCATTTGACTTTGGTCCTAATTTTCTTTCAGATGCAGAAGGATAAAATCCAGGCCAGAGCCCCCCAAACCGCGTGAGAGGTTTCCTTTGAGCAGGTGAGGCCCCATTTGTCTCTGCAGCAGAAGTGTAAATGGTGACTGTGTTACAGCTCTGTTCTTTGTCTCTCTTTTTAGGAATTCAAGGCAGAGAGCAGCAGTCAAGACCAGGTAGGCAAGGTGAGCATTGATTAGGGTACCGAAGCAGTAGTTATTGCTGCGTTCTCAGTTTCTGGTGCAGCTATAAGCATCTCCTCTTGTTTTTTTTATTTTAGGTGGTCTGCTTGCAATTTCTCTTAGCCAAGCATGCCCATGCCAGGTAGGTGCAAGCTTAAGGTGTCGGTGGGGCATACTTGTCAGATTTGGGAGGTTGTGTTTTCACAGTATCTCTGCATGCTTTTTCTGCTCTGTGTCCTTGCAGGTGCTGGCAGTGCCCTAGGAATGCCCAGGAGCAGAGGAGGGCATGTGAGTCGGTGTTTAGGCAGGCTGACTCATAGGTGAGCATTATGCAGCAGCACGCTAAGTGTGTACCTTTTCTTTTTGCAGGTACCTTCTGGGCAGCCTCTGGAGTCAAATCAAGATTTGAGGTGAGCTGGGGCAGTGGTGCAGAGGAGTCCCGGGGATTACTGGTTTATGCTACGTGTACTTACATTGTGTGTACCTCTGCTGGCTTATACTGCGTGTACATAAATTGTGTGTACCTATAACGGGTTATATGTTATTGGCTTACATTGTGTGTACCTATGCTGCTTTATACTGTGTGTATAATATTGTGTGTACCTATGGTGGCTTATATTGTGTGTACTCACGTTGTGTGTACTTATGCGAGCTTATTCTGCGTGTACTTATATTGTGTGTACCTATGCTATCTTTTACTCTATGTACTTCAATTCTGTATACCTATGCTGGCTTATACTGCGTGTACTTAGGTTGTGTGTACCTATGCTGTCTTATACTGCGTTACTTACATTGCGTCTATCTATGGTGGCTTATGTTGTGTGTACTTACATTGTGTTTACCTATGCTGGCTTATATTTTATGTACTTACATTGTGTGTACCTATGCTGGGTTCTATTGCATATACTCACATTGTGTGTACCTATGCTGGCTTATACTGCGTATACTTAAATTGTATGTGCCTATGCTGACCTATACTGCGTGTGCTTACATTGTGTGTACTCACATTGTGTGTACCTATGCTGGCTTATATTGTGAGTCCTTACATTGTGTGTGTAAGTATTCTGTCTTATACTGCGTGTGCTTACATTGTGTGTACCTATGCTGGCATTTATGTTATGTCTTTATGTTGTGTGTACCTGTGTTGGTTTCTACCGTATGTACTTCAATTTTGTACACCTATGCTGGCTTATACTCTGTGTACTTACATTGTGTGTACCTATGCTGGCCTGTATTGCGTGCACTTAGATTGTGTGTACCTATGGTGGCTTCTATTGCATGTGCTCACATTGTGTGTACCTATGCGGGTTTATACTGCTTGTACTTAGATTGTGTATACCTATGCTGGCTTATACTGCGTGTACTTATATTGTGTGTACCTATTCTGTTTTATACTGCGTGTACTTACATTGTATGTGCCTATTCTGTCTTATACTGTGTGTACTTGCATTGTGTGTACTTATACTGTCTTATAATGTGTGTACTTACATTGTGCATACCTATGCTGCTTTATATTGCATGTATTTACATTGTGTGTACCCATGCTGCTTTTTACTGTGTGTACTTACATTGTGTGTACCTGTGGTGGCTTGTATTGTGTGTACTCACATTGTGTGTACTTTTGCTGGGATATTCTGCGTGTACTTATATTGTGTGTATCTATGCTTTCTTAGACTGTATGTACTTCAATTCTGTATACCTATGCTGGCTTATATTGCACGTACTTACATTCTGTGTACCTTTGCTGGCTTATACTGCGTGTACTTACATTGTGTGTACCTATGCTGTCTTATGCTGCGTTACTTTGTGTGTGTCTACGGTGCTTATATTGTGTGTACTTACATTGTGTTTACCTATGCTGGCTTATATTTTATGTACTTACATTGTGTGTACCTATGCTGGGTTCTATTGCGTATACTCACATTGTGTGTACCTTTTCTGGCTTATACCTGCGTGTACTTAAATTGTATGTACCTATTCTGGCTTATTCTGCCTGTACTTTCATTGTGTGTACCTATGCTGGCCTATACTGCGTGTGCTCGCATTGTGTGTACCTTTGGTGGCTTACATTGGGTGTACGCACATTGTGTGTACCTATGGTGGCTTATACTGCATGTAGTTACATTGTGTGTACCTATGCTGGCTTACATTGTGTGTAGTTACATTGTGCGTGTTAGTATTCTGTCTTATACTGCGTGTGCTTACATTGTGTCCCTATGCTGGCTTATATGTTATGTCCTTATGTTGTGTGTACCTGTGTTGGTTTCTACTGTATGTACTTCAATTTTGTACACCTATGCTGGCTTATACTGTGTGTACTTACATTGTGTGTACCTATGCTGTTTTATACTGCGTGTACTTACATTGTGTGTACCTATGGTGGCTTATATTTTATGTCCTTATATTGTGTGTACCTATGCTGGCTTATACTGGGTGCACTTACCTTTTGTGTACCTATGCTGGCCTATATTGCGTGCACTTACGTTGTGTGTACCTATGCTGGTCTCTATTGCATGTGCTCACATTGTGTGTACCTATGCAGGTTTATACTGCGTGTACTTAGATTGTGCGTACCTACACTGGCTTATACTGTGTTTACTTACATTGTGTGTACCTATAATGGCTTATATGGTATGTACTTACATTGTGTGTACCTTTGCTGGCTTATACTGCCTGTACTTACATTGTGTGTACCTATGCTGGCCTATACTGCGTGTGCTTACATTGTGTGTCCCTATGCTGGCTTATATGTTATGTCCTTTGTTGTGTGTACCTATGTTGGTTTCTACTGTATGTACTTCAATTTTGTATACCTATGCTGACTTATACTGTGTGTACTTACATTGTGTGTACCTATGCTGTTTTATACTGCGTGTACTTACATTGTGTGTACCTATGCTGCTTTATACTGCGTGTACTTACATTGTGTCTATCTATGGTGGCTTATATTGTGTGTACTCACATTGTGTGTACTTTTGCTGGCTTATACTGCTTGTACTTACATTGTGTGTACCTATGCTGGCTTATATTTTCTTATATTGTGTGTACCTATGCTGGCTTATACTGGGTGTACTTAGCTGTTGTGTACCTATGCTGGCCTGTATTGCGTGCACTTACATTGTGTGTGCCTATGCTGGCTTATACTTTGTGTACTTACATTGTGTGTACCTATGCTGGCTTATATTGTGTGTACTTACATTGTGTGTACACATGCGCTGTATGCATCGGCCTATATTGTGTGCACTTACATTGTAGCTCTTATGATCACGGCTGCCCTGCCCTGGCACGTAGTCGCAGTTAGGTAGAACAGTTACGAAAACTTTATTGTTCATATATCTTTTGTGGGATTTTAGGTAGGAAATTTATTGGTCCAGAGCGGGGACAAGTTCTAGCTGTTAGAGAGCCACTCGTTGACGTCTTCCTGTTGTCTCACAGGTCCCCAAGGCTGCCCATTTCCCCTGACTCTGCCGTTTGACATCAAGGAGCGGCAGCCAGAAGACGTGTTGCAGCACGTTCTTCAGCATCTGAAGTAAGGGCCGCAGCGAGTGTGTAAGTGGGAAGAGTGTGTGAGCACATGAGAGCACGTGACTGTGTTTGTCTGTGTCTGCTCTTCTCTGCGTGTGTGAGCGTATGGTGACTGGATTTAACCTTGTGTGTGTGACTTTTGCTTTCCAGGTTTTTCAACTAATTTTTAATATTAGAATAAAAAATCCCCAGCCGGGGGGTTTTTTGTGCTCCCTCCAGCTGGGTTTTTTTTTCCTTTGTCCTGGTTGGTCTGAGAGGTGACGTTCTTCGCCGAAGTTTGGGTGCGGACCGTCTAGGTACCGGAGTTTTCGTCAGGCAGGAGGATTTTTTGGAGGCTCACGGGAACCACGTTCCTGAGGACCAGTGATTGCTGGGGTGTAGTTTAGCAGTTGTGATGAGAGTGATGGTGAGTTTGTGTGTAATGTGAAGGGGATGTTAATGGTAGATGAGTGTTGTTTTCTGTGTGCGTTTGTTGTTTTGGGTTTCCTGTAACAATAGATCAACATGTAATGAAAATAGAAAAAGTTTATGATCTTGTGTTAATATGTGTTTGTTGTTGTATTGCTCTTTATTGCTGTGTATTTTAGGGTGAGCACAGGGTGAACTCTCTACTTGCCGTGACACCTGGGCTGGCAGGGATGACGCAGTGACCTCGGCCAGCCGATGCTGCCTGTGCCATCACCTGGCACTGACGTGTTTGATGAAAATCCTTTGGCTGGGATTTTTCTCCTGAGCAGCCCCAGAACAGAAATGGAACCAGTAATGGTCTGCTGGCTGTGGAGTGTGGGCTAGAGATGGTTTAGCAACAGGGGCATCTTGGATTGGTCTCTTGTGCATTGTTTCTGCTTGATGACCAATCACGGTCCAGCTTTGTCAGGGCTGTGGACAGTCCCAGGTTTTTATTATAGATTCCTTTCCAGCTTTCTGATGTCTTCTTGCTCTTTAGGTAGAGGTCTAATATCTCATTTTCTTTTAATAGAATAGAGCTCATAAATTAATAAATCAGCCTTCTGAAAGGTGGAGGAAAGATTCTCATCTCCTCCCTTGTCCTGGGGACCCTCAAACACCACCACAACCACTGGCTTGAGGTCGTCTGGGCAGCACCAAATAAAAAGCTTTAAAATTTAACAAAAATAGAAATTAATTAAATTTTCCTGCTTTATTTTAAATTTTTTATTTTAGTTTTTTTTTTTTTAATTAAAAAAAAAAGAAAAACACAATAAAAACCGTCATGTGCTGTCAAGGTAAGTGCCGTAAAGGTTCCATAAAAGCAAGTGCCATAACGCGCGGCTGTCACGAAGCACCATAAAACGTGAGTATAGTAAAACTGCTGTAAAGAGCAGAAGTCGTAAAGTGCTGTTAGCCAAACCCGCATTTTCCCATTTGGGCTTTGCCCCGCCCACAATTTGCTTATTTGGGTTTAGCCCCTCATACATTTCCTTATTTAAGTTTAGCCCCGCCCACAAGTCCCTTACTTAGGTTGTCCCCACCTCCATGTCCTTATTTAGGCTTATGCCCTTATTTGGATTGGGCCCCTTCCCCACACCCTTATTTGGGGTTTGCCCCACCCCATTCCCTTATTTGGGTTTGCTTCTGCCCCATGCCCTTATTAAGGGTTTTCCCCGCCCACCATGCCCTGATTTGAGTTTGTCCCTGCCCCCATTACCTTACTTAGGGGTGGCCTCGCCCACCATGCCTTTAATTTGGTTTTGCACCGCCCCACGCTCTTTTTAAAGGTTGGCCCCGCCCACTATGCCCTTATTTAGGTTTGGCCCCGCCCCCACACCTTAATTTGCAGTTGGCCCCACCCCCGTGCCCTCATTTGAGGCTGGCTCTGCCCCAGGAACTCATTTAGCGTTTGCCCCGCCCCCATGCCCTTTCTTTGGGGGGGGCCCCGACCCACACCCGATTTTGGGCATAGGCCCCCGCCAGTCCTTATTTGGGTTTGGCCCCGCCCCGATGTCTGTATTTGGGTTTCACCCCGCCCCAAAGCCCTTTTTTGGAAGGTGGCCCCTCCCCACACCCGTTTCTGGGGTTAGCACCGCCCTCATGCCCTTTTTTGAATTTGGCCTTGCCCCTATGCTGGTATTTAAGCGCGACTGTCACAAAAGGTGCCGTAAAAAGCGACTGTTGTAAAATTGCCATAAAATACGACTGTCATGAAACTGCCGTAAAGCAGCACTGTTGCAAAAGGTGCCGTAAAGCGCGATTGTCGCAAAAGGCGCCATAAAGCGCGACTGTCGTAAAACGGCCGTAAAGCGCGACTGTCGCAAAAGGTGCCGTAAAGCGCGACTGTCGCAAAAGGCGCCGTAAAGCGTGACTGTCACAAAAGCTGTCGTAAAAAGCGACTGTCGTAAAATTGCCGTAAAGCTCGACTGTCACAAAAGGTGCCGTAAAGCGCGACTGTCGCAAAAGGCGCTGTAAAAAGCGACTGTCGTAAAATTGCCGTAAAGCTCGACTGTCGCAAAAGGTGCCGTAAAGCGCGACTGTCGCAAATGCTGCCGTAAAGCGCTAGTGTCGATAAACTGCCGTAAAGCACGACTGTCGCAAAAGGCGTCGTAAAGCGCGATTATCGTAAAAGGCGCCGTAAAGCGTGACTGTCGCAAAAAATGCCGTAAAGCGCGACTGCCGCAAAAGGTGCCGTAAAGCGCCACTGTCGTAAAAGCTGACGTAAAGCGCGACTGTCGCAAAAGGTGCCGTAAAGCGCGATTGTCGTAGAAGCTGCCTTAAAGCGCGACTGTCGTAAAACTGCTGTAAAGTGCCACTGTCGCAAAAGGTACCGTAAAACGCGACTGTCGTAAAACTGCCGTAAAGCGCCACTGTCGCAAAAGGCGCCGTAAAGCGCGACTGTCTTAAAACTGCCGTAAAGCGCGCCTGCCGCAAAAGGTGCCGTAAAGTGCCACTGTCGTAAAAGCTGACGTAAAGCGCGACTGTCGTAAAAATTGCCGTAAAGAGCGACTGTCGCAAAAGGCGCCGTAAAGCGTCACTGTCGCAAAAGCTGCCGTAAAGCGCGAGTGTCGTAGAAGCTGCCGTAAAGCGCGACTGTCGCAAAAGGTGTCGTAAAGCGCCACTGTCGCAAAAGGTGCCGTAAAGCGCGACTGTCGCAAAAGGCGCCGCAAAAGCGAGACTGTCGCAAAAGCTGCCGTAAAAAGCGACTGTCGTAAAATTGCCGTAAAGCTCGACTGTCGCAAAAGGAGCCGTAAAGCGCGACTGTCGCAAAAGGCGCCGTAAAGCGCGACTGTCGCAAAAGCTGCTGTAAAGTGCGACTGTCTTAAAATTGCCGTAAAGCGCGACTGTCGCAAAAACGGCCGTAAAGCGCGACTGTCGTAAAAGGTGCCGTAAAGCGCGACTGTCGTAAAAACGGCCGTTAAGCGCGACTGTCGCAAAAGGTGCCCTAAAGTGCGACTGTCGTAAAAAGTGCCGTAAAGCGCGACTGTCGTAAAAGGTACAGTAAAGCGCGACTGTCGTAAAACTGCTGTAAAGCGTGACTGTCGTAAAAGGCGCCGTGAAGCGCGACTGTCGTAAAAGGTGCCGTAAAGCAGCACTGTCGCAAAAGGTGCCGTAAAGCGCGACTATCGTAAAAGGCGCCGTAAAGCGCAACTGTCGTAAAAGGTGCCGTAAAGCGCGACTGTCGCAAAAGCTGCTGTAAAGTTGGTAAGTTTTGTTTGCTAGGGAAAAGGGGTGGTGTTGGTGTTTGGGTACCTGTAGCCCTGAGGCGCCGCCTGGCTCCTGAAATTCCGCATTGCGCAGGATAGCCCCCAGAGGCAAAGAGGCACCAGTGCAACTTCAGGCTAGTTTAAGAGTGCCAAGTGGCTCCTGCAATTTGCCATCAGGAACCTGCCGTGGCCCATTTGTTTGCCAGGGGAAAATGTCGCCATTTGTTTTCAGGCGTCGTTAGTGGTGATTTGCTGGCTGTCTGCTGGGGTTCTAAAATCCAGGTCGCCCCTGCCCCATCTCTCAGTTTCCTCACCCCCCTCCCATTGACTCCTTGCAGCACCATGTCAGATCCCACACATGGGCTGAGGGGCAAAGACGGTGGGGCTTGGCAGGTGTAGAGCTGGCACTGAGGGTCAGGGGTGCCAAGGACGCAGGGTACCAGGTAGGGTTAGGGTACAGGTGCGACCCTAATGGTGGCACTGCCCCAGGACCCTCTGAGCAGGTGCAGGCAATTACCCTAATGATGGGACGGCCCTAGAAAGCTCCAGCAGGTGCAGGCAATAACCCTAATGGTGGGACAGCCCTTGCACCCATCCAGCAGGTGCAGGCAATTACCCTCATGGTGGGACGGCCCTAGAATGCTCCAGCAGGTGCAGGCAATTACCCTAATGGTGGGACAGCCCTTGCACCCATCCAGCAGGTGCAGGCAATTACCCCATTTAGAAGGTAGAGATCATGTTTGGAGGCCACAGAATGAGAGGTAGGAATTGATCAGTCTTTTAGGATTATGTTTAGGATTTTTCAGGGATTTCAAAGGATATTTTAGGGGATTTTTTGTTGCAGGAGATTTTTAGGAATTCTCTGGGAATGTTTAGGATACCTTTAGTGCTTTTTCAGGGATTTTAAAAGAATTTTTAGTGTGTTTTAAGGGATGTTTTACTAGTAATTGGAATTGTTAGGGGTGTTTTGGGGTATTTTTGGGGCTTTTTTAGGACTACTTAGAAGGTTTTAGGGCTTTTTGAGGAGTATTGAGGATATATGGAGAACTTTTTTATGAGTAGGGTATTTCTAGGGTTTCTGAGGGAGTTTTGTAAGCTTTTTTTAGGGGCTTATCAGGGCACTTTAAGCATTTTATAGGTATTCTCAGAGCTCTTTTAGGAGTATTTAGAGATTGTCTTAAAGGTTCTTTGGGGATTTCTAGGGGTGTTTGAGGGGCTTTTTAAAAGTAGGGTATTTTTAGTGTATTCTGAGGCTATTTAGGGATTTTTGGGTTGTTTAGGTCAGTTTAAAAACCAGGGCTTTTTTAGGGAATTGTCGGAGAAGGGAGACGTGACACCAGATGGTTCATCAACGTAGCTCGATTTATTGATCCGTATCGTCAGGTTAAATACACTTCTTAATTAGTCTCATACATATTGCAAAAGCTGAGCTCATTATTGGTTAAAAGGCATTTGCGTCAATTTCTGCAACATAGTTATATTTCTGCAACATAGTTATACTTCTATATTCCTGTGGTTAGCTAGCTATGATTTCTACAGCAGGTCTGCTAATTTCAGGCCAAGTTGTTTTGCTGACAAGGGCACTGTGATCACAGAGCTACCCTTGGTTCTCACAGCTACCCTTGCCCTACTTATTGCTCATATTGATCATCTTATAGCCACTGTGGCCTTTCTCATCAAGCCACTCAGCAATTAGGCTCTCTACACTTCCCCCGTTTTTCTGTCTGCACAAGCAAATTAGTCTTCCATGTTCTTTCAATCATATTCTGCATCATGTTTTGAATACAACTGCAAGCACAAGGCAAAATTAATAGTAGCAATAAAATCACTCTTAATAACCCTATCACATGTAACCATGGCCCAAGTCCCAGACTTCTTAACCATTCATCGATTCCTAGCTCTTTTTCCTCCTTCAACTTACAGAGTCAGAAAGGTTCATTCAACACATTCTTTCAAACTCCTTATAGCCGTGGCTTTGCGCTAAAAGCAAAAAATTTATAGCAGCTTTATTCTAAAGCATTGCATAATAAGCATTTTACACATCTATAGTAAGCATATCTAAAATCTGTGATTTCTTATTCAGTTTAACTTTAACCCAGCACCCTATCTGTTTTGTGAAGTTTCTTATCTGCCACACTTCCAGGTAAAATAGTTGCTACTACTACTTAATGCAGCTTAGTCTAAAAACCTAAATTCTTCTATGTTTAACTATTACTTGTGTTTTTACACCTTTACATTAGGAAAGATACATTAAGATGGAACAGTGATAGTTTTCTCAAATAATACGGCCCCCCCTGCGGGTTGCCTGCAAGGCTGGCATTTGCACTCTCAAAGAGAACTGATTCTTCTGGGGGAGAGTGTGTGTTCAAGGACAGTATGAACTCACACTGCTGGCATCCGTCCTGTTTGCTTTGATGTTGGCAACGGGCCGAAAAAGACAAGTTTTTTACATAAACTACTACTGTTCCTAAAACCCACAAAATTCCCCTGGAAACCAAACAGGTAAATTTATAAAACAAGTTTGAAAAAGATTAGTAACTCCTCTTACACTAAAGCAAAGCGATGATTGATTAGTTTGTTTTGCTAATGATACCCAAATGCTATCTCTTAACTAATTAAAGCGTATAATTTCTGCTACCTGACTACTACAACACCAAGCAATGCAAAACAGCTAAACTTCATTTTTCTTCACGCTTCTTTCTCTTCTTATTCTTTTTAGCCCTTACTGTCCCTAATCGTTGTAGTTTTCTCTCTTGTAATCTGCTCAAGCACTGATTTGGTTCTTTATCGGGATCTCTGCTAATTGGCCTTATCACGGAATGCTGTGTTATGGATACTGTGAAAAATGCATGTATTTTATGATTGGCTTTTTGCAAATATCAAAATGAACACCACATGTGTTGTGTTAGGAAGTAATGCTGTATTAATTCTCTTAAGTACTGTGTTAAATATAGTTCTAAGTTATAGAAATCATTAAAATAGAAACTATGCTATGTAAGATGCTTTGTTAAATAGAAAGGCCTTGTAGTGAGATAGCAGCTACAGGACACATAAATCTTTCTGAGAAAGGAAATTTACTGCCTTCTTATCAGAAGAAACTAACTTTTTTCTCGCTTTGAAGGCACTGTTAGGATTAGAAGGAAGAAGTTAACACTAACCAGACAGAATCCTCTGTTTGAATGGAATCCATGCAGCATGTATGAAGTGTATAAGTATGCAACAGGCCATTGTCTTGAAGGGTTAAATCTTTGTTAACATGTATCCTTCTTTAGGCTCGTGATGCCCAGGAAAAAGTATTTGGATGTCTGCAACTCTTTGCTTTTATTGTCTCATATTGTCTTGCTTTAAATTGTCCAAATTACTATAACTCTAGTTGTATTACTATTTTTATAACCATTTTATTACTATTAAACTTTTAATAATTTCAAAAGCAAGTGATTTAGTATTTTTTCACAATTATACTAATTATCTGTACTTTGCAGAGACAATATGAGACTTACTCTGAGCTGTAACCCTTTCAAAGATATGCTTTAGTTCTTAACAATAACAAATTAGGACCTTTTGCTCAGGTGTTTTAAAAAGCTCTAAAGCTAGATTAACTCTTAATCTTGATTGTTCTTGTAGCTCTCTCTGCTAGTCCTTAAAATTATGGTTAAACACGCACTTGTTACACTACAATTCACATACTACAGACTGTTCTATCGAAAAAGTTTTACCACACACCTGCAATACAAAGTTACTCAAGCAGCACAATACAGGATATTACAGTCAAGACTTTTTTGACCCACTGGACCCCGTATGTAAAATTCTAACAGCGACCCAACAGTTGTAACCAGTCCCCCAAAGGTTCGACAGCAGGCCACAGTCCCGTTGACAGCTTTTGAGTGTCCTTTTAGCTGTAACAGCAGTGGTCACAGCTTTCTTGTCAGTCACTGCATCAAGAACAGGCTTAGTCCATCCAGCAGGTACCCACACAGCCCCTGTATCCAAATTAGGATCTTTTGCAACCAAGTTGGTGCCCTAAAGAGGTATTTGGGACCGTGCCAAATTGTCAGGTGTATAGACGACTCTGTGTCCCGCCGATAAACTTGTCCTTGAGTAACACAGTGCATAATTTGCTGAAAAACGTGCTGCTGCTCTGGGGTAATACAGATCGGACTTGTTGGGTGTGTTCCTTTAAGAAGTGAATATAAACCATCCAGCAGCCTGTTCGATATTCCAAACAATAGCTCCTTGTTAATTTGAAGTGGTGGAAAGGGGGTGTGTAGCATAACCATAATTTTCCCGGTAAAATCCACATCAATAACTCCAGGTAAAACAAATAATCCAAGCATAGAGGCAGATGATCTCCTTAAAAGCAGTGCATCCATCGCTTGACCTTGTATAACAATAGGTCCTTTAACCTCGTCAGGATGTTTTTCGTGGGTGCGGAGTCATCAGCGTGATTTCTACAGCGTTGAGTTCCAGATCCTAAACGTTCCGCAGGGGTGCTGGCCATTGCCGTAGGAGCTCGGAGAGGTGCAAGAGCCGCTAATACCTGTGCTTGGGAAACCCTTGCCTGCTCCTGTAACCTTAACCCCAGCTGTTTGATAGCATCTACCAAAAATGCTTTTGATCCTACCGGCATGCATCTGAGCTATTCTCCTTAATGCCTCTTTTATGGCCCAATTCACACCTAACGTGTTAAGCACATTCCTCGCAGCCTGCCTGCTGTCCTGAAGAGCACATGTTTCAACATAGCCTCTGCCGTATAATCACATATTCCTGCTTTCTCTATTGCTGCAGCAACATTCTCTATAAACAAACCAAAAGATTCTTCCTGGCCCTGTTTAATTCCAGGATCTTTTACTCTGTCTATAGCCAGTCTAATCAATCTCATCGCCTCTCGGCACTTATCTGGTCCTGTCAGGGCCTGAGCTTCGGTGTAAAGAAACACTCTCAGCCCCATAAACTCATCTGCTGTCACTCCAAACTGACTAACTCCCGACTGCAACTTCGATAACAACTTCCAGTTAAGCGCAGATGTTATTGCTCGCAGACCTCCCCCCGCCTGAGTTTGAAAAGTCACCGGGCATGTCATTTGTGTAGCCGCATTAACTGCACCATCATCCCCCTTCTCCCAGCGCTCTTTCGCCAGCGCAGCCCAAGCCTCCCCCCGTCCCGTGGCAGTGGCCCCCGCTAGGTCGCTTTCCGCCCCAGGGATCGGCTCACTGCTCAGAGGGAGGGCAGCCGGGGCCGGTTTTGGCCATGAATCGTTCTCTCCGGGGGGTGCAGACGGCTCACTCACTGCCTCGGTACCAGAATTAAGAGGCGGTGGTGCTGGGGGAGGCAAAGACACCCTATTAAACACAGGGGGTAATATAATGTCTTGGGATAAATCTCCCTCATAGGTTCTGTTTTTTGTATGAGCAGCCGATGCCTGCACCGCTGCTTTCTGTTCTGCCTGATACTGCAGAAGCTCATTACGAATCACTCTCCAAAGTTTTCCCATCTTTTCAGCTGTCTTATCATCATCTAAAGTAGCCTCCCACAACAAGTCTCCTAACTTTCTCCATTCTGTCAATTCGTGGACTGTATGAGGGTTAACAAAACAGCCCTTAGCATATCCCCATGCTAGTAATCCTTATAGTTCCTTCTTATCCACCCCTTTTATTCCCTTTTTCTCTAGGGTGGTAAAAAATAAATGATATGCTGCTTGCCTGTCCATTTGTCAGCGCGCTGTTGCGGCTCTCCGGCTTCGGCAGCACGTATGGCCCAAAACCACCTCTGTGATCTTTGGGGGTGCCTTCCCTTTCCTTTTCGGCACCACTCCGACCACTACGGACCCCAACCCAACTTCTCCGACCGTGGCGTGTCGAGACCCGCTCTCCCCCGTTTCCTTTAGCAGGCCTTACTCGGGGTCGCCATTTTGTCGGAGAAGGGAGACGTGACACCAGATGGTTCATCAACGTAGCTCGATTTATTGATCCGTATCGTCAGGTTAAATACACTTCTTAATTAGTCTCATACATATTGCAAAAGCTGAGCTCATTATTGGTTAAAAGGCATTTGCGTCAATTTCTGCAACATAGTTATATTTCTGCAACATAGTTATACTTCTATATTCCTGTGGTTAGCTAGCTATGATTTCTACAGCAGGTCTGCTAATTTCAGGCCAAGTTGTTTTGCTGACAAGGGCACTGTGATCACAGAGCTACCCTTGGTTCTCACAGCTACCCTTGCCCTACTTATTGCTCATATTGATCATCTTATAGCCACTGGGCCTTTCTCATCAAGCCACTCAGCAATTAGGCTCTCTACAGGGAATTGATAGGGGTTTTTTTTGGGTCCTTTCAGGGCATGACAGAGGCTGAGGGGCAGCTTGAGGGGTACTGTGGGGGCTTGAGGGTGGCAGAGGCTGGGAGCTGAGGGAGGAGCAGAGAGAGGGGACAGTGAGTGGCACACAGAGATGCTGAGGGTGGCAGGGGCAGCTGGAGGGTGGCACCAAGAAGCCGGGGTCTGGGGGGCGAAGAAGAGGGATGAAGGGTGACACACAGGAGCTGAGGGGCCTTGAGGGGCATAGTGAGGGCTTGAGGGTGACAGACAGAGCCTGAGGGCTGGTGTGCAGAGGGAGGGCTTGAGGAGTAAAGGGAGAGGGCTGGAAAGTCCAGTGGAGATCAGGGCTTCAGGGTACAGCTTGGGAGGCAAGTTAGGGCACAGGTGCACCACCCCTGCGCCCAGCCCTAAACTTTGCCTAAGCAGCACCCCTAACAACAGCCTTTTACCCCAAGAGCAGCACAGCACAGCAACCCTGACAGCAAGACCAGAGCAGAACCCTCCCAGTGGGACAGGACAACAACCCTCACACCAGGAAAAGGAGAGAACTCTCAGAGGACAAGATGCACTGCAAAAAGGTAGGGAGGACATATGAGGGTTATAGAGCAACAGGTGGGGGTGGGGGCTGAGCACGTTTTTTTCAGGACATTTCCACAACTTCTAAGGATATACAGGGGATTCTTAAAGGTTTCCTAGGACATTTTTGGCTTAGCATTAGCCTAAGGCAGTGTTTACTGCCTAGGGTAAGGGTTACACCTAGGGTTACATCTAGGGTTAGGGATTTTAAATCACAAAGCCCAGAGCTCCAGGCACGCTACAGCGGCAAACGCATCCCAAGGGGAACACAAAGCTGCTAAAAAGAGGCTTCCCCCAGACCTCGTCCTTGAAAATTACCTAACAATAAATGACTGTCTGCCTGCTGAACTTGTGCAAAAGGAAGGATGACTCCAAACCAAAGCTACCACCCCTACCAACTCGGGCTTGTTTGACACTGCCAAGTCCCTCCTACAATCTACCATCAAGATGCAGGGCTGGTAAGTTTGGTTTGCTAGGGAAAAGGGGTGGTGTTTGTGTTTGGGTACCTGTGGCCCTGAGGGGCCGTCTGGCTGCTGAAATTCCGCATTGCGCAGGATTGCTCCCAGACCAAAGCTGGCACCAGTGCAAATTCAGGCTAGTTTAACAGTGTCAAGGGACTCCTGCAATCTACAATCACGAAGCTGCCCTGGTCCCTTTTGTTTTCCAGGGAAATCAGGTGCTGTTTGTGTGTGGGTAGCTGTAGCCTGGAGTGGCCGGCTGGATCCTGAAATTCCGCATTGCCCAGAATGCCTCCCAGACCCAAGCTCGCACCCGTGGCAAGACAGGCTGGTTTTATAGTGCCAAGTACCTCGTACAATTTGCCATCAGGATGCAGGGCTGGTAAGTTTTGTTTGCCAGGGAAAAGGGGTGGTGTTGGTGTTTGGGTACCTGTGGCCCTGAGGCGCCGTCCGGATCTGGAAATTCCGCATTGCGCAGGATAGCCCCCAGAGGCAAAGAGGCACCAGTGCAAATTCAGGCTAGTTTAAGAGTGCCAAGTGGGTCCTGCAATCTGCCATCATGAACCTGCCCTGGTCCCTTTTGTTTTCCAGGGAAATCAGGTGCTGTTTGTGTGTGGGTAGCTGTAGCCTGGAGTGGCCGGCTGGCTCCTGACATTCCGAATTGCGCAGAATGCCTCCCAGACCCAAGCTGGCACCCGTGGCAAGTCAGGCTGGTTTGATACTGCCAAGTGCGTCCCACAATCTGCCATCAAGATGTAGGGCTGGTAAGTTTTGTTTGCCAGGGAAAAGGGGTGGTGTTTGTGTTTGGGTACCTGTGGCCCTGAGGGGCCGGCAGGCTCCTGAAATTCCGCATCGCGCAGGATAGCCCCCAGAGGCAAAGAGGCACCGGTACAAATTCAGGCTACTTTAAGAGTGCTAAGTGGGTCCTGCAATCTGCCAACATGAAGCTGCCGTGGTCCCTTTTGTTTTCCAGGGAAATCAGGTGCTGTTTGTGTGTGGGTAGCTGTAGCCTGGAGTGGCCGGCTGGCTCCTGACATTCCGAATTGCGCAGAATGCCTCCCAGACCCAAGCTGGCACCCGTGGCAAGTCAGGCTGGTTTGATACTGCCAAGTGCGTCCCACAATCTGCCATCAAGATGTAGGGCTGGTAAGTTTTGTTTGCCAGGGAAAAGGGGTGGTGTTTGTATTTGGGTACCTGTGGCCCTGAGGGGCCGGCAGGCTCCTGAAATTCCGCATCGCGCAGGATAGCCCCCAGAGGCAAAGAGGCACCGGTGCGAATTCAGGCTAGTTTAAGAGTGCTAAGTGGGTCCTGCAATCTGCCAACATGAAGCTGCCCTGGTCCCTTTTGTTTTCCAGGGAAATCAGGTGCTGTTTGTGTGCGGGTACCTGTAGCCTGGAGTGGCCGGCTGGCTCCTGAAATTCCGCATTGTGCAGAATGCCTGCCAGACCCAAGCTGGCACCCGGGCAACTCGGGCTGGTTTGATAGTGCCAAGTGCGTCCCACAATCTGCCATCAAGATGCAGGGCTGGTAAGTTTTGTTTGCCAGGGAAAAGGGGTGGTGTTTGTGTTTGGGAACCTGTGGCCCTGAGGTGCCAGCAGGCTCCTGAAATTCCGCATTGCGCAGGATTGCTCCCAGAAAAAAGCTGGCACCAGTGCAAATTCAGGCTAGTTTAAGAGTGTGAAGGGACTCCTGCAATCTGCAATCATGAAGCTGCCCTGGTCCCTTTTGTTTTCCAGGGAAAGTGGTTGGTGTTGGAGTGCGGGTACCTGTAGCCTGGAGTGGCCGGCTGGCTCTTTAAGTTCCGCATTGTCCAGAATGCCTCCCTGACCCAAGCTGGCACCAGTGACAAGTCAGGCTGGTTTGATAGTGCCAAGTGCCTCCTACAATCGGCCATCAAGATGCAGGGCTGGTAAGTTTTGTTTGCCGGGGAAAAGGGGTGGTGTTTGTGTTTGGGTACCCGTGGCCCTGAGGGGCCGGCGGGCTCCTGAAATTCTGCGTTGCGCAGGATAGCCCCCAGAGGCAAAGAGGCACCAGTGCAAATTCAGGCTAGTTTAAGCGTGCCAAGTGGGTCCTGCAATCTGCCCTCATGAAGCTGCCCTGGTCCCTTTTGTTTTCCAGGGAAATCAGGTGCTGTTTGTGTGTGGGTAGCTGTAGCCTGGAGTGGCCGGCTGGCTCCTGAAATTCCGCATTGCGCAGGGTGGCTCCCAGACCCAAGCTGGCACCAGTGCAAACTCAGGCTAGATTAAGACTGCCAAGTGGGTCCTACAACGTGCCATCATGAACCTGCCCTGGTCCTATTTGTTTTCCAGGGAAATCAGGTGCTGTTTGTGTGCGGGTACCTGTAGCCTGGAGTGGCAGGCTGGCTCCTGACATTCCGAATTGCGCAGAATGCCTGCCAGACCCAAGCTGGCACTCATGGCAACTGTGGTTTGTTTGATACTGACAAGTGCCTCCTACAATTTTCCATCACGATGCAGGGCTGGTAAGTTTTGTTTGCCAGGGAAAAGGGGTGGTTTTGTTGTTTGGGTACCTGTGGCCCTGAGGGGCGTCTGGCTCCTGAAATTCCGCATTGCGCAGGATTGCTCCCAGAGCAAAGCTGGCACCAGTGCAAATTCAGGATAGTTTAAGAGTGTCAAGGGACTCCTGCAATCTGCAATCATGAACCTGCCCTGGTCCCTTTTGTTTTCCAGGGAAACCAGTTGGTGTTTGAGTGTGGGTAGCTGTAGCCTGGAGTGGCCGACTGGCTCCTGAAATTCTGCATTGCGCAGAATGCCTGCCAGACCCAAGCTGGCACCCGTGGCAACTTGGGCTGGTTTGATAGTGCCAAGTGCGTCCCACAATCTGCCATCAAGATGCAGGGCGGGTAAGTTTTGTTTGCCAGGGAAAAGGGGTGGTGTTTGTGTTTGGGTACCCGTGGCCCTGAGGGTCCGGCAGGCTCTTGAAATTCCGCAATGCGCAGGATAGCCCCCAGAGGCAAAGAGGCACCAGTGCAAATTCAGGCTAGTTTAAGAGTGCCAAGTGGGTCCTGCAATCTGCCAACATGAAGCTGCCCTGGTCCCTTTTGTTTTCCAGGGAAACTGGTTGGTGTTTGTGTGTGGGTACCTGTAGCCTGGAGTGGCCGGCTGGCTCCTGAAATTCCGCATTGCGCAGAATGCCTCCCAGACCCAAGCTCGCACCCGTGCAAGACAGGCTGGTTTTATAGTGCGAAGTGCGTCCCACAATCTGCCATCAAGATGCAGGGCTGCTAAGTTTTGTTTGCCAGGGAAAAGGGGTGGTGTTTGTGTTTGGGTACCCGTGGCCCTGAGGGGCCGTCTGGATCTTGAAATTCCGCATTGCGCAGGATAGCCCCCAGAGGCAAAGCGGCACCGGTGCAAATTCAGGCTAGTTTAAGAGTGCCAAGTGGGTCCTGCAATCTGCCATCATGAAGCTGCCCTGGTCCCTTTTGTTTTCCAGGGAAATCAGGTGCTGTTTGTGTGCGGGTACCTGTAGGCTGGAGTGGCCGGCTGGCTCCTGAAATTCCACATTGCGCAGAATGCCTCCCAGACCCAAGCTGGCAGCTGTGGAAACTCGGGCTGGTTTGATACTGCCAAGTGCGTCCCACAATCTGCCATCAAGATGTAGGGCTGGTAAGTTTTGTTTGCCAGGGAAAAGGGGTGGTGTTTGTGTTTGGGTACCTGTGGCCCTGAGGGGCCGGCAGGCTCCTGAAATTCCGCATCGCGCAGGATAGCCCCCAGAGGCAAAGAGGCACCGGTGCAAATTCAGGCTAGTTTAAGAGTGCTAAGTGGGTCCTGCAATCTGCCAACATGAAGCTGCCCTGGTCCCTTTTGTTTTCCAGGGAAATCAGGTGCTGTTTGTGTGCGGGTACCTGTAGCCTGGAGTGGCCGGCTGGCTCCTGAAATTCCGCATTGCGCAGGATGGCTCCCAGACCCAAGCTGGCACCCGTGGCAACTCGGGCTGGTTTGATAGTGCCAAGTGCCTCGTACAATCTGCCATCAAGATGCAGGGCTGGTAATTTTTGTTTGCCAGGGAAAAGGGGTGGTGTTTGTGTTTGGGTACCCGTGGCCCTGAGGGACCGGCACGCTCCTGAAATTCCGCATTGCGAAGGAAGTCTCCCAGACCCACGCTGGCACCAGTACAAACTCATGCTAGTTTAGGACTGCCAAGTAGGTCCTACCACGTGCCATCATGAACCTGCCCTGGTCCCTTTTGTTTTCCAGGGAAAATGGGTTCTGTTTGTGTGCGGGCACCTATAACCTGGAGTGGCCAGCTGGCTCCTGAAATTCCGCATTGCGCCGGATGGCTCCCAGACCCAAGCTGGCACTCATGGCAACTGTGGTTTGTTTGGTACTGACAAGTGCCTCCTACAATTTTCCATCACGATGCAGGGCTGGTAGGTTTTGTTTGCCAGGGAGAAGGGGTGGTGTTGGTGTTTGGGTACCTGTGGCCCTGAGCTGCCGGCTGGCTCCTGAAATTCCGCATTGCGCAGGATTGCTCCCAGAGCAAAGCTGGCACCAGTGCAAATTCAGGATAGTTTAAGAGTGTCAAGGGACTCCTGCAATCTGCAATCATGGACCTGCCCAAGTCCCTTTTGTTTTCCAGGGAAAGTGGTTGGTGTTTGAGTCCGGGTACCTGTAGCCTGGAGTGGCCACCTGGCTCCTGAAATTCCGCATTGCGCAGGATAGCCCCCAGAGGCAAGCGGGCACCAGTGCAAATTCAGGCTAGTTTAAGAGTGCCAAGTGGGTCCTGCAATCTGCCATCATGAACCTGCCCTGGTCCCTTTTGTTTTACAAGGAAATCAGGTGCTGTTTGTGTGCGGGTACCTGTAGCCTGGAGTGGCTGGCTGGCTCCTGAAATTCCGAATTGAGCTGAATGCCTGCCAGAACCAAGCTGGCACCCATGACAAGTCAGGCTGGTTTGACAGTGCAAAGCGCGTCCCACATTCTGCCCTCAAGATGCAGGGCTGGTAAGTTTTGTTTGCCAGGGAAAAGGGGTGTTGTTTGTGTTTGGGTACCTGTGGCCCTGAGGCGCCGTCCGGATCTGGAAATTCCGCATTGCGCAGGATAGCCCCCAGAGGCAAAGAGGCACCAGTGCAAATTCAGGCTAGTTTAAGAGTGCCAAGTGGGTCCTGCAATCTGCCATCATGAAGCTGCCCTGGTCCCTTTTGTTTTCCAGGGAAATCAGGTGCTGTTTGTGTGCGGGTACCTGTAGCCTGGAGTGGCCGGCTGGCTCCTGAAATTCCGCATTGCGCAGGATGGCTCCCAGACCCAAGCTGGCACCCGTGCGAACTCAGGCTAGTTTAAGACTGCCAAGTGGGTCCTACAACGTGCCATCATGAACCTGCCCTGGTCCCTTTTGTTTTCCAGGGAAAAGGGGTTCTGTTTGTGTGTGGGTAGCTGTAGCCTGGAGTGGCCGGCTGGCTCCTGAAATTCCGTATTGCACAGAATGCCTCCCAGACCCAAGCTGGCACCCGTGGCAACTCAGGCTGGTTTGATAGTGCCAAGTGCCTCCTACAATCTGCCATCAAGATGCAGGGCTGGTAAGTTTTGTTTGCCAGGGAAAAGGGGTGGTGTTTGTGTTTGGGTACCCGTGGCCCTGGGGGACCGGCAAGGTCTTGAAATTCTGCATTGCGCAGGGTAGCCCCCAGTGGCAAGGAGGCACGAGTGCAAGTTCAGGCTTGTTTCAGAGTGCCAAGTGGGTCCTGCAATCTGCCATCTTGAAGCTGCCTTGGTCCCTTTTGTTTTCCAGGGAAATCAGGTGCTGTTTGTGTGTGGGTACCTGTAGCCTGGAGTGGCCGGCTGGCTCCTGAAATTCCGCATTGCGCAGAATGCCTGCCAGACCCAAGCTGGCACCCGTGGCAACTCGGGCTGGTTTGATAGTGCCAAGTGCCTCGTACAATCTGCCATCAAGATGCAGGGCTAGTAATTTTTGTTTGCCAGGAAAAGGGGTGGTGTTTGTGTTTGGGTACCCGTGGCCCTGAGGGACCGGCACGCTCCTGAAATTCCGCATTGCGAAGGAAGTCTCCCAGACCCAAGCTGGCACCAGTACAAACTCAGGCTAGTTTAAGACTGCCAAGTAGGTCCTACCACGTGCCATCATGAACCTGCCCTGGTCCCTTTTGTTTTCCAGGGAAAATGGGTTCTGTTTGTGTGCGGGCACCTATAACCTGGAGTGGCCAGCTGGCTCCTGAAATTCCGCATTGCGCCGGATGGCTCCCAGACCCAAGCTGGCACTCATGGCAACTGTGGTTTGTTTGGTACTGACAAGTGCCTCCTACAATTTTCCATCACGATGCAGGGCTGGTAGGTTTTGTTTGCCAGGGAGAAGGGGTGGTGTTGGTGTTTGGGTACATGTGGCCCTGAGGGGCCGGCTGGCTCCTGAAATTCCGCATTGCGCAGGATTGCTCCCAGACCAAAGCTGGCACCTATGCAAATTCAGGCTAGTTTAAGAGTGCCAAGTGGGTCCTGCAATCTGCCATCATGAAGCTGCCCTGGTCCCTTTTGTTTTCCAGGAAAAGTGGTTGGTGTTTGAGTCCGGGTACCTGTAGCCTGGAGTGGCCACCTGGCTCCTGAAATTCCGCATTGCGCAGGATAGCCCCCAGAGGCAAAGAGGCACCAGTGCAAATTCAGGCTAGTTTAAGAGTGCCAAGTGGGTCCTGCAATCTGCCATCATGAACCTGCCCTGGTCCCTTTTGTTTTACAAGGAAATCAGGTGCTGTTTGTGTGCGGGTACCTGTAGCCTGGAGTGGCTGGCTGGCTCCTGAAATTCCGAATTGAGCTGAATGCCTGCCAGAACCAAGCTGGCACCCATGACAAGTCAGGCTGGTTTGACAGTGCAAAGCGCGTCCCACATTCTGCCCTCAAGATGCAGGGCTGGTAAGTTTTGTTTGCCAGGGAAAAGGGGTGTTGTTTGTGTTTGGGTACCTGTGGCCCTGAGGCGCCGTCCGGATCTGGAAATTCCGCATTGCGCAGGATAGCCCCCAGAGGCAAAGAGGCACCAGTGCAAATTCAGGCTAGTTTAAGAGTGCCAAGTGGGTCCTGCAATCTGCCATCATGAAGCTGCCCTGGTCCCTTTTGTTTTCCAGGGAAATCAGGTGCTGTTTGTGTGCGGGTACCTGTAGCCTGGAGTGGCCGGCTGGCTCCTGAAATTCCGCATTGCGCAGGATGGCTCCCAGACCCAAGCTGGCACCCGTGCGAACTCAGGCTAGTTTAAGACTGCCAAGTGGGTCCTACAACGTGCCATCATGAACCTGCCCTGGTCCCTTTTGTTTTCCAGGGAAAAGGGGTTCTGTTTGTGTGTGGGTAGCTGTAGCCTGGAGTGGCCGGCTGGCTCCTGAAATTCCGTATTGCACAGAATGCCTCCCAGACCCAAGCTGGCACCCGTGGCAACTCAGGCTGGTTTGATAGTGCCAAGTGCCTCCTACAATCTGCCATCAAGATGCAGGGCTGGTAAGTTTTGTTTGCCAGGGAAAAGGGGTGGTGTTTGTGTTTGGGTACCCGTGGCCCTGGGGGACCGGCAAGGTCTTGAAATTCTGCATTGCGCAGGGTAGCCCCCAGTGGCAAGGAGGCACGAGTGCAAGTTCAGGCTTGTTTCAGAGTGCCAAGTGGGTCCTGCAATCTGCCATCTTGAAGCTGCCTTGGTCCCTTTTGTTTTCCAGGGAAATCAGGTGCTGTTTGTGTGTGGGTACCTGTAGCCTGGAGTGGCCGGCTGGCTCCTGAAATTCCGCATTGCGCAGAATGCCTGCCAGACCCAAGCTGGCACCCGTGGCAACTCGGGCTGGTTTGATAGTGCCAAGTGCCTCGTACAATCTGCCATCAAGATGCAGGGCTAGTAATTTTTGTTTGCCAGGAAAAGGGGTGGTGTTTGTGTTTGGGTACCCGTGGCCCTGAGGGACCGGCACGCTCCTGAAATTCCGCATTGCGAAGGAAGTCTCCCAGACCCAAGCTGGCACCAGTACAAACTCAGGCTAGTTTAAGACTGCCAAGTAGGTCCTACCACGTGCCATCATGAACCTGCCCTGGTCCCTTTTGTTTTCCAGGGAAAATGGGTTCTGTTTGTGTGCGGGCACCTATAACCTGGAGTGGCCAGCTGGCTCCTGAAATTCCGCATTGCGCCGGATGGCTCCCAGACCCAAGCTGGCACTCATGGCAACTGTGGTTTGTTTGGTACTGACAAGTGCCTCCTACAATTTTCCATCACGATGCAGGGCTGGTAGGTTTTGTTTGCCAGGGAGAAGGGGTGGTGTTGGTGTTTGGGTACATGTGGCCCTGAGGGGCCGGCTGGCTCCTGAAATTCCGCATTGCGCAGGATTGCTCCCAGACCAAAGCTGGCACCTATGCAAATTCAGGCTAGTTTAAGAGTGCCAAGTGGGTCCTGCAATCTGCCATCATGAAGCTGCCCTGGTCCCTTTTGTTTTCCAGGAAAAGTGGTTGGTGTTTGAGTCCGGGTACCTGTAGCCTGGAGTGGCCACCTGGCTCCTGAAATTCCGCATTGCGCAGGATAGCCCCCAGAGGCAAAGAGGCACCAGTGCAAATTCAGGCTAGTTTAAGAGTGCCAAGTGGGTCCTGCAATCTGCCATCATGAACCTGCCCTGGTCCCTTTTGTTTTACAAGGAAATCAGGTGCTGTTTGTGTGCGGGTACCTGTAGCCTGGAGTGGCCGGCTGGCTCCTGAAATTCCGCATTGCGCAGGATGGCTCCCAGACCCAAGCTGGCACCAGTGCAAACTCAGGCTAGTTTAAGACTGCCAAGTGGGTCCTACAACGTGCCATCATGAACCTGCCCTGGTCCCTTTTGTTTTCCAGGGAAAAGCGGTTCTGTTTGTGTGCGGGTACCTGTAGCCTGGAGTGGCCAGCTGGCTCCTGACATTTCGAATTGCGCAGAATGCCTGCAAGACCCAAGCTGGCACTCATGGCAGCTCAGGCTGGTTTGATAGTGCCAAGTGCCTCCTACAAATTTCCATCACGATGCAGGGCTGGTAGGTTTTGTTTGCCAGGGAAAAGGGGTGGTGTTGGTGTTTGGGTACCCGTGGCCCTGAGGGGCCGTCTGGCTCCTGAAATTCCGCATTGGGCAGGATTGCTCCCAGAGCAAAGCTGGCACCAGTGCAAATTCAGGCTAGTTTAAGAGTGTGAAGGGACTCCTGCAATCTGCAATCATGAACCTGCCCTGGACCCTTTTGTTTTCCAGGGAAAGTGGTTGGTGTTTGAGTGCGGGTACCTGTAGCCCGCAGTGGCCGGCTGGCTCCTGAAATTCCGCATTGCGCAGAAAGCCTGCCAGACCCAAGCTGGCACCCGTGGCAACTTGGGCTGGTTTGATAGTGCCAAGTGCGTCCCACAATCTGCCATCAAGATGCAGGGCGGGTAAGTTTTGTTTGCCAGGGAAAAGGGGTGGTGTTTGTGTTTGGGTACCCGTGGCCCTGAGGGTCCGGCAGGCTCTTGAAATTCCGCAATGCGCAGGATAGCCCCCAGAGGCAAAGAGGCACCAGTGCAAATTCAGGCTAGTTTAAGAGTGCCAAGTGGGTCCTGCAATCTGCCATCATGAACCTGCCCTGGTCCCTTTTGTTTTCCAGGGAAATCAGGTGCTGTTTGTGTGTGGGTAGCTGTAGCCTGGAGTGGCCGGCTGGCTCCTGAAATTCCGCATTGCGCAGGGTGGCTCCCAGACCCAAGCTGGTACCCGTGGCAAGTCAGGCTGGTTTGGTAGTGCCAAGTGCGTCCCACAATCTGCCATCAAGATGCAGGGCTGGTAAGTTTTGTTTGCCAGGGAAAAGGGGTGGTGTTTGTGTTTGGGAACCTGTGGTCCTGAGGTGCCAGCAGGCTCCTGAAATTCCGCATTGCGCAGGATTGCTCCCAGAGCAAAGCTGGCACCAGTGCAAATTCAGGATAGTTTAAGAGTGTCAAGGGACTCCTGCAATCTGCAATCATGAACCTGCCCTGGTCCCTTTTGTTTTCCAGGGAAACCGGTTGGTGTTTGAGTGTGGGTAGCTGTAGCCTGGAGTGGCCGACTGGCTCCTGAAATTCCGCATTGCGCAGGATGGCTCCCAGACCCAAGCTGGCACCAGTGCAAACTCAGGCTAGTTTAAGACTGCCAAGTGGGTCCTACAACGTGCCATCATGAACCTGCCCTGGTCCCTTTTGTTTTCCAGGGAAAAGCGGTTCTGTTTGTGTGCGGGTACCTGTAGCCTGGAGTGGCCAGCTGGCTCCTGACATTTCGAATTGCACAGAATGCCTGCAAGACCCAAGCTGGCACTCATGGCAGCTCAGGCTGGTTTGATAGTGCCAAGTGCCTCCTACAATTTTCCATCACGATGCAGGGCTGGTAAGTTTTGTTTGCCAGGGAAAAGGGGTGGTGTTGGTGTTTGGGTACCCGTGGCCCTGAGGGGCCGTCTGGCTCCTTAAATTCCGCATTGGGCAGGATTGCTCCCAGAGCAAAGCTGGCACCAGTGCAAATTCAGGCTAGTTTAAGAGTGTGAAGGGACTCCTGCAATCTGCAATCATGAACCTGCCCTGGACCCTTTTGTTTTCCAGGGAAAGTGGTTGGTGTTTGAGTGCGGGTACCTTTAACCTGGAGTGGCCGGCTGGCTCCTGAAATTCCGCATTGCGCAGAATGCCTGCCAGACCCAAGCTGGCACCCGTGGCAACTTGGGCTGGTTTGATAGTGCCAAGTGCGTCCCACAATCGGCCATCAAGATGCAGGGCGGGTAAGTTTTGTTTGCCAGGGAAAAGGGGTGGTGTTTGTGTTTGGGTACCCGTGGCCCTGAGGGGCCGGCAGGCTCTTGAAATTCCGCAATGCGCAGGATAGCCCCCAGAGGCAAAGAGGCACCAGTGCAAATTCAGGCTAGTTTAAGAGTGCCAAGTGGGTCCTGCAATCTGCCAACATGAAGCTGCCCTGGTCCCTTTTGTTTTCCAGGGAAACTGGTTGGTGTTTGTGTGTGGGTACCTGTAGCCTGGAGTGGCCGGCTGGCTCCTGACATTCCGAATTGCGCAGAATGCCTGCCAGACCCAAGCTCGCACCCGTGGCAAGACAGGCTGGTTTTATAGTGCGAAGTGCGTCCCACAATCTGCCATCAAGATGCAGGGCTGGTAAGTTTTGTTTGCCAGGGAAAAGGGGTGGTGTTTGTGTTTGGGAACCCGTGGCCCTGAGGGGCCGGAAGGCTCTTGAAATTCCGCAATGCGCAGGATAGCCCCCAGAGGCAAAGAGGAACCAGTGCAAATTCAGGCTAGTTTAAGAGTGCCAAGTGGTTCCTGCAATCTGCCATTGTGAACCTGCCCTGGTCCTTTTTGTTTTCCAGGGAAATCAGGTGCTGTTTGTGTGCGGGTACCTGTAGCCCGCAGTGGCCGGCTGGCTCCTGAAATTCCGCATTGCGCAGAATGCCTGCCAGACCCAAGCTGGCACCCATGGCAACTTAGGCTGGTTTGATACTCACAAGTGCGTCCCACAATCTGCCATCAAGATGCAGGGCTGGCAAGTTTTGTTTGCCAGGGAAAAGGGGTGGTGTTTGTGTTTGGGAACCCGTGGCCCTGAGGTGCCAGCAGGCTCCTGAAATTCCGCATTGCGCAGGATTGCTCCCAGAAAAAAGCTGGCACCAGTGCAAATTCAGGCTAGTTTAAGAGTGTCAAGGGACTCCTGCAATCTGCAATCATGAACCTGCCCTGGACCCTTTTGTTTTCCAGGGAAAGTGGTTGGTGTTGGAGTGCGGGTACCTGTAGCCTGGAGTGGCCGGCTGGCTGTTTAAGTTCCGCATTGCCCAGAATGCCTCCCTGACCCAAGCTGGCACCAGTGACAAGTCAGGCTGGTTTGATAGTGCCAAGTGCCTCCTACAATCGGCCATCAAGATGCAGGGCTGGTAAGTTTTGTTTGCCAGGGAAAAGGGGTGGTGTTTGTGTTTGGGTACCCGTGGCCCTGAGGGGCCGGCAGGCTCCTGAAATTCCGCGTTGCGCAGGATAGCCCCCAGAGGCAAAGAGGAACCAGTGCAAATTCAGGCTAGTTTAAGAGTGCCAAGTGGGTCCTGCAATCTGCCCTCATGAAGCTGCCCTGGTCACTTTTGTTTTCCAGGGAAATCAGGTGCTGTTTGTGTGTGGGTAGCTGTAGCCTGGAGTGGCCGGCTGGCTCCTGAAATTCCGCATTGCGCAGGGTGGCTCCCAGACCCAAGCTGGCACCAGTGCAAACTCAGGCTAGTTTAAGACTGCCAAGTGGGTCCTACAACGTGCCATCATGAACCTGCCCTGGTCCTATTTGTTTTCCAGGGAAATCAGGTGCTGTTTGTGTGCGGGTACCTGTAGCCTGGAGTGGCCAGCTGGCTCCTGAAATTCCGAATTGCGCAGAATGCCTCCCAGACCCAAGCTGGCACCCGTGGCAACTGTGGTTTCTTTGATACTGACAAGTGCCTCCTGCAATTTTCCATCACAATGCAGGGCTGGTAAGTTTTGTTTGCCAGGGAGAATGGGTGGTGTTGTTTTATGGGTACCTGTGGCCCTGAGGGGCCGTCTGGCTCCTGAAATTCCGCATTGCGCAGGATTGCTCCCAGAGCAAAGCTGGCACCAGTGCAAATTCAGGATAGTTTAACAGTGTCAAGGGACTCCTGCAATCTGCAATCATGAACCTGCCCTGGACCCTTTTGTTTTCCAGGGAAATCAGGTGCTGTTTGTGTGCGGGTACCTGTAGCCTGCAGTGGCCGGCTGGCTTTTGAAATTCCGCATTGCACAGAATGCCTGCCAGACCCAAGCTGGCACCCGTGGCAACTTGGGCTGGTTTGATAGTGCCAAGTGTGTCCCACAATCTGCCATCAAGATGCAGGCCTGGTAAGTTTTGTTTGCCAGGGAAAAGGGGTGGTGTTTGTGTTTGGGTACCTGTGGCCCTAAAGTGCCGTCTGGATCTTGAAATTCCGCATTGCGCAGGATAGCCCCCAGAGGCAAAGAGGCACCAGTGCAAATTCAGGCTAGTTTAAGAGTGCCAAGAGGGTCCTGCAATCTGCCATCATGAACCTGCCCTGTCGTAAAAGCTGCCGTAAAGCAGCACTTTTGTAAAACTGCCGTAATGTGCTACTGTCGCAGAAGCTGCCGTAAAGCGCGACTTTCCTAAAAGGTGACGTAAAGCACTGTCGTAAAGATAGTTTTGGGACACAGTTGGGATTAAGCACTTTATTAGTATGTCCCGCAGGTATACGGCGTCCGCGGAGCTGGTCCCAGCCTGCAGGGCTCTGCTTGAGCTTCGTGCTGCAAGGGGAATGCCTGCTGCGGTCGCCCCGCCGAGCTCCGCCCGTGCTGCGAGTCCGCCCATTGCCGCCGTGAGTTTCCAATGGGACACGCCCCACGTTGGACCCCACGGCTCCGGTACCCGCAGTCCTGCTCACCCCTGCCGGCCCGCTCCCTGCCCTTGCAGCCGTGACACCCGTCCCCCCGGCCCCAGCCAACTCCCCGGCCCCTCCCGCCGCCCCCCGCCATCTCCGCCTTTGCCATCCCGTCGGTCCCTGCTCTCCCGGCTACCGCGGGCCCCGCCCCTCAGTTCCACCTCTACGAGCCCGCCCACCAGCGTCACCGCGGCCCCACCCCCCCGCCCCCGCCGCTTCGCCTCGCTCCCTGCGGGCGCGGCTGCTCCTCCCGCCCCCCCCAATTCCCCCTCGCCCCCTTTGCCGACACAGCGCCGGTGGTGCCCAAGTCCCGTCACTGCTGCGTCTTTCAAGTGCCCTGCGGTTCCCCGATCTGCGGTGCCGAGCACGCCCGGCGCGGCCGCCCTGCCCCCTAATCCCGCCTCTACATGCCCGCCCACCAGCGTCACTGCGACCCCGCCCCCGCCGTCCCCTGCTGAGTCCGCCGCATCCCTCCCCCGCTACCCGCGACCGCTCCTGCGGTCCCCCACATCCCCCTTTGCCGACACAACGCTGGTGGTGGCCGAAGTCCCGTCGCTGCTGCGTCTTTGCAGTCCCCTGCGGCTCCCGGATCTGCGGTGCCGAGCCCGCCTGGCGCGGACGTGCTGGCGTCCCCAGCGCCCCTTGTGCACGCTGCCGCCCCGTCCCCCCCCGCCGCGTTCAAGCGCACGCAGCACACGCCGAGCTGCCCACGCTCCCTGTGGCAGGGCACACGAACATGGCTGACCCCGTCCCTGCCGGCGTTTCGGCGCAATCCCCCGGTCCTTGCACAGCACCGCTTTGCGCTGGGACCGGGGCGCCCCAGCCCGCCCAGCCGCCCCATGCTGGCACCGCCACTATTACCAGTCAGTCACCATTGGAAAGTCAGTTTGGTATTGTGATAAATAGGTATGATTCGTGCTGATAAAATTGAAACAATAATCAATATTGGTACAGTATTTATATTAATTATTATATTAATTGGGAATAATAAAAATAGTTAAAAGTGGTAATGCCAAAGAAGAGAGGGAGAGGAGGGGCTCCACCCCCTCCCCGGCAGATGTTCACAAGGACAGGAAGAAAGAAGCCGAAGATACAGTTGCTAAAAATGAGTAGAAAGGAAGCAAAACCTGGTTGGGTCCCAGAAAATGCTAATTATAAGGGATTTATTGCTTTGATATGTAGATATAGTGATATGTTAGTTTTGGCTTACATTGTACTGGCTTGGTGCGCATGTGTAACCCAAAGGTGAATTAAAGGACACAGAGGAAGACTACGAAATCTTCATCAGACGACCCCCAAAAGACTTGTGCGACCACCAAACCGAGTGGTGGTGCATGCACGGTAAAGGTGGTGATGAGGGCGGAGATAGAAATATGACGAACCGAAAATGGGAGGAGATGGTATTAACCCATGGCATATAAGGGAGTAATTTTTACTTGGCAAGCTTGTACGTGAGGTGGCAAGGGTCCCAGAACCCTGCACTCCGTACCCCGCGGTTATCTTTTGCTTATGCGCTATTATTTGAGCCAAATTATCCCTTATTTATGTATTTTCTAAAACTATTTAATTAAAATTGCTGCTATCCCAAATATTGTTTGGGTTTTTTTTATGAAGGGATAATTGGGCAAACGTAACAATTTGGTGCCAAAACCCGGGACCCTCTTAACCCCGGGGGGGGTGGATAGTTCCTGGGAAGGAGCTCCCCACCAGATTTTTAAGTGGTCCCAGGGCTAGACCACTCTCCCTTGGGAAAAGAGAGTCTTTATTACAATAACGCATAAGCAAATTAGTTATTAAAAGCGCGCAAGAGAGGCTCCCATCAGAGTGCCGGCTTATAGGAGAGAGTACCCATAGAAAACTTCTTTGTGCACGAAGACCCTCGTGAGAAAAGGAGGCTGTGAGTATCACGGGGTTTTGGGTCGGGGGGCGGCTGCATGCATGTGTGAGTGTGTGTGGAGTATCTGAGACGGGGGCTGGGCAGTCCCGGACCCCCGAAGCGACTGGGACCTCCCGGTACCGCGGTTCCGAGATCTCCGCGAGGAGACCGGCCAGGAAAGGAGGGAAGCGAGAGAAAAGTGAATGAGTAAGGACCCCGGGAGGGTTTGACCCAGGGAGAAGGAGAAGGTCCCTGGTCCAGGCACCTGTGGGAAGGTCCTTGGGCAGGAGGGAGTAGGGAGACTGAGAAGGAGTGATTGAATAGGTTCAATTTCCTTGGAGGGGTTGGTAGCAGGCAATTTAGTATGTGATTAGATAGTGAGAGGACGAGGCTAATAGATTGAGAAAGAGGGAGAGATAGGAGTAGAACAAGTAGATTGTAGAGGGAGAGATAGGAGTGGAACAGGTAGATTGAAAAGGCAGTGTGACAGAGTAGTAAGCGAAGAAGTTGAACCACGAGGTGAGTGTGGGAACTAAGATTTTCCTGGTACCGAGGATTTCTTGGTTTGTTGCCGCCAGAAATGGGTCAGAGAAAAAGTAAGTTCCTTGACCCAGGGGCTGCAGATTGTGTGAACAATCCGCAGGAGTTTCGAGTATCTGGGAACCATGAGGGGGGTTCTCAGGAAGGGAGCAATCCTCAGGACAGCCCGCTGGAGATGATGATACAGTTTTTGGATGAATAGGAATCCCGAAGAGAAAAAAATCAAGGAATTCAGAAGACAGTGCCTAAGAGACATAATATAGAGAAAGCTTTAAGTGAACATCAGAAAAAATGTGAGTCCCCAGCAGAATGGTTAGAAAGATTAAAAAGAGTCTTGCAATTATATTCAGGTATAGATACTGATACTGCAGTAGGGCAGGTTCTGTTAAAAACTCAGTTTGTAGTGAGATCTTGGGGTGACATCAGGAAGAAGCTGGAAAAATTAGAAGACTGGCAGGACAGGGGACTTCAAGAGTTACTGAGAGAAGCACAAAGAGTGTTTGTAAAAAGAAATAAGAAAAAGTTGAAAACAGATGCCAGAATTTTAGTGGCGGCAGTTCAAGAAATGCAGGCAGCTTTGAATACAGAAAAATTTGCAGGGAAAAACAAACAGCAGAGGTCAAGATCTATTTTTAAGAATACAAGACCTGTGTGTTTTTCCTGCCACAAGAAAGGGCACTGAAAAAATTCTTGCCCTACCTTAAAAGGTGCAGGACCTACCTGTTTTTATTGTCATAAAAAGAGGCATCTGCAAAAAAATTGCAGAAAGAAACAGCAAGATGAGAAAACTTCTCACAAGAATCAGAGAGGTCAGGAGTTTTGTTTAATGAAGAAGACCGAAATACAACCAAAAGAGCCCTGGATAAAACTAAAAATAAGTCCTCAGAGTGAAGAAGTTATATTTTTAGTAGATACAAGAGTTTCTCGGTCTACTGTTAAAAAATTACTCCAAAGATGTGAGATAAGTCATGAGTGAGTTTCAGTAATCAGAATTATGGGAGAGGCTTTCTCTGTTCCTATAATTAAAGAAGTGCAAATTGAAATAGATGACAAATTTAGAGTAAATGATTTATTGTTGATACCAGAGGCCGAGAATAATTTGTTAGGCAGAGATTTAATAACGATTTTAAATTTACAGATAAAACCCTGTGAAAGAAAACTTAAAATTTATTCTTTAACTGAAGAAGACAATCTAGAAATTAATGATACAAGTTGGCATTCAGATGAAGTGAGAAAAATCGTGAAGTAAAAGAGTCTAGTCCCCTTAGTCCCTCTTGGTCAGCACAAGCCTGTGAACTTTATGCATTACTCCGTGCATTATTAATACTAAAAAGGCGAGAAGGGACTATTTATATGGACTCCAAATATGCTTTTAGTGTAGTAAATACTTTTAGAAAAATTTAGAAAGAAAGGAGACTTATAAATACTCAAGAGAAAGTGTTAGTACATAAGAGATTGATAATTCAGATACTTGAATCTTTAAAAGGCTCAAAGAAAATAGCAGTAGTTCATGTAAAGGGAAACCAAAGAAAGAGAGATATCAGAGTCAGAGGGAATAATCTGACTGACAAAGAAGCAAAAAGACAGGGACCTTAAGAAAAAGAGATACTGAAATCATGACCTTACAAGAAACAGAAATTCAGCAGAAGACACTTTCCCTTTCGCTAGCAAAATAGGCAGCTGTAAAGAAATTAGAAGCAACATTTAAGGAAGGAAAGTAGATTTTTTTCCTGACAGCAAAGATCATGATGCCAAAACCAGTGGCATGTTAGATCTTAAATAACTTGCATAGACAGACACACTGAAGAACAAGAGTCCTTTGTGACCACTTTTTAAAATTTTATAGGTGTATAAGAATATTTGAAATTAGAAAACAAATTACCCAGGGAGTGTCACACCTGTCAAAAAGTAAATAAGAAAATGTTAAAGACCCCTCCCTCTGGAAGATGAAAAACAGCCTACAAGCTATTTGAAAAGATCCAAGTTGATTTTACAAAATTGCCTAAAGTGAGTCGGTGGAAATATTTTTTAGTTATAATAGATCAATTGACTCAGTGAGTTGAAGCATTTCCAGCAGCTCAAGCTACAGTTCAAAAGGTAGCTAAAATATTGTTGAAACATATATTTCCAAGAATGTGATAATATAGTGAGATTTAAGTTGATCTTTATTAACCCTGATTTATTAAGAAAGAATTAGGCATCCTGGAGTGGCTGCTGACTGCAATTCACATGAGTTCAGAAGCAGAAGAACGCCAGTAGAAAAAGAATAAAAGACTCTAAATCAGTGGGAATGGCCTAAAAAGATCGAAGATCTCCTCCAGGGTCACCCACCAGCAACATTATTAGAATTAATTACAGAACTGCAATTTCAGAAACTGAGATTGATAACAACTGTTGTTAAAAGAGTGCAGAGACAAGTAAAACGTTAAGAGTACGGTAGACATAGTTTAGAGTGTCATCCATAGATATGTATTGTTTGCACACTTTGCTTTAACTCATGGTGGAGAGTAACTAAGAGAGAAGAGAAGGAGAGACAATTGATTTGCTTGTTCTGCTATGGTTATGTACTTAGCCAGCTAACTATAGAACGCATTGCTAGTGATTTTTTTGAGATACCTTTGAGATTGAGAGACGGGACCCTTCCAGCAGCCATTAGATTAATAGAGAATTTAGATCAATTAGTTTTTTGTTTTATTAGCTATAGCACAAATAAGAGAAGGAGCAGTCCATAAGATTATAGACCAGTGTCTCATAATGGATAGTTGTTGTGGAGAAGTCTATACACCACATCATAGGCGCATTCCAAAGGCACATTGGCACCACGAGTGTGCCTGTTGGGGGCGGAGACTTAATGAACTCCCCACCCTTGAAGCAGAAGATAATTAGTTAAATCTTATTGTGGTTGGCACATCCCTGAAACTTTAGAAAATATAGTTTTATAGTGTTCCGGCCTAACCTTTTACCTGTTCTTTTCATTTGAATTATCCCTTTTAACCAGCCAGAACTGAGAAATAGCATTTAAAAGAAGACGAACAAACTCTGTGAGGCTATAGGTACCATGAAAACAAAAAGCACCAGTGACTAGATCCCGAGATATTACCTTTGCTACCAAGAAGACTAGCATCTCGGCCCTTAGTTGCAACCCAAAAGGCCTTGAAGAAAGTAAAAAAGTAGATCTCCTGAGGATCATTTTCACTGTGAT
Source organism: Setophaga petechia (assembly GCA_024362935.1). Lineage (NCBI taxonomy): Eukaryota > Metazoa > Chordata > Aves > Passeriformes > Parulidae > Setophaga > Setophaga petechia. The sequence goes on from JANCRA010000128.1 coordinate 1,314,692, forward strand.
CATTCTAGTACCCTGGGCGGTTGGCCAAAGTCAGAAAGCCACACTGGACAGAGTTTCAGCAATAAAAAAAAAAAAAAAAAAAAAAAATTAGCAAGAACCAAGTCCCAGCAATTTAAATATTTGTGACTATTGCAATCACCCTGTGTAGATTAAGGACAAGATAGGATCTGTGTTTGTGATACACCTGTATGTTAATTCTGCCTGCTACAATCGTAGCAACTTTATAGATATTTGTGTGAAAGAAGAAAAGATGTATTGAGTAAAGAAAAATCTAAGATATAATAGACGAGCTCCTTATCCCCATGGCGATCAGATTTGCCCTCAATATGAAAGATCTTTTTGTTTTGAAAAAGATGAAAATGGAAAAGATCCAAGTATTAGCATGGGAAACTAAGCATTAAAAGAAAAAGTAAAAGAAAAACTAAAAGAAGAAAAGGAAACAAAAGGAAATAGAAGAAAGAACAAGAGAAAAGAGTCAAAAGAATTGGCTGAATTGTATAAACAGCTAAAACAGCACTACAAAGATTAAGACCTGCCAGCCTCGAATAAGAATTTGTTTGTGAGATTGATGCAAGAGATTGCTACAGAATTAGGATTATCCAAATGTTAGATTTGTAGAAGTCTAAAAATGGCTGAAAGATGGCCATAGAAAAGTGAGAGCTTAGCTCCAGAGCAATTTTCAAAATGGAACCACACCCAAATTTCTGGAACATTGGAGAGACCTGAAGGATGAATTTTAAGCCATCAAGTAATTAGAATTATTTGTATAACTCGAAGAAGAAATAGATTTAGTAAAGTGGTAGAGCATCCTTCTTGCAAATCCACACTGGTAGTCAATATGGATAATTGTTCAAAAATTTAGCGACCTGAAACCCCTGTTAGAAATAAATTGTGAATGAGATGAACAAATTAATTTATGCTGGTACAGAAGTCCTGGAGCTAACCCCTACCAATCCATCAATAGCCTGAGGCCTTATTGAGAACAACCAGAAACAAAACTGATAAAAAAAGCAAAGCCCCAGATGAGATATATTAGATTTGTAAGTAACGAGCATACAGTGAGTTACCTCAAAAATGAAGAGAAACCTGTACCTTGAGAGTAATACAACCCTCCTTCTTTGTTCTACCAAAGTCTAGGAGCAATGTGCTAAGAACTCCGCTGTATGAAACCCTGCAGCAAAATAAAAGAGATTTGAATTTCAACTCTCCAACAGCAAGAGAGAACCAAAAAAATGAGAAGAGGATGAATGGCCTGCAGAACAAATTATAGCATATTATGACCCAGCAACATAAGCTCAAGATGAGTCATAGAGATATAAGACCCCAAATTACCTGTTGAATCAATTGATAAAGCTCCACGCAGTAGTGGAGGTAGCGTCAAATTACACCTCCGGTGCCTTAAAAATGTTGGCCAGGCAATATACACAAATGCGGGCATTTGTGTACCAAAACAAGATGGCCCTAGACTATCTGTTAGCAGAAGAAAGAAGAGTTTGTAGGAGATTTAATGAATCCAAGTGCTGTGTAGAAATTGATGATTATGAAAAAGCTATCGCAGAATTTACAGAAGAAATTAAAAGAGTGGCTCATGTGCCAGTACAGAAATAGAATTCAATCTTGAAAGCAGATTGGTAAGATAACCTCTTTGGAAGTGTTTGGTAGAAAAATGTAAAGTTCATGTTGTTATGTTTAATTCTGAGACTTTTATTTCTGCCTTGTATGATTCCATGTTTTATTAAGCTAATTCGCGTAGTGATTCAAGAGATGCAGATTAATACAATGTTTCTAGATTCAGAATTAGCAGAAAGAAGAAAACCAAAATCTATATTAGTACTAACAGCTAAATCAACCCGTGTTAAAGAACAAAGACCTAAAAAGATTGAAATAGACCAAAAAATGCTAACCAAATTTGAAAGTGAGTGTGAAAGACTAGAAGCAGTAATAAAAACGCTAGAAAAGTTTGAAATTGAAAAGAGACAACGAAAAAAATCTAAATTCTGAAGAATATAAAGGATATCAGAGCATAGCTTTTTAATCAAGCACGAATCATAATGATCAAGAAGAGAAATGGAGGATTTGTGATAAATAGGTATGATTCGTGCTGATAAAATTGAAACAATAATCAATATTGGTACAGTATTTATATTAATTATTATATTAATTAGGAATAATAAAAATAGTTAAAAGTGGTAATGCCAAAGAAGAGAGGGAGAGGAGGGGCTCCACCCCCTCCCCGGCAGATATTCACAAGGACAGGAGGAAAGAAGCCGAAGATACAGTTGCTAAAAATGAGTAGAAAGGAAACAAAACCTGGTTGAGTCCCAGAAAATGCTAATTATAAAAGATTTATTGCTTTGATATGTAGATATAGTGATATGTTAGTTTTGGCTTACATTGTACTGGCTTGGTGCGCATGTGTAACCCAAAGGTGAATTAAAAGACACAGAGGAAGACTACGAAATCTTCATCAGACGACCCCCAAAAGACTTGTGCGACCACCAAACCGAGTGGTGGTGCATGCACAGTAAAAGTAGTGATGAGAGCGGAGATAGAAATATGACGAACCGAAAATAAGAAGAGATAGTATTAACCCATGGCATATAAGGGAGTAATTTTTACTTGGCAAGCTTGTACGTGAGGTGGCAAAGGTCCCAGAACCCTGCACTCCGTACCCCGCGGTTATCTTTTGCTTATGCGCTATTATTTGAACCAAATTATCCCTTATTTATGTATTTTCTAAAACTATTTAATTAAAATTGCTGCTATCCCAAATATTGTTTAGTTTTTTTTTATGAAGGGATAATTAGGCAAACATAACAGTATCACCCGGTTTAAGTGTGAAAGTCCATTTTTCAGGTTTCTTCACAAGTCCTTTGATTCTGCTGGCATGAATTCACCCTCTTTCTGTGATTCTGATTGTTGCTTCAGTAGTACCTGGAAAGGACTTCTTAATAGCACAGTAATACAAGAAAGATAATACTGCATTAACTTTTACTATTCGCTTTTCTTCCAAACTTTCTGGGTTTAGCTAAAAGCTTTTCTCCACAGCAGCCTCTTCTTCTTCAAGAAAAAAACCTTCTCTTTAACAGCAAACAAAACACAAAAAACGAAAAAAACTCCTTACGTAAGAAAAACAAACCACGTTGTGAGGTTTGGAGAGTCATCAATCTCTGCTTAGATTTTATCTTTCAGCGCTGCCTTCCCTCCCCCTCTCTTCACAGCCTTGCTGTCGATGCTGTTCTTCGCCCTTTCCCCGCTGCTGCCATTTCGCTGCAGGGCCAGAGCAGGGGAGAGCAGCCACGGGCATGGGGACCCTGGGGGGCTGCCTTGGGTTCCTTTTGCCCTCTCTGTCTTCTCTGTCTCTCTCTTTCCTTCTCTCTCTCGGCCCACTTACCGGCCCGACGCTGCCATCCTGGGCTCGGGACCCCGACAGTCTGGGAGCCCCCCCGGCAGTTCCGCCACGGAGCCAGCCCGCTCCAGCCCGGCAAACCTGTGTCCTGTGCTGCCAGCACCGCCGCCGGGTCACCGCCATGGATCGGTCCCTGCCGCAGCCCCCGAGACCCCGCTGCTCGCAGGGAGCAGTCAGACACCTCCCAACCTTGACAACCCCAAACTTGGCGTCCCCAGGTGCTCCTGACATTCTTTTTCTTTCTCTAGTCAATTTACCTTCTTTTCTCTTCAAGGAGGCCCCGTTCTGCTAAACTCTTTCTGAACCTCAGTTCAGCATTTAATAACTTCCTAACAACCATGTGTTAGGACACTTCCCTGTCTTTCATGCAAAAACCTGCATTCACACTTCTGCTCTCTTCTAGCACAAAGATGTCATCACTTCACATTCTAATATCTCAGAGTTTCTTAACCACCTCCTTACTTCAACTTCTCTCGTTCTTCTCTTACTTTTTTTTTCTCTGATTCAACACACCTCAGACGGTAAAAGGTGAACCTAACTAATTTACTTCCAAAAGTAAGCTTACAACTTTCTTTTACTAGGATTGCAGTAGCTGTTATAACTTAAATACATACTGGCTGGTTGTGGCTTACTGGGTCTAACATCCTTGATATATAAGCTACTAGATATTTATTTTACTCTTCCTCACTCCTGAATTAAAATTTTATGAGCTACTCCATTTTCTGTATTTATGTATAAATGATAAAGGATTTTGCAAACAAGGGTAAGCTTAAAGCTGGAACTTAGACTAGTTTTAACCTAACTCTTTTAACAATATCTTTCTTGGTCCGTTTTATATCATCTCCTTCTGTCAATTTTTCATCCCCAAATTTTGCTACCTCTGTGTACCCCTCAATCTATAATCTATAATATTTCAATAATCTAGGTAATTTTCTGATCTCCCTCTTTGAAGCGGGAGGGAGAAGGAATAAAATTCTTGCAATTTTCTCTTGGTTGGGTTTCTAGCTACTTTTATTTATTAAGTGTCTAAGATATTTTACCACTGGGTAGTTAGTCTGAGTTCTTTTATTAACCTCTCTTAAATTTTGTACTAATCTATAACTCCCATCAGACTTTACTGGGGGAATAGGGGTATTATGAGGAGACATACAAGGTTCTAATGCCCCATCCTTTATTAGTCCTTCTATTACTGGCTTCAAACCTTCCTGTCCTTCTAAAGATACAGGATACTGACATACACGTATGGGACAATCTTCTCTCTCAATTGTAACCCTTATGGGGTCGATATTTAATCCTCCCCTATTTCCTTCTCCAGCGCAAACTTTATTGATTTTTTCCTCTTCTTCTTCATCTTCTTGGCTTAATTTTAAAACTCTAGCTGTCATTTTCTCATTTTTGTATATAAATCCTATTGTTAATTGTACTTGTAAGACTCTTCCCAATAAATTGTTACCTGCCCCTGAGACCAATAACACATCTCCCATCTAAATTCTAGTTTCTTCCTTCAATTACTACATCTTTAATTACCAGAAATGTAAAATTTTCTCTTTTTGCCCATTACTTTCACTGTATATTTGCTCACACTATAACTTTTTGGAATATTTAACAGGCAGGTTCTCTCTGCCCGTGTCTATTACAAATTACAATTCTTCTTCTTGGGGATGCACTTTTAAAGTTATCACAGGCTCTAGATGGTATTTGTCCCCCCCAAAAAATTAGAGCCTATGACGTCCCTATTCTTGCTCTGTGCCCATCTCTTTAAAGATTTTCAGATCTTCTGCTTACTTAGGACTATTTTCCTATTTCTCCTAAGTTTGGTTATCTATTTAGTTGGAGTTTCTTCTTTCCCCTCTAAAAGCTGTCTCTCAAAAACCTTTTGTTTTTGCATTTCGCCTTTGATATGCTGCCTCATTTATTCTCTTGGTTATGTAATTACGATATTTATTCATGTGTTTACTCCCCTCCTGTACCTCCCACTCAGGAGGTACAGTTGGCATTTTGTCTTCTCTGGGGGTCCCCACGGATTATCTTTTTCCTAAGCTTTTATTTCAGTTGCTCTGATTAATTGCTTTTCTTCCTGAGAAAAATATTGTTTTCATTACAGACTGCATCTCTTCTCAAGTATAAATGTTTGGACTTAAAAATTGGTCTAATTGTTCAGTTATACCTATGGGATCTTCCAAATATCCTTTTATTTATATTTTAACATTTCAGACCTCAGACGAAGTCAAAGGAGCATTCACAAACTCTGGTCCGTCCCCTCCTATGGGAACCTCTCGTAATGGAAATAGACCAATCCCTTTATCCCATTCTTTTTGGATTTTTATCCTCTATAGCCTTTTTCTCATATTTTTAGGAAGAATCAGGAGAGGACTTTCTTTTAACTGAACTTTTATTGTGTCGCTAAGGTGATTCCTTTAGAGAGTTCTCCTGAGCAGCCGGAGCTGTGGTTACCAAGGGAACGGAGCTCGGGGCAGTGAGACGGAGTAAAAATCCCCCTAAGTAAAGATCCCTTTTGAATTAGGTTAAAAGTCTAAAAAGGGTGAAAAGTCTGTAAGCCAAAGCTGAAGGGAAAACCGCAAAACAAGAGATTATGAGCAGACTGATAAAGTAATCAGAGACATGAAGCAAGGCCAGAACAACCTGACCTAGGAATTCCTTTTGATAAAGAGAACTAGCAGCAAATGTCACGCTGAAGTCCACAAAAATGAATATGTATGAACCTATTGTGAAACTGTATGCATATGTATGTAGAGGGGGGATAAAAGGAGACCTGAAATTCTCGGAGGTACGCATGCCTTTTAGTACCTTCGGGGTACGCATGCGTCCAGCGCTGCAATAAATACATACCGGATCTTCGGGTCTTAACAACTTTTACAAAGTTGTGTGAGTTTTTCTTTTTTCTCTCCGCAAAACATTCTGGCGAGCCAGGTAGGAGGGGGAGACACCTTCCGTCTCCGTCTCTGTCCCCGCAGGGGCAGGGGAGAACAGACGGACTCCTAGGGCGCTCCCAGGACTTTCCTGGAGGAGCCGCTTGTCTTGGCTTACCTCCTGCGAGGACAGACGAGACCTGCTGGTGTGCGGAAGAAGATACGGTATGTATTGAGGGGCCCCGGGGCGGGAGAAGGGAGTAAATCACTCAGAGACATCTGAGTACGGCTGATAGAGCAGCCGGTTAGAGACGGGGGTTCATTGTTCCGATAGAGCGGCCGCAAGCGATCCTGAGAGTGGGTCGAATGAACCCGTGTGTGTTTGTGTGTGTGTGTGTGTGTGTGTGTGTGTGGTGTCCGGACACTGTATGACTGTATGGTTAATGCATTGCCTGATCAGTACGTTGTGTTTTGTGTTTATAATCGTGCAAGTGTGTAAGCGTATGGTGTAAAACGAAGAGTATATTTACAGTGCAGTGCTCTGCTGTGCTGGGGGGGGGGGTTTCCTACCCGCGACTGAACGGGCCGGGCGAGCGCCGACTAGGACAGGCTGTGGGGGCGGGGAGCGCCTGGCAGAAAAAAAAAAAAAACAAAGCAAGCCCCTTAAAGTGCATCTTAGCCCACTAGAAGGAAGTCACCAGCAAGAGGGGCTCTGAGAATAAAAAAGATCTAATCCAATATTGCACACGCTGGTGGCCACTGTACAAGTTGAAAGACAAAGCGAGGTGGCCACCCACTGGAACTTTAAATTATAATACTTTGCTGCAGCTGATGTTGTTTTTAAGACAGGAAGGCAAATGAGATAAAGTTTCGTATGCTAACATGTTCTTTGTTTTAAGAAATCATCAAGAATGGCAAAAGGACTGTGAGATTAAACCGCCCTCAGATCCACTAGTCTTGGCCCTCGAAAAGGACAATAAAGCAAAGAAAAAACAAATCAAACGTTGTTGTTCAGCATGTAGTATAAGACAACGGTGTATAAAATCAGATAAAGTTTATCATTCTGAAGAGCAAGAACGAGATGCATTTGAATAGGTTAAAGCTGCTCCTAGAAAGAAGCAGGTGAAGCAGGCTGAAGCTGAAACGGAGGAAGAGAATGAAAGAGAAGGAAACTTCCCCGAAAAAGAAGAAGACTCAAGAAGAGAAGGCACATCCACTAGAACCCACCCCACCCCTGGTAGTCCAGTTGCATCTAGAACTAGGAAGCAAGCGGTGCTGCAAGCCCCTCTGCGAGAGGCAGTAGAGCCAGAAAGAGAGAAAGTAATGATTAAAGTGCCATTTACCACTCTTGATTTAGAAGCATAAGAAAAGATTGCTAGGAATTATCGTGTTGATCCATTACTTACTGCCAAACGCCTACGATATGTTATCAAACAACACAATCCAGATTGGGCTGACATCCAGCTACTGCTGGATGCTTTCACTGAAACAGAAAAACAGCTGATCTTAAAGACAGCAAAGACTTTGGCAGAAGATTACTGTAAAGCCACACAAGAAGATGTAAAAGAACATTTCCCCCTCCAGGACCCTGAGTGGAATCCTAATATAACAGCAGAAGTAAAGAAATTACCAGACTATCAAGAGTAGATAGCAATAGGAGTGGAAAGAGCTATTCCAAAAACCATAAACTAGTCTGCCTTATATTCCCTTAAGCAAAGGCCCTCTGAGACTCCATCTGAATTTCTGGAGCGTTTAAAGGATACTATGCGTCGTCACACATCATTAGATCCAGAATCTGAGATAAGGATAAATCAACTAGTTAATTCATTCCTGGGACAGTCTGCTAAGGATATTAGACGCAAACTTCAGAAAATTCAAAGGCCGGACAGGAGAAATCTTGAAGTCTTGCTAGAAGAAGCCTGAAGAATATTTAGTAACCGGGAAGAAGAATACAGATGGAGAATGAAAAAGTTGGTGGCCGTGGTACAGGAAGAAAGGCAGAGAAAATACAACCAGAGACCACCGAGACAAAGACCACCTCAGTTAAGCCGGAACCAGTGTGCAATCTGCAAAAGAATTGGTCACTGGAAAGATCAATGCCCAGAACGGAAACGGAGTGACCAACAAATGGCTGCACATGTACAAAACAACTGAAGGAGACCGAAGGATTCTGCCCCAGCGAATCCACTGGTTATAACAATGAAGCTAGAGGAAAAAGAGAAAAAAGTGGAATTCTTAGTTGATACAAGAGCTACGTATTCAGTTTTAAATAAAGCTCTAGTACCTGTGGAAAATGATTATGTTATAGTGCAAAGGGCAACTGGCCAGTCTGAAAAAGCATATTTTTGCAAACCTTTAAAGTATAAATTGGGAAAACAGAGGAGTATTCATAAATTCTTGTATATGCCCAATTCGCCAAGGGCACTTTTAAGCAGAGATCTATTAGAGCAGTCACAAGCAACCATTATATTAAAAAATAAGGAAGTTACTCTGGAAGTGAATGATCAAAAGTACATAGAGGTATTAAGTTTAACCCTAACAGCTATTGAAATTAAGGAAGAAATTGATGAAGAAGTGCTGAGTCAAGTATTTCCTGGAGTATGAGCCTCTGATGTACCGGGTAAGGCTAAAAATGCCTCCCCTATAGTAATTAAACTTAAGGAAAGGGCACAACCAGTGAGAGTTAAACAGTACCCTCTAAAAAAAAAAGACAGAGAAGGAATCAGCCCAATAATCGAAAATTTTCTGCGGTTAAGTTTACTGAAAGAATGCCAATCTGATTTCAATACTCCTATTTTACCTGTTCAGAAACCTGATGAGTCATACCGGATAGTGCAAGATTTGAAAGCTGTCAACAAAATAACAGAAGATTTGTACCCGGTAGTAGCCAATCCATATACTTTATTAACTTGTCTGACACCTGAGCTAACCTGGTTTACTGTGTTAGATTTAAAAGATGCCTTCTTTTGCCTCCCCATCCATGAAGCCAGCCAGAAAATTTTCGCATTTGAATGGGAAAGCCCTAAAAGTGAGCGCAAAACCCAGCTCACATGGACCAGATTGCCTCAGGGCTACAAAAATGCCCCCACTCTGTTTGGAGAGCAACTTGCAAAAGATCTGGAGTCCTGAGAAGCCGCACAGGAAGAAGGAAGGCTTTTGCAGTATGTAGATGATCTTCTAGTGGCCACTCGGACGAGAGAAGCGTGTGTGGCCTAGACGGTAAGCCTTTTGAATTTCCTAAGACTCCAAGGATACAGAGTATCAAAGAAAAAAGCACAGGTAGTAAAACAGAAAGTGATCTACCTGGGGTACGAGGTGAGTGCTGGGCAACGGACTTTGGAGCAGGCCCGCAAAGAAGCCATTTGCCAAACCCCAAAACCCCAGACAATAAAGGAACTCCGAACCTTCTTAGGCATGGCAGAGTGCTGCCGGCTGTAAGTTTATAATTATGGACTGCTCGTCAGACCCCTCTATGCTCTTGTTGACAATGGAAACAGGGATCTCCAGTGGACAAAAGAAGCCACACAAGCCTTTCACCAGCTGAAGAGTGCCCTCATGTCAGCTCCAGCTTTGAGACTTCCAGATGTAAGTAAACCATTCTTCCTATTTTCCCATGAAAGACAGGGAATTGCCCTAAGAATACTGGCTCAAGACTTGGGTCCATACCAGAGGGCAGTTGCATACTTCTCTAAGCAACTAGATACAACAGCCAAAAGATGGCCAGAGTGCCTCAGAGCTGTAGCAGCAGTTGTGCTGAATATTCAAGAGGCACGTAAGTTTACCCTGGGACAAAAAATGACTGTGCTAGTGTCCCACACAGTGTCCACAGTACTAGAAGTAAAAGGTGGCCACTGGCTTTCACCACAGAGGTTCCTGAAATACCAGGCCATCATAGTAGAGCAAGATGATGTGGAGATAGTGGTGACTAATATTGTCAACCCAGCTTCCTTTCTCAGTAGAAATCAAGGAAAAGCAGTACATCACGATTGTCTGGAGACCATTGAAGCTACTTACTCCAGCTGCCCAGACTTAAAGGACACTCCTTTGGACGATGCAGAGACCTGGTTCACTGACGGGAGCAGCTACGTTGCCAATGGGAAGCGACATGCTAAGTATGCAGTGACCACCTGCAGAGAAGTAATCGAATCCAGACCCTTACCAACAAGTACCTCTGCACAGAAGGCTGAGATAATTGCCCTGACCCGTGCCTTAGAAATAGCAAAAAGGAAGAGAATAAACATCTACACAGACTCGAGGTATGCATTTGGAGTTGTACATGCACATAAGGCCATTTAGAAAGAGAGAGGACTGCTGACCTCACAGGGAAAGAACATCAAACATGCACAAGAGATAATCCAGCTGCTTGAAGCAGTCCAGCTGCCTGAAAAAGTAGCAATTATGCACATTAAGGCACACCAAAGAGTGAGCTCAGAATTGGAAGAAAGAAATAAGCTGGCAGATAGAAAGGCAAAAGAAGCAGCAAAAAGTGAGATAACTACTGAAAGAGTCCTAATTCCAGATGGACAAATTTCCTTTGAAGGTAAGCCAGAATATAATAAAAAAGATAGAAAATTAATTGAGGATCAAAAAGGAACGTATAACCAAGAAAAGTGAGCTACTATTGAGAAGAAGCTAGTGATCCCTTCTCATTTATTGTAGTCACTAGTAAGAGAAGAACACCAGAAAACACACTAAGGAATAGATGCCTTATACACCTATCTAATTGAAAGAATTGTTACTAGAAATTTATATGCTACAATTGTTCAAGTGGCGCGACAGTGTGATCTTTGCCTCCAGACTAACCCCAAAAATACCCCCGGGCCGAAACTTGGTCAGATTAGTAGAAGCCATGAGCCCGGACAGCAGTGGCAAATTGACTTTTCAGAACTCCCAAAGAAAGAAGAGTATCGGTATTTGCTAGTATTGACAGATACGTTTTCAGGGTGGCCAAAAGCATTCCCTACTAGAACTGTCAAAGCTAGAGAAGTGACCAGAGTATTATTGCAAGAAATAATACCACGCTTCGGAGTTCCAGCCACAATTTCCTCGGATAGAAGATCACATTTCATTTCTAAAATAGTGCAACAGATTAGCAGTCATCTAGGCATAGACTAGGAACTCCACACTCCATATCACCCCCAATCAAGCGGCCAAGTAGAGAAGATGAATCATTTGATTAAGCAGCAGATTATAAGGCTAAGGCAGGAAGTTAATCTACCCTGGCCCCAAGCTCTTCCACTGGCACTATTACGAATTCGAACTAAACCTCGAGCAAAAGAAAAGTTGAGCCCATTTGAAATACTCTATGAGAGACCATATAGAATACAAAAAAGAATATCTACCCATATTAGAGAAGTAACACTGGCCACCTATATAGTGGCTTTAAGCAAACAGCTCAGAGAAATTGAGAAACACGTGGCTGGAACTCGGAGCAGGGAGTTAAATGGACCAGTACATGACATACCACCTAGAGATTATGTATATGTTAAGTCTCTTGCAGAGAAGACTTTGGAACCACAGTAAGAGAGACCGTTCCAAGTGCTTCTCACCACCTTCACTGCAATCAAAATCAAAGAGCAGAATGCCTGGATCCATCACTCTCGAGTGAAGAAGGCCCAGAGGCCCATTAAAGAGTGACACCAGAAGGCAATGAACTGAGACTAAAACTTATTCGGGCAAAATGAGTATATTGCGGTCGAAGTTAGTTCATACCTAAGTTCACAGAATTGTTCTATATGTAATTATAATTGAAGCTTTAGAACTAGAGAGCACCTCTATCCAAAGCAATATTAGATAGCCTTAGTCCCAGGCGTTTAATCAGTATACTAGATCCATGAGAACCTTCTGAGATAAAAGATTTAAACTTATCCACTGTTGTAATTCACGGAGATCAGGTATATGAAGAGCAAGAATAGCAGGAACAAGATCTGTAGACACTTCAAGGAATTAAAAGAGAAGAAATTAAAGTAAAGTGCCAGATGGTTAATAAGACAGTTTATAAAAGACCAGATGAAATTAGTGTTGTAACTTCTCCCGGTGTATATGAACACCAGGAAATTTGTGATAACCTAAGTGAATCAGACTGTTAGTGTAATTTCACCTTGATACAGCCTGTAGAAGTAACCTGCCTTTGAGCTCAAGATGTTATCAAGCTTTCATTTAAATTCAGAATAGACGTTGCACCTTTTACAACAAGACCTCATACAGCCTATACTAGGACACAAATAGTTGAGACACAGCCCAAACTTGAACCTGAAGTGTATGAAATAAGCCCCTACGTAGTGAGAAATGTAAGTGAGCAACAACTATTGTTCAATCCAGAATAGTCTCTCAAACGTGTTGAATTGCTAATGCAAGTTAACATCTCAGAAATCCAACCAGCCTGCTCCTCCTTCTTAGAAACATCCTTTGAAAGCTGGACAACATAGTTACAGAGACAAGTATATCTCAAGAGCAGAATAAAAAAAGATCTAACTGAGATATTAAAGACAGGATTAAGAGTTTTAAATAGAATTGATTCAGAAATACTGATGAATAAACTGGCCACTGCAGCAGGTAGTTTAACCAAATTGAAGCAGCCTTTACAGTCATCTCTATTAGCATTAGGAACTAGCCAGTGGCAGATTTCAAAAGTACTGCCTAAGTTAGAAATGGCTGGAGACCAAGACCACAAGTTAATAGTAGATGCACTTAGTACAGTTCAAGATAATGTGTCTTTAGCTTTCAGTTGTATACAAGCACAGTTATAGATGCAAGCAACAGCAGCCTTGATCATACGAGAAGAAAGTGAAGGTAATTTTCCAACTGAAATTCGGAAAATTGTCTAAGATAATGCAATTGATTTTGAAAAAAAGTTTCAGTCCTGGTGGACTATGGTAAATTTCACCTATGATCCTGCTTCTAATGTGGCCACTGCCTTTGTGCTTACCATACGTAATGCCACTGTTTATGTTATCCATCCTATCATTGCACTAAGATTAAACCATGAAAAAACAATACTCTACCCTTCAGAACATAGAATGTAGGCACGAAAGGTGAATGAAAAGTGGCAAACAGTAAACTTAGAATCCTGCATTACTAGGGAACAGCTGGGATTCATCTGTGAAAGCAATACTATTAATGCCCAAGATGTGTGTTTAGACACTGAACAGAGTATTTGCCACTTCGAAGTTCATCCAGTCACTGACCACAAAACTGTGCTTGTATATACTAGAAAAAGATGTGTGTGCCTGAGAACTGCCTGTGCTACTGTAAAAATTGATAGCAATGATGTTATTCTGTCTAGTAGAAATCATTCTAATTTCTGTATTTGTAACTTTGTAAAGATTGTCAGGTGCGATTTTTCGTACTTGGCTCCAGTGACATCCCACCAGCTGATTAAAACCAATTATACAATGTATCACCGACTATCACCTACCCCTATTGGAATGGACCTTACATTAGTGAAACAATTGATTAAGCACCAAGACCTACTGGAAATCTTAGAAGAAATCCAAAAAGATAGAAAGAAAACCTTAATTACTGTCCAACATGATACAAAAGAAATAACCAGAGTTCTACAAAAAGTAAAACAGAATGTAGATCATCACTGGTAGGATGTGATATTTGAGTAGTCGCCAACTGCAAATAGAATCTTTAACAAGCTGTGTCACCCCATTGTAGTTTTGCTAATATTAATTGGAATAAGTTTAAGATTATCTGTTATATTGCTAATTTAGAATTAGATAATACTACGACGAATAGCTGTGTTAACCTCTTTATCAAACGTACATGGTAAAGCATTAAGAGACACTTATTACCGTAAGAGTTTGCATTAAGTAAAAAAATTTACTTATTTTCTAGGAAAGGGGGGAATGAGACGGAGTAAAAATCCCCCTAAGTAAAGATCCCTTTTGAATTAGGTTAAAAGTCTAAAAAGGGTGAAAAGTCTGTAAGCCAAAGCTGAAAAGAAAACTGCAAAACAGCAGGACGGGGCACTCGGCATGACTCCGAGTCTGGGTGCTCCACAGGCGGGGTCTGCAGCCGGGGTCGCCTGAGGGGATCGGCATGGCTCCGAGTCTCGGTCCTCCAAAGGCGGGGTCTGGAGCCGGGATCACCCAAGGGGATCGGCACGGCTCAGAGTCTCGGTCCTCCAAAGGCGGGGTCTGCAGCCGGGATCGCCCGAGGGGATCGGCACGGCTCAGAGTCTCGGTCCTCCAAAGGCGGGGTCTGCAGCCGGGATCGCCCGAGGGGCTGTTCCGGTGCGGACCGAGCTGGAGCGTGGATCGCTCCCACATGGCTGATGGTGGCTGATCCGGCAGAGACAAAGCCGGGACTGACGCCGGCGGCAGCGGCGGGAGCCGACCAGAGTCAGGGCAGCCGGGGATGGGACGGACGGGACCCCCCCCCGGCCAATAAACATGGTCAGGTCTTATTTCCTTTGTCGGCCATTCGAGCATACAGAATTGTATCATCTTTACCTTGTCCTTTTTCCTTGTACAGGGGTTTTTCCCAGTTGGCTAACATAATTCCCAGAGGGCTATCTTGGGGTATTTTCTGTTGGTGATTTTTTTCTCCCGCTTCTCTCTCCTGTATCTACTTTACTGGATTTCTGCCCCATTTCTCAGTATTCTATCTGTTGGTCCCCTGCTCCTGTTTTTCACTTTTTCCTAACATCTTAAATACCACTTATGGAGTTATGCTTCCTCCTAACACTTGCCTCCTCACCTCAGCCCCCCTCCTGCTGTGTCCCCTTCTCCGCCCCTAACCCTACTCTATTTTCCAGCCCGCCCTTGCTCCATCCCTCACTCCGCCCTTAACCCGTCCCACCACAATTCCTGCTCCATCCATTACTTCACCCACCGCCCCCTGCGAGTCCCCTCCAGCAGCACGCAGAGCCCGAACCCTTGGGGGACAGCGCAGCTCTCGCAGCAGGACAGCACCCAAGTAAGACAGGCAGGGACAACATCTGCGGGCTGCAGGGTGTCACAAGGGGTTGAGGGCTGAGGGGAGGGGGCTGGAGGGTAACACAGAGGATGGGGGGAGCTGGGAGACAGAAGGGAGCTTTAGGAGCAGCTGGGGGGCTCCAGGGTGGCACAGAGATGCTGAGAGGCTGAGAGCGGGGAACTTGAGGGTCACAAGAAGAGGGTGAGGGGAAGCAAATGCCTTGAGGGGCAAAGTGGGGGCTGCTTGAGGGTGACAGGTGAGCCAGCCCTCACACCACCCCTAACCTTAGCCTAAAAACCACCCCTAACCAGGTGGAGAGTGCACGGTGGAGGTCAGGGGGCCAAGGGACAATGTCAGAGGTCTCAGGGTGGCACAGAGACATTGTGGGCTGAGGGGCAAGGAGGGGGAGGCTTGACAGATGGAGAGCTCACACTGAGGGTTAGGGGTACAAGGGACACAGGGTACCAGGCAGGGTTAGGGTACAGGTGCAGCACCCCTCAACCCAACCCCAAGGTCACCCTGAACAGCACCCCTAGGACCCCAACTTTCCCCAACAGCAGCCCAAGGCAGTAACCCCAATGCTGGGACAGCCCCAGAACTCTCCCAGCAGCTGCAGGCAGCAACCCTAATAAAAAGGTAGCAATGATGTTTGTGGTCTAGAGAGTGACAGGTAGGAGTTGGGGGCCGAGCAGTTTTTTAGGGTTTTTCTAAAGCTTTAAAAGGCTATTTTAGGGCTTTTTTGGAGGAGTTCTTCAGGAATTTTCTGGGAACGTTTAAGATACTTTTAGGGCTTTTTCAGGGCTTTTAAAAGACTTTGTTAGGGTATTTTAAGGGCTTTCTTAGTACTTTTAAGAATTGTTTGGAGGGGGTTTGGGTGTTGTTGGGGCTTTTTTAGAACTACTGCGGGTACGTAAAGGACTTTTTAAGGCTAGGGTATTTTTAGGGTTTTTGAGGGAACTTTTAGGTTTTTTAGGGTCTTATCAGGGCATTTTAAGGATTTTTGGGGTATTTTTAGAGCTCTTTTTGGACTATTTAGGGTATATTTAGGGATTTTTAAAGGTTCTTTGGGGATTTTTAGGGGTGTTTTAGGGTTTTTTTTAAGTAGGGTATTTTCAGTATATTTTAGCAGTATTCTGAGACTATTTTTAGGTTTTCATGGGGTTTTTAGGACATTTTGAAGATTTGGGGGGTTTCAGGGAAGTTTTAGGTTTTTTTAGGGTCTTTTCATGGCACAACACATGGAGGCTGAGGGGCAGCTTGAGGGGCACTGGGGGCTTGAGGATGACAGAGGCTGGGAGCTGAGGGAGCAACAGGGAGAGGGGACAGCGGGTGACACACAGAGATGCTGAGGGTGGCAGGGGCAGCTGTAGGATGACACAGAGACGCTGGGGGCTGAGGGGCAAAGGAGAGGGGTTAGGGGTGACACACAAGAGCTGAGAGCTGGGGGGCAGAGGGACCGGTTGAGGGGTAGAGGGCTTGAGGGCTGGACAGTCCAGTGGAGATCAGGGGTACAGGGTACAGCTGCACCACCTCTCAGCCCAGCCCTAACCTCAGCCTGACCAGCCCCCCTAAAAACAGCCCTTTCCCCCAACAGCAGCACAACACAGCAACCCTAACAGCGAGACCAGACAGCAACCCTCACACACCAGGAAAATGACAGAACCCTCAGAGGACAACAGACCCTCTGCAAAAAGGTAGGGACGACATCTGTGGGCTAGACAGCAAGAGGTAGAGTTCAGAGACTGAGCATGTCTTTTTGAATTTTTTTTCCAGGACTTTTAAAGGTATTTAGGGGATTTTGGAAGGGACTTTTCTGGGACTTTTTAGGGTATTGTTGGGGCTTTTTCAAAGCCATTTTATGATTCTTTAGCATATTTTGAAGATTAAGGTCAGGGTCAGAGGAAACAGCCTCTGAACAGGCAGAGTTTTAGGGCTGCAGTGGAATGCTTTAGAAAGGGGCCAGCGGTGGCACAGCGGGTTGGGTCCCTCACTGCCAGTCCGAAGGTTGTAAGTTTTAGACCCAGCTAAGTTGTTGTGGTTAGGGTTAGATGCTCTCAGCTTTGGTCTGGGAGAACTTCTGCACAGAAAAGCTCACCCCCCGAGTTTCCTGATGCCAGTTTGCAGGAGGTGCTTGGCACTGCCAGGGCAGCCCGAGTTCTCGGTGGGGGCAGCTTTGCTCCTGGAGAAATCCTGCCCCAGTCCTCTTCCCTGTAAAACCAAACTCACCCCTGCTGCGTGTCGACGTCCGTTCACAGGAGGCACGTGGCACTCCAAGGGCAGCGAGAGTTCTTGGTGTTGGCAGCTGCGGTCTGTGAGAAATTGTTCTCTGCAGTTTGGAGGCAGAATCGCAGTTTCGGCCATGGGCACACTGAGAGGAAAGACTGTTAATTTCCTTAGAAAGGAAAGTCTGGCACCCCATGGTTTACGGGGCAGACGAAGGGCTGTGTAGGGGAAGGAACTCCTCACAGGACCTTTCTTCACCTCAACCCCCACTCCAAGGTCTAGCAGCCCCCCGTGTGACCAGCTGCTTTCAGAGGGTTACCCAGGCACACCTGCACAGGGTGCTGCTAGTCCAGAGGGGCTAACAGGGGTATCCCACGTGTCCCTCCAGGAACTGTGGTTGGAGCATCCAACAGGGAGTAGGGAGCAGCGGGACCCACCTGGGCATGGAGCATCACTTTGAGAAAATGCCAAGGGAAGAGCCCTTTTGCCAAGGGGCAGCATCTGAGCAGGCCAGGCAGCATGTGGGGTTCCAGGAGAGGGCTTTCAACTTTCCCCTTTTACTGTGTCAGTCCCTCCCCAGAGCCCCCAGACCCTCCACAGCACTCCCAGAAAGGAGAGGGGCTTTTAGGAGAAAAAGGGTTTAGAAAAAAGGGAAAATCTTCCTTTCCCATTATTTTTTGTGTTCAAACTGGGAGGGACTCTGCTTCCCCTGCAATTTTAATGGTCTCAGTTGAAAGAATCCCTGCCTTTTCTATGCTGTTAGGGGTGTTAATTGACAGGGAGTCCCCATTTTCTATTATTTTCCAGTTTAAATAAAAGGGGAAAACCTGGACAACGTTTCTTATGGGTTTGAATTAAGGGTAGCCGCTCCCTCTTTGTTGTCCTGAGGCCTAAATTGAGGGAGAAGCCCAGCTATCCCTCCATCTTAAGGGTTTGAACTGAGGGAAAAATCCCTCTTTTTTCATCACTGGAGAAATTCAAAGTGAGGAAAACCCCTATTTTCCCAATACTTAAGGAGAGTAAATTTAAGGACAGGAGCAATTTATTTGCCATTGTATTAGCTTCAGTAGAGGTAACTGTCCCATTTCCTCTTTTTAACTGGTTCACTGGAAGGAAGCCCTGACTTTTTCAGCATTTTAAGGGTTTAAAACTACATATCAGGGCACTCCTTTCTGTGCCATAGAATCAAGTATCTCAGAGAAGGGTAAGCCTAGCATGCACTTAACCCTTACACTGCCTGGGAAGCTTTTATTTTTCTTATTATACTCATAATGCAGACAGCCCTAATTAGAGGTCCCAAGGAGACTCAGACTATTCATATCATTAGTATTCTTCTCCACCTGGCTTAGTCACATGAGAAGTACTACTTAGTAGTCACTAAGGAATAATTATGTAAGTTAACAGCAAATTACCCAATTTATCTAGTTATACTGCCTAAGCAGAAACTTTATTTCTTACCAGTTTTCTGCCCTTTTGCTCCAAGTAGTTGTTGCAAAAAAGAAAGCGCTGTTATTTTTCTGAAGAGTTTTCTTCTATAACAAGCCCTTTACTCCCCTTGAATTTGAGTCAGAGGAGCCAAACAGCTGCAGCTGCTCTGAGGGCTTTTAAACCCGGTGGGATCAGCCCCCTCCCTTTTCCCGGGCATCATGGGAAGGAGAGGCGGGCACAATCAGGGGTATATTAACCCCAGCCTTTGCTGAGGGGCTTCATTCCCTCTCTGGGATGTGCTGGGGTAAGTGCTCTCCTCTCATTTCAGTGAAGGGGCTCTTTCAGCTTATCTCAGCTTGTTTTCAGCAGGTGTTTCTGGGCATCTGAAGCAACAGAGGCTTTGAAGATACTGTGAAGAAAGCAGCATGGAATACAGGGAGTATTTTAAGTTCACAATTTTGGGTTTTGTGTTTAGGGGTGGTGAAGTGCATTTGTAATTTCTGGTTTTGTTCTTATTTTGTTTTGTATTTTTTAGGAGGAACAGAGCTTCCAGAGACTCCAGGCTGTGTCAATTACAACACTTTTTTCAGCAGATTCATTGTGTCACAAGAGGGATCTGCCCAGTGTCAAAGATGATGTTTGAAATGGAGGCTTTAGGTGAGTTGAGGGTTGTGTGTAGGAGAGGGAGGGTGAGCAGGTATCCAGTTAGGAGTTGTTGGGGCAGGGGGGTTTACAGGTAGCAGGGTGAGAGAGTGTTTATTTCAGGGCCCCCCCACACAAGGCTTTTCAGAAGCATAGTAGAGGCATTCCCATGTCTTACAGCACACTAGGTCATCCACTGCACTCACAGGAATGCGATGTAACTTTGCTTTTCTCTAACCCAGGTGCCACTTATAATAACGGCCACAGCCTTGGAATCAGGATGCAGCTGGAGCCTGAAGGAGCCAAGCACACTCAGGAGAGGGCAAGTAGCTGACTTGCTGGGATTTGGCCCTCATAACTCTGTACTCATGCTTTGGTTTTGGTTTTCTTTATTGTAGCTGACGGAGAGGCTAACAGGCCATCACGGCCCCCTCCGAGGCAGGCTCATTTCAGGTGCAACGTGGATCCACATCACCGATCATCCAAAAGATAAGTCAGGGGCCACGGCCTGGAGATGAGATGATCGGAGGGTAGTGGGTTGGGAGTTTTTGGGATAGATTTAAAAACTAGCAGAGGGAAAAGCATTCTTCTCCAAGGGGCCTCTTAGGACAGCTAAAGGGAGAGGCTCTACTTTTGATGGCAGCTTTCAGGCAGGCAGTGCAGAACAGTTCCGGTCTGTGTCGTGTTGTCTAGTGTACTGTGTTACCTAGTGTGTCTTTGGGGTCCCTTTTGCCTTTTCCCCTCAATGCCCTCACCACAAGCATCATGTGTCCTGTCTAATGTCCCCCTGTTTGTCACGTTGTGTGTCACGGGTGTCTGCACACATTTGTGCCAGAGCTGCTCTGCCCTGCCATATAGCCTGGTGCAGCAGGAGAAGTCCCGGGGACTTGAAGTTTGTGATGTGGGGTGTGCTTGGACTGTAGATGCTATTCCTTGATTGATAGAAGGTGTCTGCAGCTTTTGAGTTATCCTGCACATGTTTGACATCTGTTCTAACTTTCTTGCAGGTGCATTACATCTGTGTCAGAGGGTTGGGGTTAGGAGGTGCCAGGCCTTCTTAGGAGTACGGTGAGTAGCAGACTTGTTTGGTTTTGGCCGATGTTGTGCCTAGATCAGGCAGTGATATTTGGTTCTCTTTAATCTAGCTGTGCAAGAGACACCAGCCCGGTGACAGCAGGAGCTTCCCAGCCGGTGAGACCCCCTTCCTTGGCACCTGAAGCGGAGCAGCAGCCTCGGATGTCCCAGAGATAAGTGGAGGGCTGTGACCCAAAGAGGGGATGAAAGCGGGGTGCTGGGTTGGGACTCCCAGGGCAGGGAGGCGGGGTTTGAATTGGTTTTGGAGTTGAAGGTAGCCAAGAAGTGGCCCCTTAGGCCCCCTGAAAGGAAGGTCTCACTTTGGATCTCAGTGCTGAGGTGTGCAGGGCAGAGCAGTCCCGGTGTGTCTTGTGTCACTTGTCTTTTGTGTTTTATGTGTTGTTTAGATATCTCATGTCTTTTTCCTTAGCCCTTTGAGGGGCCTGTCAGAAAGCCTGGCATGAGCCCACCAGCAGTTTCGCCTCGGTCATCTCCTTTTGGATTCTCTCAGTCCTCGCAGCCATTTTCCTTGCCGAGAGATTTCTGTCCATGTTGTGTCCCCGTTGTCTGTTATGTCCTGTGTCACAGGTGTCTGCACACATTTGTGCCGGAGCTGCTCTGCCCTGCTGCATAGCCTGGTGCAGTAGGAGAACTCCTGGCGACTTGCAGTTTGTGATGTGGAGTGTTCTTGGACTCTAGATGGTATTTGTAGATGGATACCAGATATCTGGATCCTTTAAGTTATGCTGTAGCCCTTTGACTTTCGTCCTAAATTTCTTTCAGACACAGAAGGATGAAATCCAGAGCAAAATCCATCCACCCATCTTGGGAGGAGAGGAGGTTCCCCCGAGCAGGTCAGTCACCGTTTTTCTCTGCAGGGGGAGTATAAAGTGTGACTCTTTTACAGCACTGTTCCTTTTCTTTGTAGGAAGTAAATCTGGATACCAGCAGTCAAGGTGAGCAGTGGAGAGAAGTAGTTGTTATTGCTCAGCTCTCAATTTCTGGTGCAGCTCTAAGCTTCCATTCTTGTTTTTGTTCCTTAGGCAATCCAGTCGGAATATGCCAAGCCCCTGTCACCACCGGGCCGATGCACCAGGTTTCCTGCACATGTGAGCCCTGTGGATGTACTACAGGACCTGGTGATGAAGCCCTGAACTTTTCTAATTCAAGGTGCCATCCAGGTGGCCTTCGGCAACTGCCAAGGAGTTGCGGTGAGTCGGGGAAGTAGGGAGGAGGAGCAAGGGTCTACTCAGGTTTCAGCCATGCCAAATCACCGCCTCTACTCTTAACCCAGGCACCCCCTGTGACGACCGTGCCCGAAGCCTGCAGCCTGAGCAGCTGGGCATTCTTAGGAGCACAGTGAGTAGCAGACTTGTTTGGTTTTGGCCAATATGGTGCCAAGATCAGGCAGTGATATTTGGTTCTCTTTTAATCTAGCTGTGCAAGAGACACCAGCCCGGTGACAGCAGGAACTTCCCAGCTGGCGAGGCCGCCTTCCTTGGCACCTGAAGCGGACCAGCCGCCTCGGATACCCAGAGATAAGTGGAAGGCTGTGACCCACAGAGGGAATGAAAGCGGGGTGCTGGGTTGGGACTCCCGAGGTGGGGAGGCGGTTTTGAATTGGCTCTGGTGTTGAAGGTAGCCAAGAAGTGGCCCCTTAGGCCCCCTGAAAGGAAAGTCTCACTTTTGATGAGGTGTGCAGGGCAGAGCAGTCCCGGTGTGTCTCATGTCACTTGTCTTTTGTGTATTTTGTGTTCTTTGGATATCTCATGTCTTTTACCTTAGGCTTTTGAGGGGCCTGCCAGAAAGCCTGGCATGAGCCCACCAGCAGTTTTGCCTTGGTCATCTCCTTTTGGATTCTCTGAGTCCTTGCAGCCATTTTCCTTGCCAAGAGATTTCTGTTCATGTTGTGTCCCTGTTGTCTGTCATGTCCTGTGTGTCCTGTGTCACGGGTGTCTGCGCACATTTGTGCTGGAGCTGCTCTGCCCTGCTGCACAGCCTGGTGCAGTAGGAGAAGTCCCGGGGACTTGCAGTTTGTGGGGTATTGCAAGACTCTAGATGATATTCCTAGATAGACACAAGATGTTTGGAGCTGTGACGTTATCCTTCAGTCCAGTCCTTTGACTTTTGTCCTAATTTTCTTTCAGACACAGAAGGATGAAATCCAGGGCAAAATCCATCCACCCCTCCTGGGAGAGGAGGTTCCCCTGAGCAGGTCAGTCACTGTTTGTTTCTGCAGGGGGAGTATAAAGTGTGACTCTGTTACAGCACTGTTCCTTTTCTTTGTAGGAAGTAAATCTGGATACCCGCAGTCAAGGTGAGCAGTGGAGAGAAGTAGTTGTTATTGCTCAGCTCTCAATTTCTGGTGCAGCTTTAAGCTTCCATTCTTGTTTTTGTGCCTTAGGCAATCCGGTCGGAATATGCCAAGCCCCTGTCACCACCGGGCCGATGCACCAGGTTTCCTGCACATGTGAGCCCTGTGGATGTACTGTAGGACCTGGTGATGAAGCCCTAAACTTTTCTATTTAAAGGTGCCATCCAGGTGGCCTTCGGCAACTGCCAAGGAGTTGGGGTGAGTTGGGGAAGTAGGGAGGAGGGGCAAGGGTCTACTCAGGTTTCAGCCATGCCAAATCACCGCCTCTCCTCTTAACCCAGGCACCCCCTGTGATGACCGTGCCCGAAGCGTGCAGCCTGAGCAGCTGGGCATTCTTAGGAGCACAGTGAGTAGCAGACTTGTTTGGTTTTGGCCAATATGGTGCCAAGATCAGGCAGTGATATTTGGTTCTCTTTTAATCTAGCTGTGCAAGAGACACCAGCCCAGTGACAGCAGGAACTTACCAGCTGGCAAGGCCGCCTTCCTTGGGACCTGAAGCAGAGTGGCACCCCCGGATTTCCCAGAGATAAGTGGAGGGCTGTCACCCACAGAGGGGATGAAAGCGGGGTGCTGGGTTGGGACTCCCGGGGCAGGGAGGGGGGTCTGAATTGCCCCTGGAGTTGAAGGTGGCCAAGAAGTGGCCCCTTAGGCCCCCTGAAAGGAAAGTGTCACTTTGGATCACAGTGCTGAGGTGTGCAGGGCAGAGCAGTCCCGGTGTGTCTTGTGTCACTTGTCTTTTGTGTATTATGTGTTGTCTGGCTATGTCATGTCTTTTTCCTTAGCCCTTTGAGGGGCCTGTCAGAAACCCTGGCATGAGCCCAGCAGCAGTTTTGCCTCGGTCGTCTGAGTCCTTGCAGGCATTTTCCTTGCCAGGATATTTCTGTCTGTGTTGTGTCCCTGTTGTCTGTCGTGTCCTGTGTGTCCTGTGTCACGGGTGTCAGCACACATTTGTGCCGGTGCTGCTCTGCCCTGCTGCATGGCCTCGTGCAGTAGCACGAGTCCTGGGGACTTGGATTCTAGGTGATATTTCTAGATAGACACAAGATGTTTGGAGATGTGTAGTTATCCTGCAGCCCTTTGAATTTTGTCCTCACTTTCTTTCAGAGACAGAAGGATCAAATCCAGGGCAGAATCCATCCAGCCGTCCTGGGTGAGGTAGGCCCCCGAGCAGGTCAGTCACTCTTTGTCTCTGCAGGAGGGGTTTAAAGTGTGACTCTGTTACAGCACTGTTCTTTTTCTTTTTAGGAAGTAAAGCTGGATGTCAGCAGTCAAGGTGAGGGTGGGTGAGGTGAGCATTGAGTAGCATACAGAAGCAGTTGTTTTTGCTCAAGTCTCACTTTCTGGTGCAACTCTAAGCCTCTGTTTCTGCATTTTAGGCAATCCACTCGCAGTACCGCAAGCCTCAGTCAGGAAGCGGCCGACGGGCCGGGTTTGCCGCTCTCATGAGCCCTGCAGAAGTATCCCGGGACTCAGGGATGAAGCCTCTGCCTTGTCTATTTAAAGGTGCCACCAGGGAAGCTTTCAGCAACGGCCAAAGAGGTGCGGTGAGTCAGGAAAGTAGGGGGGAGGAGCGAGGGTGCACTGAGGTTTCAGCCATGCCAAATCCCCTCCTCTCCTCTTTACCCAGGCACCCCCTGTGACGACGGCCTCGGTCTGCGAGCGTGCCCGAAGCGTGCGACCCCAGCAGCTGGGCATTCTTAGGAGCACGGTGAGTAGCAGACTTGTGGGGTTTTGGCCGATGTGGTGCCAAGGACAGGCTCTGATGTTTGGTTTTCTTTCCTGTAGCTGTCTGAGAGAGAACAGCCTGGTGCCAGCAGGACTTTCCCAGGTGACGAGGTGGCCTTTTTTTGCACCTGAGAGCAGCATCCCAAGAAGTCTGAGAGATAAGTAGAGGGCTGTGACCCACAGAGGGGATGAAAGCGGGGTGCTGGTTTGGGAATTACTGGGAGGGGTTTTTGAGTCTGCTTTGGAGGTGGGGGGTGTCCATGAAGTGGCCCCTTAGGCCCCCATCAAAGCAAAGTCTCGCTTTGGATCACAGCGCTGAGGTGGGCAGGGCAGAGCAGTCCCGGTGAGTCTCGTGTCGCTTGTCTTTTGTGTATTATGTGTTGTCTGGATATTTCATGTCTTTTACCTTAGGCTTTTGA
Organism: Setophaga petechia; assembly: GCA_024362935.1. Classification (NCBI taxonomy): domain Eukaryota; kingdom Metazoa; phylum Chordata; class Aves; order Passeriformes; family Parulidae; genus Setophaga; species Setophaga petechia. Next base: position 1,339,781 of record JANCRA010000128.1, read on the forward strand.
GGGTCCTGCCAGAAAGCCTGGCATCAGCCTAGCAGCAGTTTTGCATTGGTCATCTGAGTCCTTGCAGGCATTTTCCTTGCCAGGATATTTCTGTCCGTGTTGTGTCCCCGTTTTCTGTCGTGTCCTGTGTTTCCCGTGTCACGGGTGTCAGCGCACATTTGTGTCGGAGCTGCTCTGCCTTGCAGTACAGCCTGGTGCAGCAGGAGAAGTCCCGGGGACTTGAACTTTGTGATGTGGGGTGTGCTTGGACTCTAGATGCTGTTCCTCGATTGATAGAAGGTGTTTGCAGCTTTTGAGTTATCCTGCAGATGTTTGACACGTGTTCTGACTTTCTTTCAGGTGCAGGTGCATTACATCTGTGGCCGAGGGTTAGGAGGGGCCGGGCCTTCTTAGGAGAATGGTGAGTAGGAGACTTGTTTGGTTTTGGCCGATCTGGTGCCAATATCAGGCAGTGATATTTGTTTCTCTTTTAATCTAGCTGTGCAAGAGACACCAGCCCGGTGACAGCAGGAGCTTGCCAGCCGGTGAGACCGCCTTCCTTGGCACCTGAAGCGGAGCGGCGGCCCCAGATGTCCCAGAGATAAGTGGAGGGGATGAAAGCGGGGTGCTGGGTTGGGACTCCCGGGGCGGGGAGGAGGGGTTTAAATTGCCCCTGGAGTTGAAGGTAGCCAAGAAGTGGCCCCTTAGGCCTCCTGAAAGGCACATCTCACTTTTGCTGCCAGTGCTGAGGTGTGCAGGCCAGAGCAGTCCCGGTGTGTCTCGTGTCGCTTGTCTTTTGTGTATTATGTGTTGTCTGGCTATGTCATGTCTTTTACCTTAGGCTTTTGAGGGTCCTGCCAAAAAGCCTGGCATCAGCCCAGCAGCAGTTTTGCCTCAGTCATCTGAGTCCTTGCGGGCATTTTCCTTGCCAGGATATATCTGTCTGTGTTGTGTCCCTGTTGTCTGTCATGTCCTGTGTTTCTTGTGTCACGGGTGTCAGCACACATTTGTGTCGGAGCTGCTCTGCCCTGCCGCACAGCCTGGTGCAGCAGGAGAAGTCCTGGGGACTTGAACTTTGTGATGTGGGTTGTGCTTGGACCCTAGATGCTGTTCCTCGATTGATAGAAAGAAGGTGTTTGCAGCTTTTGAGTTATCCTGCAGATGTTTGACACGTGTTCTGACTTTCTTTCAGGTGCAGGTGCATTACATCTGTGGCGGAGGGTTAGGGTTAGGAGGTGCCAGGCCTTCTAAGGAACACGGTGAGTAGCAGACTTGTTTGGTTTTGGCTGATGTGGTGTCAAGATCAGGCAGTGATATTTGGTTCTCTTTTAATCTAGGTGTGCATGAGACAACAGCCCGGTGACAGCAGGAGCTTCCCAGCCAGTGAGGCCGCCTTCCTTGGCACCTGAAGCGGACTGGCACGCCCGGATGTCCCAGAGATAAGTGGAGGGCTGTGAGCCACAGAGGGGATGAAAGCGGGGTGCTGAGTTGGCACTCCCGGGGTGGGGAGGGGGGGGGTTTGAAATGGCTCTGGAGTTGAAGGTAGCCAAGAAGTGTCCCCTTAGGCCCCCTGAAAGGAAAGTGTTACTTTGGATCTCAGTGCTGAGGTGTGCAGGGCAGAGCAGTGCTGGTGTGTCTCGTGTCACTTGTCTTTTGTGTATTATGTGTTGTCTGGATATGTCACGTCTTTTTTCCTTAGCCCTTTGAGGGGCCTGTCAGAAACCCTGGCATGAGCCCGCCAGCAGTTTTGCCTCGGTCATCTCCTTTTGGATTCTCTCAGTCCTCGCAGCCATTTTCCTTGCCAAGAGATTTCTGTCCATGTTGTGTCCCCGTTGTCTGTCATCTCCTGTCTGTCATGTCCTGTGTGTTCTGTGTCACGGGTGTCAGCACACATTGGTGCCAGAGCTGCTCTGCCCTGCCGCATAGCCTGGTGCAGTAGAAGTCCTGGGGACTTTAAGTTTGTAATGTGGGGTGTACTTGGACTTTAGATGGGATTTGTAGATGATCACAAGGTATCTGGGTTCCTTAAATTATCATGCAGCCATTTGACTTCTGTTCTCACTTCCTTTCAGATGCAGAAGGATAAAATCCTGGGCAGAGCCCTCCATCCTGGGTGAAGGCATTCCCCTGATCAGGTCAGTCAATGTTTGTCCCTGTAGTGGAAGCATAAATGGTTGCTGTTACAGCACTGTTCTTTGTGTCTCTTTTTAGGAAATCAAGGCTGAGACCAGCTGTCATGGCCGAGGGGCCAAGGTGAGCATTGAGTAGCATACTGAAGGTGTTGTTATTGCTGAGGTCTCAGTTTCTGGTGCAACTCTAAGCATCTCCTCTTTTTTTTTTATATTAGGTGATCCACTTGCAATCGTTCCTAGCTGAGCATCCCCATGCCAGGTGGGTGCAAGCTTAAGGTGTCGGTGGGGCATACTTGTCAGATTTGGGAGGTTGTGTTTTCACAGTATCTCAGCATGCTTTTCTGCTTTGTGTCCTTGCAGGTGCTGTCGCTGCCCGAGGCGTGCCCAGGAACAGGGCAGGGCAGGTGAGTTGGTGTTTAGGCAGGCTGACTCATAGGTGAGCATTATGCAGCAGCATGCTAAGTGTGTACCTTTTCTTTTTGCAGGTGTCTTCTGGGCGGCCTCTGGAGTCAAATCAAGATTTGAGGTGAGCTGGAGCAGTGGCGTGGAGGAGTCCCGGGGATTACTCTTTCTGAGGGCAATAGTCACGTTTCCTGTTTTGTCTCAGGTACCCTGAGGAGACTTGTACTCAAAGTTTGGAAACAGCAGCACCGAAGCACACACGGAGAACATATCAATGTCCACGTCTGACCGAGGATGGATTTTGTCCGCTCCTCTTCCAAAAGCTAAGTATCGGGGCCAGTGGTTGGGAGCAGGGGAAAAACCTTTACTGTCATAGGAGGCAATCTGATGTCAGCTTAGCGGAGAGGTCTGTAGTGGGGCAGGCTCTCTGGAAGTAAAGGGAGAGGGTTTCCCCTAAGCCTCACCAGAGCCTTTGCCGGGCAGGGCAGTTCCGACCCATATCCACATTCTCATGAACTTTGCGTCGTCCACCTTCCCGGACTCGACGTCGTCACGGATTTTTCCCCGAGGAGCTCACCTTCAGGTCCGGAGCTACAGCCACGGTCACCCGGCAGTCCGCTCCCTTCTCTAGGCTTGCTGAGCCTCTAGAGCATCCTCCTAACTGCTTTGGCACTAACTTCTTTTAACTTCTTTTTACATTTCATCATCATGTGCTATTGTCATAGGACTTCCTTTTCTTTGGCATCATCAGCCTCTGGCTCATCTTGTGCTAGGAATCTTGGTTCCCTAAGGGGAAAGTGCCAGGGAGTTTCCAATTGTCTCTGTGTTATGTCATCTGTGTCTATGTTATGTTGTCTGTGTCTGTGTTATGTAGTCTGTTTCCATTGTCTTCCATGTCATAGGCCTTTGTTACGTCTTGATGCTTTATTGGCACTGTTCTGTGCCATATCACCCGTGTTCTACTCATGTTCCTTTCCGGATATCCCTTATTCCGGCATCTTTACATTTTTAGTCTTTGAGACAGGAAGGATTACAGTAGAGGTTCTCATCCATCTTCCTTCTTACTACCAGCTTTGCAAGTGCCTTTTTTTCCATACCATTCTCCTGGACTTCTAGAGGGAGTGTCCTACACCCTCCTCACGTGACTGCAGTAGTCTCGTAGGTTCCATTTTCTCAAATGGTGTAGGGCTCAAGAATTAATCTTCCAGAGAGTTATCTCAAGTCCTGGCTTATAGTGTATGTACTTACATTGTGTGTACCTATGCTGGCTTATACTGTATGTACCTATATTGTGTGTACCTATGCTGGTTTATATTGT